>CM053789.1:94708549-95033549 GCA_028749045.1 Cupressus sempervirens | reverse complement strand
CACTCTCCCACTTTGTATCCCCTTCTATCTCTTAATCTACCTTTGTGGAGTAGTAAACTAGAACATGATTAGGTTATATAAAACCCGATTGGGTTGTTTGTCTAATGTAATTATAACTCAATAACTCAACTTGGTTATACAAAACCTGATCAGGTTATTAAAATTTGTAAATAGAACAACATGTCAATGACTATTATGTTGTTTCAGTGTAGTTTAGACCAGATTCTACTATTTTTTACATGTATTTGTATACCATGTATGTTGTTGGAAATATTAAATAAAAGGCTAAGTTACTGAGAGGGGAGGGGTGAATTAGTAACATGTAAAAGTTAATCCTTAAATAGCTATTAATCCTTCATATGTATTTTGATCTAGTTGTATGCACGAGAAACTAAAAACATGAAAGCATACATAACACTTTTAACAAATAATTTGGTGACCCAAAAACCTTCCAAATAGAAAGTCAAACTGGGGTGGGGATGATACCCACAATTTTTAGTACTCTAGTATAAAGTTGGTCAATTAAGGCTTATATTGATCACTTTTGATGATTTGTCTTGTTAGGAGCAATAAGGACTACTAGGTCCACCTTCTTAAAAGATTTACAAACATACAATGAAGTATGCAATTGGTAGAGAGATTTGCATAAGATTGTTAGGTCTACCTTTTTAAAAGATTTGACTGATCCACCTATTAGGATGAAACAATAGCTTGATCTCTAATATGCAACATGGTTTGTTGAATGAGATACCTTTGAGTGTAAAATAACCTTATTGTGATAGATAAAACTTTGTTGCTCCTTATATTGCTTTTTTCCTTGTACTTTGCTCTTTTGCTCTCTTTTTCTTATTACATTTCTTTCATACTCTTACACATCCTTGGATCAGATACAATATATTACATATATCAATTCAATTAAATCATATTACAAGGTAGGCCAAAATACAAGTTTACACAAAATCCACAAAGTCAGCCTATATTGTAGGAACTTAGGTTCTGAAGACTGACTCTGTGAGGTTCTGATACTCGGCATCCACTATCAATGCTCAGCACCATCATCCACTTAGTAGACATAGAAGCTTGGTCAATATTGATCACTTCCAAGTAGTCTTGAACTTAGTCTACACTGGTGACTAGAAAAATATTGTGAAACTCGATATATAAACTAAATCATTTGGTTAACACTGAGTGCCTCGGTTGACACTAGATTCTCACTGTTATCATTGGGAACTTGGTAGCAACTATAGAGCTCAGTTTACACTAAGATGCTCAGTGCAAATTTCTTGTAGCAAATAAAATGCTTAGTTAACATTGTTAGTTGTACAATATTCTCAGTAGATGGTTACAATCTGAATAAGTGTATGCCACTAATAACAAACATGATTGTAATGTCAACAATCTCCCCCTTTGGCATTAGTGAAAAAAACACTTATCAGTCAAAAGTAAATTCAAAAGGAGCTCATTAACACTTTTATCCATCACCTTATGATTCAAACTTGGTAGAGTATACTATTTTTGAGATTTTTCAAATTTGGTTTTGTAAGAGAATAACATGGTAATGCTCCCCCATACATAATATACAGTATATTTTACATCTTTTTGTAGACACCTAAATTCGATTACACTGCTTTGGTAATCCTATTTAGCTATCTCTAAAGCCATCATTAATTAAATTCCTATTTAATTAAATCCTTTGCCATCCCCTAGCTGATTAATTTAATTAATCATCTATAGCCCTAATTGATAAATCAAATAACCCATCATTTATCAATTAAATCCTATTCTCCTATCTAATTCCAAATCCCAAATTTATTAAAATCACTTTAATAAATAAAACCCTCAAATCTAATAGCCCCTAAACTATCCTAAATCCTCCATCTAGCCTAATCCACCCCATCCACCCATACTAACCAAGCTTAGCCACTAACTCATCCACCCTTATTAAATGCCATCCACTTGCCCATCTCTAACATCCCTAATCTAATCCTAACCCAAGCCTAACCCATCCCCTAATCATTTGCACATTCCTAAGCAAGCTTAAGACTTTCCTAAACCAAGCTAAAGTCTCCCCTCAAAATATCCCAACCACCAAGCCATGAATGCTCTTACAAAGCCATAAATTTCTCTTACAAGCTCATTCATTGCTCTTACAAGCACTTATGAGGGCCATTTAAAGCCTTGAGCCTCCTTTGTTGACTCATCCATGCCCTTTCCTCCACCCACTCTCCATGTGACATGTGTCACTCTCTAATTGGTGCTAAACAAGCACAATCCATGTGCTCCCCTTTGAGTGCATCCTGACCCTCCCTCACCATCTTGTCATCCTTGCATCTTAGTCCTCCATCCCTCAAGCCTCTTGCCTATAAATTGAATCCCCTCCTAGGCCATTTTATCACAACCTATTTAAGTAAAGTTATCATGCTAGTTTGAGAAACAAATCCATCAACCATACCCTCATAATGCCAAATTGAGAGCTCACAAGGCTACCAATTTGCCATTGGCCATCTCCTACATTGAAGCAATTGAGCATACAAGACCTATCAAATAGACACATCCATACATCAAGTGATCCTCCTCATTGAGAGAGCCTATCCATGGCTCATATTCTCATTTGAGGACCTCACTTTGTCTCTCTTTATATGTTTTGTTAGTTTGGTTTTATGAATGCTTTGTTTACTTCATTGTTTTCCTAACATCTCTAAATTCACATACACACTTTTCACATATATATACATCTTATCTACAGTGTTCATTCTTGTCTTATTTATTCAATCTCATCCCCCTTTTATCCAATATACATCTTTAATGTTTAATCTTCTCTTGTCTTCCAATCTTCTCCCCCTTTTTCACATTAATGCTAAAGATTTATGCTTTATATATTATACAGTAATGCCAAATGTGATAAGAAATCTAAATGTTCCTTCAAGATTAGTGCCAAATTCTTGTCCCAATTCTCTTGAAACACCTTGGATGTGTGTAATTCAATCTTCACTTCTACTAATAGCTCTATCATATGATCTGCAATGGAGAAGTTGTTGTCATGGATGAGCATTTTTTCATGTGCAATGTGTTTCTACAATGCATCCATGTTTGGGAGAATCACGTTCTGAATGTTTATCAATGTAGCTCTTATTCTTGCTTCATCTCTGAATAATTATGCCTACTTATGAGTTAGAAATCTGATTTTATTGAAGTGGGAAGAGCTTGAACTCAAATCAAGTTGTAACTGATGCACACTTTTCTTAAGATCCTCATCAATTTTAGACAATTTGTCTTTTATTTCCTTAGTGAAAATTGATATGTCACAGATTTTATCAAATATAGAAGATACATTGTTGTAGGAGGTCTCCAATGAGCATAGAATAGTAGATAATTCTACTTGATGAATGGAAATTTGTTGAGAAATAAGTTCTAAAACTTTATTCTCAAACTTCTTTTTAGCTCTCTACAACAACTTCTCTTGTCCATTTAGATCTTTATTTTATCTTTGGACTACCTCTACTAACTGACTCAAAATTGGTTGAGAAGTATCAACCTCTATGCATATAGCCTCTAAAATGATGTTCTTGGCATCTTCTATTATATGGAACTCTTTATTCCTTTCCTCTCTTAGCCTTTGCTGCTTGGCTTTCTTTTGAAAAAGTTCTTAGAATGTTTGCATCTGATCAAGATTGAGATTGGAAATATCCCAATTAGGAATCACAATCTCCTCATCAAGATCTATGTCTTCTTCCTTCTCTTTGTTTTTACTCAAAAATTTTGTGCTTGGTTGAGGCTTGGTCTCAACTATCCTTGCACTCATTAATTGCATGGTAGGAATAGAAAAAATTGTAGAAATGGTAGGGCTTGTCAAAAAAGTAGATATAGTACTTATTGTTGAAGTAGAAATAGTAGAAATTACAAAAATTACCAAAATTGATGTATAAGGGAGTGTTCTTTGCTTGGTAAATGAAGTGCCTAGCACTTCAATCATTGAGGTGTTGAGTTGGACAGGTGCAAAGATTGATTCAGTGCTTGTGCCAGCTATGTTTGACACAATCAACTTTTTTGAAGCTTTCTCTAGGCTAGATGTTTTCACAATTTTTCTTGGAGAATGAGGAAGTGAGGCTATGACCATTGTGGCAATTTTTACTGGGTTAGTCTCCTTTGTATCTTGCACATCTTCCTCAGTACCTTCCTACCCATGTTCCTCTTCATCATCAACATTATCAAAATGAGTGACTTCTTCTACATCATCATATTCATCTATCTTCTGCTCATCATCATCCTATTCCTTATCACTAGCACTAACTACAAAATCACTTTGCTTGTGAAGAAGATAAACATTCTTCCAAGTGTTTGTAGCATTCCTTACTATATGCTCAATATCATTTAATAATACAAGACAAGTATTGAATCTCAAAGTGATTTTTTCTTCATTTTTCTTTAGAGATTCCTTTACGTCCTTGTCACTTAAACTTGGCATGACTTGCCTCAGGGTTTTCTCATATATGTCTCTTGCTATTTTCATGGAAAATTCCCATCTTGGCTTTATTTTATCCATCGAAACATTTGGAATATGAAGTGCAAGCTTGTCTGGTGAGTACTTCCACTCACCCATCTTAGATATGCCCAAGTCTTCTATATTCTTCTGCTCTTCTTCAGTCTTGGTTTCATATTTTAATTCCTTGAAATTTTTCATACTGGCCCCTAATTCTAATTCATTCAACCTTTCTTTGAAGGTTGATGGATGCTTCCTGAAGATTATATCTCCTCCTTCCTTGTCTTCTTTATTATTGGATCCTCTTCTAGTGAACACAGTAGTTTTTCTAGGCTTGGTAATAATTACCTTGCATTTCTTCTTCATTGGTTCTTTATCCTTCGATTTCTCCTCATCTTCTACTTCTTCATCTTCTCCTTTTCCTTTGGTCAATAGGAGAGGGGTTTTGGTTTTTAGCTTGGCAATTCTCCTTTTTCCCTTGTTGATTGCTTGAGGGAGCTTGATCTCTAGTTCTATACTAGCCCTTGTCTCATCGTAGGTACCAAAGTATGTAGCTTCAGCATCAATAGGCTCATTGATCAATGCCTCAATGATGTCGTTGGTTCCATCAATATTGGCATCATAACTAAGAGGTTTCACCAAAACTATCCTTGGCCTAAATGCTTGAATGTATACCTTGTCACTATCAACCATGAAACAAATATCCTTATAATTTTCAACCAACTTCTTTTGAATCTAGAACCTATTGTTCATCTTTTCTTTGAATGCATCAAAGTAGTTTTCCATGATACTTGCATGGTTTTCTTCCATTTCAGCAATATGTTCATTAATTTGATAGAGAATAGGTACATCCTTTCTCCAAACTATTGTACCTTTTGATCAAAAGAACTTTTGAAAATATAAGAACAAACATGTCAAGAGGGAATAGAACTTAGATGGATTGTTCTTTGAAGTTATGATTCTCTTTATGTTTTTTTTGAGCTAGTTTAGCATCAACTCTGCAAGGTCAAGTGACAGGTTATTCTTGACCACTTTGTATGCCAAGTCCACAACTTCACATGATACATTGTTCAACCTGCTAGAGTTGTATATCTTATGTGTGATGATATGGATACCAAACTTGAGTTCCATGTCGGTTATACTATTGATTTTCATTCCCCTTCCATCCCACTCAACAAGGTTTTTCTTCTCCAGTTCAACTCGACTTAAGGTTTTTATTGTTTTGGCTTTTGTTAACATGGGAAGACCAGTGATCCTATGGATCATCTTCTTCATTATCAAAATCAGTTGTTCCATCCATAGTTGACCACTATGCACACAACTAAGGATATATCTAATCCATTTTATTTGAAAATCTCATGGCATATGAGGAATATGGGTTGAACCTTTTGCTTCCAAATGTTGGTGTTCTAGTTTCAACACATCATTAATACATAGTTTCTCTATGGTTTCATCCATTTCTAATATACCAATATCTTGAATTTCACGCTTGAAATGAGAATGGATATTGTTGATTAAAAGTACCTTGGGAGGAATCTGTGATGGGCTCTGCTCAAATCTAGGGTTTCCACAATGATAGGAGTCAACTTGAAATCTAGTGCCTTCCATTCCACACCTTGAACCAACATGTTTGAAACTTTCTTTGCCTTATTTTTGGTAGCTTCCATTTTCACTCAGTAGGGTTTGAAAATCTTCAACAATTTTTTTCTCAAATCAGTTGAATTATTGAAAATCACCTTGCACCAATATCTCTCAAGAATTTGTAGTGAGAAATGACTTTGACTTCACCCTTTTTATCAAATTTTACCATAAATGATTGGTACAATTATTCTCTTAAATGATAGATTGTCATCCACTTCATGACTTGCATTGAATTCTCAATAGAGTCTTTCATGACTTGGTAACCATACAAAATTTATTTACTCCTGACCTTGCTCGGTAGAGTCTGCAACCCGACTTAGCTTAGTAAGACAGTAACTCGGTAGTGACTGTCATCTTTTACTCTGTGATCCCTTTGCATCTTGAATTTTGATATGGATATTTCATCCTACTAATTGGAACTAATATTAGATGTCTTCCTCAATATCCTAGTTCTCGTTCTCGTTTGTGAAATCAAGTGGAAAATGTGGAGTCACCTAATTCTTGAGTGACTTGTTAATCACAGCTCAGACTTGCATTCTTAGAAGATTTTGAAACCATTGTTGTCTCATCTATTTTCTGATGTTATCAACTTTTTCCTTCTTTTCATCTTAAATTCTTGCAATATTCATGCAATTCTTGGCAAAATGACCAAGTTCTGTACAAATGAAACGTCTTCTAGTAGAATCTCTTGTCCTCATATGATGTTTTCAACAATTTATTCTAATGTGTCCAAATTCTCCATAATAATGATATCTGCACCAAGTGTTATAGTCCCAACCAAATATAGCTTTCATGATCTGTTATGTTTGGTTCAGTATTTTAGTTTTGCATTTTGATGACTTGTGCTCATGCTTGTTACATTTGTGACATTTTTCTTCAAACTTAGGTTTCTCTTTGCATTCATTAGCCCTATGACCATGTTGATTGAAATTGTAGCACTTTCCATTGAATTTTTTTTTTCCATTGCTCCAACATTTCTTTGATGTATGACGTATCTTACCACAGTGATTGTATGTAGGTCTTTGATTCTTTTGAGCTCCTTGCATGGATGATTCACCTTCTTCTGCATTCCTACTTTTCCATTTTGTCTACAGTGACTTTTCTCATTCAACTAATTTATGTCTACTTTATCTTTCACCATTCTCTCATCGGTTTGCCTTACAGTGTTTAGATTATTCTACAACCTTTCATTTTATGATCTTAGATTCACTATTTCTTCATTTGCATTGGTGAGTTGATTAATGAAGTTATCTTGCTGAAGGGATAAATGTTAAATCTCATTATTCTTTTCTTCTTTTATCTTGTTTTCTCTTTTGTAACTTCACATAGTCTTATTGACTGAATTTCTTGCTCTCTTCTTATTTTTCTTACTTCCTCTTGAAGTAAACCATTCTTTTCTAATAGTTCTTTGAATACTTCATTGGCTTCATCTAGGCTGCTTCTTGAATAAACATTTTCAATTCTTTCTTCAGTGTATAGATGGTCATTCATTTGGATTGCAAGATCTTTTCTTCGTTTTAGGGATTAAGAGAGTTTCTCTTTTGCTTTCTTGAGTTGTAAAATAGTCATTTCCAAATCTAGCTTCTCATTATCAATAGCCTTGTCAAGTTTTAATATCTCCATAGCCTTTGACCTTTGCTCAAGTTGTTAAAATTTTCCCTGAGAACCACAAATACTCTAATACCAATTGTTGGAAATATTATGAAAGGCTCAGCTACTGAGAGAAGAGGGGTGAATTAATAATATATAAAACTAATTCTTAAATAGCTATTAATCCTTCATATGTATTCTAATCTAGTTGCATGCATGAGAAACTAAAAATATGAAATCATACATGAAACTTTTAACACACAATTTTGTGACCTAGAAACCTTCCAATAGAAAGTAAAACTGGGGTGGGGATGATACCCACAAGCTTTAGTATTGCAGTATAAAGTTGGTTGGTTAAGTCTTTCATTGATCACTTTTGATGGTCTATCTTATTAGGAGCAATAAGGACTACTAGGTCCACACTTGTTAAATGATTTACAAACATACAATGAAGTATGCACTCAGTAAACAGATTTACATAAGACTGTTAGGTCTACCTTGTTAAAGGATTTAACCAATCCACTTGTTAAGATGAAATAGTAGCTTGATCTCTGATCTGCAACTTGGTTTGCTAAATGAGATACTTTTGAGTGTAAAATCACCTTACTATGATATATAAAACTTTTTTGCTCCTTATACTACTTTTGGCCTTGTACTTCACTCTTTTGTTCTCTTTTTCTTATTACATTGCTTTCATACTCTTGCACATCTTCAGATGAGATACAATACATTACATGTATACCAATCCAATTAATCATATTATAAGGTAAGACAAAATACAAGTTTACACAAAATACACAAAGTTGGCCCATACTACAAGAACTCGAGTTTTGAAGACTGACTAAGTGAGGTTCTGATACTCGGCATCCACTATCAATGTTGGGCATTGTCATGCACTCGATAGACATAGAAGCTTGGTCCATATTGATCACTTCCAAGTAGTCTTAAACTCAATCTACACTAGTGACTCGGTGAATATTGTGAAACTCAATATATAAACTAAATCACTTGGTTAACACTAAGTGCCTCAGTCAACACTGGATTCTCACTGTTATTGTTGGGAACTTGGTAGCAACTGTAGAGCTTGGTTTACATTGAGATGCTCGACGCAAACTATCGGTAGCAACTAAAATTCTTGGTTAACACGGTTAACTATAGAATATGCTTGGTAGATGCTTATAATCTAAATAAGTATATGTCACTAATAACAAACATGACTGTAATGTCAACAATATGCAAGTTTAAGTTTTCTTGTGCTTTGAAATGCTAAATTTGATATTTTTTATGTGCCAACATCCTATTTTATGCTAGTATCTTATGATTGAGCATAAAATAATCATATTAGTATCTTATTGTTTATTTGATTCATTTTATTGCTTGTAGGGTAATTTGCATCTACAATCATTGGAAAAAACAAGAGATAAATAGCTGAAAAATGAGAGGTAACAAATGCAAAAACAAGGGAGTGTATGAGGAGATTACATAAAGGTACATCATCAAATCAAAATTCCTCCAATGTAAGTGATCAAAATCTACCTATTGATATTGATGTCCAAAACATAGCTAATTTGACAAATGAAAATGTTCAACATATCCCAATTGAAATGATTATGACAAATATACTTACATCACCTGATGCCCCTAATGCAACATCTCAAGTTTAAATCATGAAGCACATGATGTAAGTAATGAAAATATAGAGCATGCACATACATCATCTCCTAGAGTAATTTGTAGAAAACCAAATTTTCTAATTGACATTGATGAAAATATTTTGAAGCCAATGCATGATAAAATGTCAGAAAGAAATTATAGGGGAATTTTTCAAAGGATTTGGGATAACTGTTTTGAAAATTTAAGTCAAAGTGGAATATGCCAACTTCTTGTTGAAATGGTTAAAAATCTAAAATTTAGAAAGACAATGAGAATTTTGGAGTTAAGAACATATGAAAATAGCAGTGAAAGAACCATTGTTAGAAATCTCTTTGATGCATACAAATCCAATGGTTTAAAAGCATGTAGTAAAGATGCCAATAAAACTCAATAGGTCCTCACATCAACCATAATGGAAAGGAAAGGGAAAAAAACCATATGGGAAGCCAAACAAGTAAATCATTAAGGATAAGTAGAACAATGTTAGTCAAAGCCTTAGTGAGGTGAGAGAAAATTGAGAATTCTAATGAGACTTCTTTATGGTCATTCCAAAGTAGACTTCCACATAAGAATAAAGTTATTGTTGATGCACTAAGAACATTAATAGAAAAATTCCCATGTGACAACACAAGGGCTTCACCAAATCAAAAAGATATTGTAAAAAGATGAATTGGAAAAACAAACTGTGAGCCACATGCAAAACATTTTTTGGATACGACTCAAACACAATTTTATGAAATGTTTCTTCAAATATTTTCTTAAATTAAAATTAACCAAAGGTTTTCTGAGATGACAAAACCATTCTGCATAAGATAAATCATAGATGTACTACACGTTGGTGTAGGGTTCATGTTGATTTTTCTATGCATTATGATGTTTATCATTATATATGTTGTGCTTTGCATACTAACAAAATATTGTAGGAATGTGGTCTACAATTACCTCCTAAGTCACTATGAGAATTTATTGCAAGTGTACTATGAAAACAAGATGATGGGTACTTTTATTATAAGACCATGTGTTTGGAAGGTTTTTCCCCTCAATGTGGTAGTTTGCAAAACTTGCATAGATGCCTACATCTAGATACCACACATGAAATTGGTAAGACACTAGTTTCTCTTGTAAATTACAAATCAGCTATATATGGTGTTAAAGATGGAAAAGAATTAAAGAGGTGTGAATTAGTGAAAAGTGATGTATGTGTAGTTGATTTTATGAAATTATTTCAAGAGAAAATAGTTTATGACTACATAGGTCATCAAACATAGAGCTAGATGGTTAGATGAGCAATTCAAGTTATGTAAGGACACTTTTCCCTTGGGTACAATTGTGTTGGCTGTTGACTTTGCTGAAAAATATACACTAAAACCTCAAAATGAAGTGCAACCAATGTATTACAACTATATACAAGAGTCAATTTTTGTACACAGCATTTATTCATGCACATGATAGCACAAAGGATGATAGAAAAATATTAAGAGTATCACATCTATATCAGAAATGATCAAACTTATTCATCAAATTTTGTGCAAGGATTTTTTTAGAGTTTTTTATGAAAATTTGAGGGAAATAGAAGAAAGATACAATCAACACATTATATGGTCAAACAATTACACCTCAGAATTCAAGAATGCAAGGATATTCTATTGATTGAGTAGGATGCATGTGACAAGTGGAGTGCAACATTTTTGGAATTTCATTGAGGTAGGGTATGGAAAGGGAGAGCATGATGGTGTTGGAGCATGTGTTAAAAGAGCCCTTATTAGAGAGGAATTAAAGTACGAAGGTGGGGCAACATTAGAAAATGCTGAAACAGTTGTCCAATGGTGCAATTCTATGATGGGACCTAGTAATATAGGTAATTCTATGGTTTCTAGATATTTTTGGTTCATGCATGAACCTAACATTCAAAATTTGCAAGATTGGTGTACATTTACAGGATCAGGTGAGATGCATTCATTTCGAAGTTTAAATGCAATGTCACTAACTATTCATACTAGAAAGTTTGCATGCTTTTTCTCTTTGTGTATGTATCATTTATGGGATGAATGTGAATCAAAAGAGTGGTTTGACCAATGGTCTTGTAAACCTCTGCATCCAATTGATTCATATCAACTTCCTACAGCACTACAACTCAATTAGGTTGAAGCATCAATAGATTTTGAGCATGTATCCAACCTAGTTGAACCAAGTACTAAGTTATCAATTTAATACTTGGTTAAAATAGATTACTTTCAATTTTTCCATTAACTTATCCTTCTATATAATGCAAGTCATGTATATGTAGTTATTGCATATGAGAATAATGATGAAGGAACAAATTACTTTCTATATCAATGTATTGAGCCCAAAAAGAAAATGATAGTTGCAATCATTGATGATGAGGATATTGAGTACCCAATAGGATATGTTGTTGTGACAAAAACATGGCTTAGAAGGTAGTATATTTTTGTCCCCTACCATAAATATCTATTTAAGTCAATTTTTCATGTATAATGTATTAAAATTTTGACTTTAAATTATCTTTACAATTAAATGTAGGTACCCTATCAAGAAATCTACCACATGGTTATTTGAAGATTTTGAGACACACAGACATACTCTTCATTATTGTAACCTTATTGTTGCAACAAATATTCAATTGATACCATAGTGTGGTAGGCCTCTTAGCAAGAAGTTGTGAAAAGTGCATGAATCTGATCATGAGGCAATACCTAATACAATAATGGTTAGAGTTGATCTAGAAGGTTCCCTTGATTGATTGTGTGTTATATACAGGTAAATCATTCTACATATGGTAGAATAATTTTGACAAATTTGTATATATATATAATGTGAAATGTTGCAATTTCATAGTAATGTGCATATGTAGATGTCAAATTTTGTATATAAAAAAGAGAAGACATGCAACATGTGCATATTTCTATGCCATATTTTGTATAAAAATTCGATAAGAGATGTCACATATTTAGATGCCAAATTTTGTATATAAAAAAGAGAAGGCATGTAACATGTGCATATTTGTTGCCATGTTTTGTATAAAAATCTGAAAAAAGATGTCACATGTGCATATTTAGATGCAAAATTTTGTATATAAAAAAGAGAAGACATGTAACATGTGCATATTTGTATGTCATATTTTGTATAAAATCTTATAAGAGATGTCATATGTGCATATATAGATGCCAAAATTTGTATATAAAAAAAAGAGAAAACATATAACATGTGCATATTTATATGCCATATATTCTTTTTTATGGGTTTGATGATGTCCTTAAAAAAAAAAAAATTAATTATCTTCAACTTATATGGATTTAGATGGCTGTCCTCTTGCATTTTTCTTCCAAATTTCTCAAAATAATAGGAAAATAAATTATAGATTTGGATACCCATTTGGCTTCTCTACAACATATGCAAAACTTTGATTAGGGTTGTTTGGGACCATGTCCTTGTTGTCACACTATGTCACCCCTTTTTAGGCTTAAAATAGTCGTTTGATTGGCCCAAGACACAATGATGATGTCATCATGAGGTCAATAGGGTCCACAAAGAGTTAGGGTTAGGTTTTTATCATAGGTAAAGTTTGTGGTTAAGTTTAAGGTAGAGTCAATTTGCAACTTTTTGAGCAACTTTGCAACATTTGAGCAATTTTTGCTCTTGACATATTTTGGCTGAATGGGTCCATCTAGGACCCTAGTTAAGAGTCCTAGGACATATTAAGTAACCTAATACATCAGCTACCCATGCCTAACAACATTTAACCTATTCAACAACTTTTGGCTCATTGAGAAACTTTTGACCAACTTAGGACCTAATCAACAATTTTAGCTTTTCCTAGCAATCAACAACTGCTCTGTTAGCTCAGGTTTTTTGGGGTTAGCCTAGGACCAACCTCATTTCAGCCACAATCTCCCTCTGATGGTATCAACTACACTAATCAAAAGTGTCCCTGAGGGTCTCTAAGCACCATTGTGCTACGATCTTTGATCGGGCATTTCTCTAAGCTTGTGCAAGGTATTGACGAACTATTAGGTACTATAGGATCATGTTATTTAGGCCCACAACAACCCATATTATTTTTTATAGATTTAAATTTGTTTGGATTTGGCACCCATATCTCACCTATTGCCAAAAGTTGTAATGTTGTTCAATTAAAATGAGAAAGGTTGTGTATATTTCAAACTGTTGGTCCTAAGATTGAATCATCTACTCTATTAGCTCTGGTTGGTTAGGTTTAGCCTAAGACTAACCTCATTTCAGCCACAATGTCCCTTTAACAGTATCGACCACACTAAATGGAAGCATCCATAAGGGTCTCTAAGCACCATTGGGTTGTGATCTTTGATTAGGCATTTCTCTGAGCTCATGCAAGGTATTGATGAACTGTAAGGTGCTACAAGATCATGTTATCTAGGCCCACAACAACCTATCTTAGTTTTTAGAGATTCTACTTTATTTATATGTGGCACTGATATCTCACCTATTGCCAAAAGTTGCAATGTTGCTCAGTTAAAATGAGCAAGGTTGTGTATATTTCAAATTGTTGGTCCTAGGATCACATCATCTGCTCTGTTAGCTCTAGTTGATTAGGTTTAGGCCAGGACCAACCTTGTTTCAACCACAACATCCCTTTGACGATATCAACCACACTAAATGGAAGCATCCCTAAGGGTCTCTAAGCACCATCAGGCTATGATCTTTGATCGGGCATTTCTCTAAGCTCATGTAAGTTATTGAAAAATTATCAGGTGCTACAGGATCATGTTATTTAGGCTCACAACAACCTATCTTAGTTTTTAGAAATTTGATTTTGTTTGGATTTGGCACACGTATCTCACCTATTGCCAAAAGTTGCAATGTTGCTCAATTAAAATGAGCAAGGTTGTGTATATTTCAAAGTGTTGGTCCTAGGATCAAATCATCTACTCTGTTAGTTTCAGTTGGTCAGGTTTAGCTTATAACCAACCTCATTTCAGCCACAAAATCCCTTCGATGGTATCAACCACACTGAATGGAAGCATCCCTAAGGGTCTCTAAGCACCATTGGGTTGCAATCTTTGATTAGGCATTTCTGTGAGCTCGTGCAAGGTATTGACAAATTGTCAATTGCTACAAGATTGTGTTAACTAGGCCCACAAAAATCTATCTCAATTTTTAGATATTCTTCTTTGTTTGTATTTGGCACCCATATCTCACCTATTGCCAAAAGTTGAAATGTTGCTCAGTTAAAATGAGCAAGGTTGTGTGTATTTCAAACCATTGGTCCTAGGATCGAATAGTCTTCTCTATTAGATTCAATTGGTCAGGTTTAGGTTAGGACTAACCTTGTTTCAGCCACAATGTCCCTCTGACAATATCGACCACACTAAACAGAAGCATCCCTAAGGGTCTCTTGTAATGCCCCACCTAGAGACACTTGGAACAAGGATGAAATACAAGCCAAGATTAAAAAAAAAAATTTACAAGCATGAGTGTACATGACAACATCATACACGGATCACATAGATTGCAAAAAAAAAACTTAACTACCATCCCAGCAACCAACGAATCTCCAAACGCCACTACCGAAACTGACACACTCACAACAAGAACAAAAATCCAAGATAACAACAAGACTAAGAATCTAAGCTCTATCAAGGCATGGAAAATTAAGTAAACCCAAAGGGTACTAGAATCACCAAAAATCAATCCCCCAAGACCAACAGAGATACATTCTATTTTTCATGCAAGGATTAGATAGATTTGTGTGTGAAGATGTGCAGCATGCACACAAGGAAGTACATTCCATGTGAGGATGTGCACCAACTAGCATGAGAAGATACTTGGTCCAATAGCCAAGACACCCAAAACTGGTGTCCAGTTTCAAGTAAGAAAGTGCCAGAGGTTATACGAAGAAACCTAACACACCACACAAGAACTTGCATTCTTACACGAGGAACTACAATTTTGCACTAGAAACTAGAACAACAAGCTAGGAAACATTAGGGGAAGAAAACTAGAAAATGAATTCCTCCACACCAGGGAGTACCAAATCCACATATCAAAGAAAAGACACTCGAATAAATAATTGAAAGATGGAAGGTAAATCTAACCATCTAACATACAGTGAAGGAAAAGTAACTAAAAGAAACATCACAATGAACTAGAATAACCCACTACTTGTATGTGGTTCCTCCCAAACGTAATAGCATCATAAGACCATTATGGGCCCTAGTTATCCCCCATGAGCAAAAGGAAATCTAACAAAGCATAAGATAACATAACAAATACGGATAACATCATTTGTCATATGCTAATCATCATAATAAGGAGTCAATAACTAACATCATCTAAACATGATATACAAGTATTCCAACGAAAGCATAAATCACAAGAAAGCATACTCCAGAACCTGAAGCACCAAGTCAAAACATCTAGCAATGGTTGTACTAAGATGAAAGATTGTCTCTATACACCAGTCCCCAACAGTGGCATAGGTAGCTATGCCTCCCAACCATGTGGAACCCGTAGGCCCACTCCCACCATACTGATGGAGATAATGATCCAACCACAAACATACATAAAGCACAATGTCCATGGCTAACACACATGCCAAAAAATATGATGATCGAAACCAAGACATAGACAATGCATAAACTACAGGTCTTGGTTAGACACTCAATGGGCTACTAAGTAGGGGCTGACATCATGGAGAGTTTTTTGGCATCCAAAAGCCTAAGCTTAGACTGTGTAGATTCAACTCTTTGATGAAAGGCTCTAGCACACCACATCTTTTTATTATTCTAAAGTTTCATTACCACCCAATATTTTATTTAGTTATCACTTAATTAAAACTTCCATCACCAACCCTCTAGACACAATGATCACCAAGCTACAAAATAGAAGCCCCCTCCAAATGCTACCCTATCCTACCCATGCTCATCTAATGATGAGTGCCCATAGGCATGCAAATTCCCAACCCAAGCCCAATGATCATAACTTTTGGAAGTACCATGGAAGATCGAGCCTCACAAGTCACTCGACAATATACATGCACGTACTCATGTTTGGAGCACCACCATCACGAAGATCATAACACAAGGACTAGATGAGAACACAAAAAAGAAAGGCACTCAACCAAAAACAGACTCGGGAGGATGGATGCGGCATGCATCCCAATGCAATATAAAAGTGCAATAAAGGTCTGACTAACATCCAAATGAACAATCCAGGTCCATGACCAAACTCATGCCAAGAAAACTTGAGAAAATAGGGGTGGCATGCAAAAATGAGGTAAAAGCCCCAAAACCTAGAAAACTTTAAAATTAAAACTCATTTGGCCTTTGGGTACAAAAACCCTAAAAATCTAATAATATTTGGGTTTGGACAGCATATACAAAAATGGCCAGCATAATGACGTGAAACCCCAAATCCCCATCCCAAAAATAGGGAAAATGTTCATACCTAGCCAACTAAGCAGAGCTGGCAAATAGAAACGAGGGAAACACTAGTTCTTAGCCTCTAGACAAACAACTGTAAAAAATATAAGTTGAAACGAAGTAGAAACAAGAATACTAGAAAGAAAAAGGGGCAGAAACTGAAATCTAGCTGATTAAATAAAGAATCTACCAAAACTACAAAAAGTGATGGTAAAGTAAGGTCTCCCAAGCTAGATCCAACGAGACTGATCTCGCAAAAATCCCACTCACAACTCTCAAAACAAACAAAAATCCAATCCTTCAGAAAGAGGATCTTAGAAAAGCTCAAATTCCCATACTATAAAATTGATAAGTGAGAATACAAAACCCTTTTTCAATACTTATTCACTTTTTGAGTGAATAATTGATTAAGGAAAATAGCTACTTAGACTAGCTAGACTCTGAATCGACCCAAACAAAAATAGGTTATTCCTTGTAATGGAAATTCACCTAAGGCAAAGCTACCAAAAATTAAATTCAATAAGATTTAAAACCTAAAAAACCAAAATCACAAAAAATCACATAACAACTTTCATGACAATGCAAACCTCTAAATGCACAAACAAGCTTACTAGTCTAATCACATAATGAAGATGAGTTCAGATTTAATAACCACCGAAAGGTTTAATTTAAACAATTAATTAAGCTAACTCCATGTGCTACTACCATGGATATAATTCCTGCACACTAAAACACATGATCAAGTGCAATAGCATATAATATCATAGTCGAAGCAAAATGCATTAAATACCTAATTAATTCATTTATAGCACTCACATTCGCATAAAGCATAAAGAGATGAGAATGAAGTAAATCACCATAGCATAAAATCCATCACATAACATAATCAAAAAATGTGTCCAAATATTAGATAATCAAATATCATCATAGACTTATTGTCATCTCAAAAATAGTATCAACATGCAAATATGATAAACTGAATAGCATAGTAGCATAGCATCTATGGTACCAAATCAAAGTATAACATTCGGCCCTTAGGTCAGCTCAAAGTACATATAATAAGACTATCAAGTATCTCTTGAATCAAAAATAGACAAGGTACATACTACAAGCATGAGAGGCACTACATCTCTAAGCACCATTGGGCTACGATGTTTGACACGAATACAAAAATCATGACATATTTTCACTTTTCATGTCTTATTACATCAAAATAAGTGACATATGATTACATGTTATAAAGAATTTGATAGATATGTTACATTTCCTGTATAAAATAATGAACATTCATGTGTTTGATTAATTGCAAGAAAGTAAGGTGAAATACAAGTTTGTATGCACACATTGAACAAGTTGGATGGAAATCCAAGTTTAATGTATATCAAAATGAACAATATATTATGTCATATCAATCATATAGTTACAAAAATATGTTACGTCTCATCGATACAACACAAAAGTTGTATACCCGACAAATGTCAAATGTGTACAATAAACATGTTGAATGTGCACAATACAAATATCAAATATATACAATACAAAAGTTGAATACCCGATAAATGTCAAATGTGTACAATATAAATGTTGAATGTGCACAACACAAATCTTGAATATATACCATACAAAATTTGAATATATGTCAATGTCATGTGATGACCACAACTACATATGTATATCTCTATCAATATCTATGACTATGCAAAATCATCAAAATTGAGCCTCTTTGATGCAATTTGTGGTTCGTCAAGTGTCTACAAAAGAAAAATTAAAATACACTATCAAATATCTTATGTATATGTAATGTGAAAATAACTAGAAATTGGGTTCTAAATTGTGGATAGTTGAGTTGTTCATTACCTTGTCCCTTTGTCCCACCGTTGGACTAAATGATAGTGGTACTGAGCTCCTTTGTTGATGGGTGGGACTCATCACAAATGGTGAGGTAGAGTGACAATGGGAGACACAGCTACCAATGAATCAATGCTCACAAGAGGAATAACCTGTGTGATGAGTGATAAAATGTTAGCATTATAGAGTGGCATTAGGGACTACAAAATAGAGTTAAAAAATAAAAAATGTATTGCAGCCTCAACTAGATCTCTAGTGCTAGTAGGAGGTACAAGCATTGATGAATTAATGCTACTATGAGGCACAACCTATATGATAAGCGATAAAATTTTAGCATTATAGAGTGGCATTAGGGATTAAAAATAGAGTTTAAAATTTTAAAAAAACATACTGCAACCTGAGCTAGATCTCTAGTGCTAGCAGGAGGTACAAACACTGATGAATCAATGTTGCTATGAAGAACAATCTATACACTAAGCATTAAAATGTTAGAATTGTAGAGTAAGCGTTGGAGATTTCTATAACACAGACAAGCAATCTAAATTGAGATCACAAAAGGGCTTCAACAAAGACTCTACATACATATCTCTGGCCTCTATTGTGTTTGACCATGTCTTTGATGCTTAGGACTCCTAACAAAATGAAATAGGAAAGGCTTTGCATGAAGTTTGAAAGACTATTGTAATAGGTAAAAGATATATAACACATGTTAATAAGACAAATTATTCATAATTATTATAAAATTGAAAAAAAAAATTACTCATTTATAAATGCAACTATTTAATATGTATATACAAAAAATGCATACTATAACCTAAAATTTATGAGAAGGAAAATATGAAATTTTACCTCTTCCATTGCCTCAACATCGGTAGTCTCAGGAGCATCCATCAAATCTACAAAACTAAATTGTTTCTACATATATTCAACAAACAAGTCAACACATATTCATCAACATTGAGTACATGTATATACATTAATTCTTACTAAATTTCAAAAAAAAAAACTTGACTTGTATTTAATACCTTTTTTGTTTTGGTGTTATTGTTGCTTTCTTTCCCTTTCCTCCATACCTTGAGCCATGTGGAGTACCCTAAAGAAGAAACAAATATAACATAAGAGGAATCAATAAGACACATCATGAGTTCAACTCAAATTATAAACTTAATAGGTGTGCAAGCTATGATACTACATAGCTCTAAAGGCCAAAGTTAATGGCCAAAAGTGTGGCATCATCAATTTGAGAAATTTTAGCCCCTCACAAGCCCTATAAAATAGTAAAGAGTATTGTTATAAATATGAGATAATGTTGTAAATGGCAAGAAGACACAATAATAACAAGAAGATCATAAGAGGGCAAGAAGATAAAAGGAATTGAAGGATGATATTGGAAGGATAGTACAAGGCCTAAAAATTGAAAACAAAGAAACTGAGAAGGAAAAGAGAGATGCGAGTGAACTTTTGGCACCTTGTCAAGAAATAAAAGTGGAGATTCCTAATCTCCACACTCCTACAAGACACCCTATGTGATATGGAGGTTCTTCGATGTGGATGGGTATATGGAAGATGAACTCAAATTAGGTTCATTAGATGGAATTCAGGTATGCTAGGAGCAAGCTATGTAGATGGGAATTGGATGGATTTGATGAATTTCAAAGGGTTTCAATGATGGTAGATGGAAAGGTATTATTGTACTTTTGAGAATACCAATCAAGAAATAATATTTCAAATCCAATGTATTATTGTACTTTTAAGAATATTTTTTAAAAATTACCTTAGGTATTCTTGCTCCTAGCCTCCCACCTCTAGCAGAATGAGTATTATGCAGTGTTCTCATACCGCTTGTTGCACCCTACATTGCATATTGTTTGAACATATCAATCTAAAGTTCTCTATAAAAATTTTAAAAAATTACTTTTACAATATTTCTAGGTGATTAAATAATATCATGCCAAAACTAATGAGGTGAATTAGATGGGATTTGGGTAATGCTAGGAGCAAGAGATGTGGATGGGACTTGGATGGATTTGATGAATGATAAGGTTTCAATGATGGTAGGAGATGGAAGAGGATCTATAATAGGGTTGTTAGTGTCATACCAATTAAGAAACAAAAATTTTAAGCCAATATATCATTGTACTTTTAGAATATTTTAAAAACTTTACCTGGGGTGTTGTTGCTCCTAGCCTCACCTCTAGCAAAACGAGTACTCTATGGTGTTCTCATACTGCTTGTTGCACCCTACATTGCATATTTTTTCCATATCAATCTAGAGTGATCTATAAAATGTTTTTTTCTTGTTAACTTTTACAATATTTAGGTGATTAAATAATATCATGTTAAACCCCAAACAAACAAACTCGTGTCCCCTATCCACCGAAGACTATCACCATCAAATCATCTGAGTGTGAAATCCCCACCTCTGTATGAATAAGAAGTATGCCCAAAATGTACACATAAATGAGATGATACTCCATCCTGAGATGCATCTATACCTATCCCATCACACATGTGCTGATAGCTAAAAAAAAATGTTGATTGGGACCCGATGATTGTAATGATGCAAGGGATTATGATGCAGGTTGCACAAGTGAGGATGACACTGGTGATGCAGGTCACACAAGAAGAGATGACACTAGTGGTGCAAGTGACACAAGCGAAGATGACACTAGTGGTGCAGATGGAATTGTCGTAGGCTGTGATGACCGAGGTGCCATAGGTGATGATGATGGAGCTATCACATGTTATGATAACCCTAAAGGTGCATCTGATGATGGTCAGGGTGTCATAGGTGAAGGAAGACCACCTAATTATGAGCCATGTTGAATGATAACATTTGTCAATGATGCAGTTGCATGAAGAGTCTATATATCAAAAGACTCCTTTACAATTGATGGGAGCACAACATGAGGCATGATTTTTGTGTTGTGTGTTTCCTCCCATTTTGTGGTACCACCCTATGAGCCCCAAGTCTATCCTACGTAGAGTCTATTCCTCTACTTTGGAACTGACAGATGTCAAAATAATTTGGCTTCTCGCCAAGGATAAAGTCACAATATAGCTTTCTCAAAAAATATAGAGGCACCTCATAATTATTACATGGTGGTAGGCAAAATACCATATACCACCTATCCCAAAAACATGATCTCATCCTAGCATGATTGCACCAATGAATAGGAAAAGTTTTGGTTGTGTGTAATAGGGAGTTGTCGGATATAGGATCGGTGAAAAGAGAATATATGGTACCTTTCTTTATGTCTTTATCTTTCACTTGCTGATATGACCCATTAGCATAACATGAATGACACCTATCCCTCCATGTACCCCATTTCATAACCTACCTGGACACATCATTTGCATTTTGGGCCATTTTTTCAAGTGTATTCAGTAGGGTTGAGTGGTGATCAAGTGTACCGCAACCTATTGACCATTTGGGTAAAGTCAGCACTATTTTGTGAGAGGCAATTTATGAGGTCCTCTTGTGTAGTAGTTAAATTATGTAATTGTATGCATGGAAGGTTTATAGGAGGTGGTGGTTATTGAATAGGAACATTGAGTGGAGGGTTTTGTGGTTGTGTCATAATGGGGGGAGTGTTTTGTGATTATATCATCAGGGGTGGAGGGTTTGATTGTGTAGGAGGTGATCTTTCTTCTCTCCCTCATTTTCTTGGATTCCTTGATGCATCTATATTTAAAAAATTAAAAATAATTACAAAGCTTATAAATTACAAAACCAAATTATGAAATTTGATTTTTTTAAAAAACATAAACGACGAATAGAATGGAGACTTACCTTGTTTGCAGGGTGCCATGGATGGAGATGCAATTCGAATTTTTTTTTTATGGTAAACTCGATCGAGTTTTGTTGGTCTCCTTTATAATTCATGTTGTTGATGTTGTTTGAGGGTGAAAAAATGCCCTCAAATGTGGACAACAATAAAAATATATAGTTCACAAAACTTGATTGGGTTTTGTAAAACCCAATCCAATTATTAAATAATATAATTCAAAAAACTTGATCGATCTTTGTAAACTATAATGGCCAGGCTTGGATAGCAAGCCCAACCAACATTTCACTTTTCAAATAACCCAATTACGTTATTGAATTTTTTATTTTTTTTGTACACCATCACGGTGCACTTACCCTTATCCTCATAAATTAATTTTATATTCAAATATCTCCAAAAGCATATTTTAATCAAGGTGGGACCAAGAAAATCATATTTTAATCCAAGTGGATCCTAAATAATAATTTAATAATCAAGTGGGGTTCTCCATTATTAATATTTTATTCAAAGTGGGTCTCATGGCAATTGTTATTTTATTCTAAATAATAATTTAACAATCAAGTGGGATTCTCCATTATGAATATTTTATTAAAAGTGGGTCCCATGAAATTTGTTATGTTATTCATTTAACATTACTCTCTTGAAACTATGGTAAAACCTAAACTTTACCCAACCCTTTGAGAATCTATTAATACAAGGAATTTTATAGTTAAAGGATCCCAAATTGTAAGCATCATTACTATAGGCATTTGCATCATTATTATAGCCATTTTGGACAACATTCACAAGCATCATTTTGGTATCACATTTTGAGCATTTCATGTTTACATCTTTGTTAAATCATTCATTCATCTAGTATCCATCTAGCTTGTTCCAATCATTCAACATCATTATCATTTCTTTATATTGTCATTGCATTAGTATGAGATGCTTAATATGAGAGCCATTTTAGCAAGTGTAATTAAGGAGACACGAGATATTCTTGATTTGTTTGTTTGATAGTAGTTTAGTTGTTTTCTATATTGTTGTTTGTTTGTTGTTATTAAGATTCACTATCACTCACACACCCAAACCAAAATCTCATGAATGCATGTTTCCCACGTGTACACCTCCAAGGTTCACTATGAAAAAGAAGATTGAAAGAAATAGCATGCAATGAGTGTGCAAGTATCTAAAGACTTCCATGAATGTTAATGAAAAGTTAGCTAGATGATATGCAAGAATGCATAATAAAGCTAAATAAAATAAATCAAGCTAATATGGATGAAAGAGTTACTATAAGAAAGGAAATAACAAGCTAAGTTAAAATAATTTTGTGATGAAATTCAAGAAATTTGGTGCGGACAACTTAGCTTCGTCCATTAATATAAGTTGTGTTTTGCTAGAGATGATAGAAGCAGTACAGTATGGATTTGAATAAAGCTAGTAATGAACTTAGCAATCATTAGGGTGTTCGCTAAGCTCTAGACAAAATGCACTGTAGTAAAAAAAAAAATCAATTTTTTTCTTCAAATTCACAAAAACATAATGATATTTCTCATTTTTTTTTGTTATTTTCAATTACAAAATATGTAAATCATGAAGAACAAATGCTAATTTTTATTTTTTTAAATCTCTAGTATTCTCAATTTTTTGAATCTTGATCAATAGTACATTTTTTCTTAAACTTACACCGAATCTAATCACTAGTTTGTATTTAGCTTTTGTTATATTAAGCAGAGGATCGGTAGTGCTAAAAGGACAACACAACAGGTAAATCCAAGGCTACTCACATGGGGAGGCAATGACTACCTAGCCATTTTGTTCAACATGGCTAGGTATGCCCATGGTATGTGATTATAAACCATCGTACCTCACTGTCATGACTGGCGTATTATGTCAACTGACTATTGTTTGGGATGGGAGTGTAAGTTTGGAAAAAAACTAATTTTTAAACTAGCTTTTTGTTTGAACATTTTTCACCTAAATAGTAAAGAGTAATATTTTTTTATTGCTAAACAACCGAAGCCTTTGATTATATTAATTTAATAAAAATAAAAATACAACAGAGTATCTCAGTTCAAATGAGCACTAGTAGGAAAGAACGGAGAAGAAAACCTCCAGTCTTGCTCAAGACCATAGTCCTTTATTATTACATTACTAAAGGGGCATACCCTAGTTACCAATTTCCAATTTTTATTGAGTACAATATAAATGACCAATTCCTTCTATGAATTATACAAGCTCCAATGATCTCTATAACAATCATTTGAACTCTTCAATGTCTGAGATGAGAGTGACCACTTCGAACATATCTATATATATTGTATAGTTGACTCTTCTTTTGCAATCCTGAATGGAGTATTAACACCTAGCTTACCAGTTGATCAATAATGCAACTCCAAATGAATGTTAGTACTATTAATTAAAAAGATTGATTTAGATATCCCTAAATTCCTAGCTGGAGATTCCTATGTTTTTTTCATTTAACATTATGTCAAAGATTACTGATTAGCAGTACATTTTAAGAATACTCTTACTTAAATTCTAACATAATATCCACCTATATTACAAACTTGATCCTAATAGTGTTGATTAGTTTAAGATTTTGTCAATTAATCTGAATCCCTATTAAAATCATTTTTTATTTAGAAGCCTTATACTTAGATCTAAGGTTGTGGCTTCAATCTGATGATTAGTAGTTTCCTAATGGCAAATAGAATCCTACCCTTACATGTCAATTTAATGCTAGATCAATTAGCATATATGAATTTGTATACTTTAGAATTGAGTCTGTAGTATCCTATACTAACATATTATGCTTACACCAGCTTTTGAATATCAACCGACCCCTTCTTAATTGGTTTAAATCTGTAGACACTACTTAATTTTGAACTTGAGATTAGTGTAAATCATGAACATCTCTCTCATTTTGGTATCAAGAACTCTATCGCATCTAAACAATTAATCCAAAGAAAGCATGGCCTATTTATCTAGTCAGTTCATAGTGTAAATAAATTGTCCTTGAATGTTTTAGCCATGTCGATAAATCAAAAACCATTCTAATGATGGAATAATCAAGAAATAAACCTAATGCATTGATGGAGATAATAACATTATATGTATTTATAGTGTATAGTATTTATAGAAATAGCTTTTCAAAGAAGGAAGAGCTCGGGCTTCTAAAAACTATTACCAAACTATAAAGCCTAACTCTATATTACATCTAAGCACAAAATCCATAAAAACCCAAAGTATAATGGGTTGATGATGTCAATAAAGAGAAGAATATTGTTCATGACATAAAACCAGATAGTAGCATATGCCCTAATAGAAGCCTTGTAAACCAAAAAACTAAATGTCTTTATTTTCAGATTGCCTTTGATACTTTCAAATTCTTGATTAGTAGTTATACATTTTCTCCCACCATCCCTTTGATAACTACACGAGTCAAATGTTCCAAGGACTATAAGTCACATTCAACTAAATATATAGATTTTACATATGTATATTCTTGAGCCAATCTTTGTACCCTTATAGAAATAGATATCTAAAGGTAATATGGATGCATCTTTAATCTCTGACTACTCCAAATCTTATTTCGTTAATAGAGTAGTTTTCCTTAATCCATTTATATTAGTATGGCTATTTGATTCCCGTTTACATTATTAATCCTTACATATTAAAATATTTTCACCACTAGCACCCTTATTTGCTAGTCAATCTGCCTTTTTGTTACCTTCCCAAAAGACATGAAGAAACTGAATATCTTTGAAGCAGTCCAAAATATTTAGCACTTCTTCTAGTTTAGAGTTTCAAACCCAATTAAGCATCTTCCTTTTCCTAATGGCATTTAGTACAATATGTGAATCTTTTTCAATAATAAGTTTTGATACCCCTAGATTTAGGCAAATTTGGAGACCTTCTTGCAGAGCTTCTAGTTTACCAAGGTTGTTAGTGGTTGATCCTATGGATTTAGCCCTTTTTCATGATCCACCT
The DNA here is from genome assembly GCA_028749045.1 of Cupressus sempervirens. Classification (NCBI taxonomy): domain Eukaryota; kingdom Viridiplantae; phylum Streptophyta; class Pinopsida; order Cupressales; family Cupressaceae; genus Cupressus; species Cupressus sempervirens. Next base: position 95,007,153 of record CM053789.1, on the reverse strand, counting down.
GCCTGAATCATTATTAATTATGCATCCTATTCCAACAATACCAAGGTTGCCTCTTGAGGCACCATCAAAATTTAATTTGGCCCACCCAGTCGGTGACGGAATCCATCCACATTTGTCCCTTCCCTCCCTTTGTTCTTCTGTTTATAAATAACTAGAGGATTAATTAGATTTTTCCAATTCTTTTTCATTAATCCATCCCATAATGAAAATGATCCTTCCTCTTTCTAGGTTTTCCTCAAGTGAGCATTTAAAATTTCAACTATATGTGCCTCAATTTTTTTAATAATCTCAACTTCCATCATGTCCTTGTCACGAAATATTCTTCTGTTCCTTTTTTTTCATATTTCCCACATAAGGATAGATGGACACAAATTCCATAATTTTCTATATATACATTTACTATTATCTATTGGCCAACCCTTAAGAAAATCATCTAGGGATCCTAGCATAGGGGTGATCCAACCTAGCATGTGTCTGAGCCAATCTCAACAATATTGAGTATATGGACATCTGTATAAGATATGATTGGTATTTTCATTGTCATGCTTACATAGCACACATCTTGATGGACCTTCATTACTCATCTTACTAAGTCTATCAGCAATTAGGATCCTATTTTGAGATGCCATCCACAAATAGAATCTTGCCTTTGGTAGACAAGATGAATCCCAACATGGTTTAAGTGGGATGTTCACTTCTTCCCATCTTTGGGAATGCATGATAACTCTATATCCATTTTTAACACTATACCTACCATCTTTTCATGTTGCCCAAATGAGTGTGTCATTTCTCTCTAACTATTTTATTTCCTTCTCTGAATGCTTTTTTCGTATGTCTTTTTTAATGTTGGTTCCACATCCCTATTCTCCACAGATTACCATTTCCATCTTATAATTCCATTAATAACATTTTTAGTTTTATAATTGTTGACCTTACTACCCCAAAGTTTCTCTTTGATGCTAGCTGGGATCCCCATGCTATCTACTAAGCGGTAACCATCCCATGAATCCTCCCAAAAGAGAGCTTCATCACCATTCCCAACATCCCATGTGAGACATTTACTAATAAGAGCTCTGCTTTTTGCTATAAAATTCCAACTTTTAGATCCTTTAGGGAGGGTCCTCATTCTAAACACAAAATAGGGATCATCTACATTAAGGTTTTTGGTATACATAATTTTAGCCGATTTATGATCCCTCTCTACAAAGAGACGCCAAGTAAGTTTAGCCCCTAATGCTTCACTTTGCTAGCTCAAGTTTTTGATACCTAAGCCTCTTAATTCCTTTGGCTTACATAAATTTCCCCATTTAATAAGCGCTAATTTTTTATGTTTGTCAATGTCATTCCAAATAAGATAAGATAAGTTTATTAATCTCCAACAAGAGACCAATGAGGGTCTAAGGGACTGGAAACAGTACAAATGACAAATGCCAGCAGGGAGTCACCAAACGGTGTCTACAAAAAGAATGTGAAAGCAAAACAACAAAAGAACTAAGAAAAGGAAATAACAACAGCTAAGAACTTCTGAGAAAACTTCTAAGTTTTTCCTCAAGCTTCTTGTTGGTTTTTTTTGATAAGGGTAAGTAGGAAAGGGGATATGTTGGGAGAGCGGATAAAACTTCTTTGATCTTAGTAGCTTTACTCGCTTTAGTGAGCCATTTATCTTTCCACCCTCCTATCCATTTATCCATTCTATCAAGACTATTATGCCAGCCTTTGTTAGTTTTACTGTCTTTTTCTATCTCTATTCCTAAGTATTTAGATAGGAATGTACCTCTTTTATATCCCATAATGTTACAAATCTATTTTTCCATTCCAAGTTTGGTGTTAATGAAAAATATTTCTGATTTTTTCGCATTCACTTTTTGACCTAAAACTTCCATATACTATTGAATAATCATCTTAATGTTTAAGGCCTCATTTATTGTGCTTTCTCCTAGTAAAATGGTATCATCTACATATTGTTGATGGATTATCTTAGCAACATTCTTGGTAACAGTAATTCCCCTTATTTTGCCATCATAGTATGCTTTAGTAATAGATCTACTAAAGGCTTCTGCCATGATAATGTATAGGAAAGGGGATAGTGGATCTCCTTGTCTTAAACGTCTAGATGTGTCAAAAAAGCCTTCAGGCTCCCATTAATTAGAATTGATGTTTTAGATGAAGATATGCATTGATAGATAAGATTTATCCATTGGTGAGAGAATCTAAAAGCTTCTAAGGTTTGACATAAATACCTCAGTCAACCATATCATATGCTTTCTGAATATCCAGTTTCATGAGCATGCTTGCTTTTTTATTTTTATTGGCCGAGTGTAATGTTTCCTAAATAATGAGTATCCCGTCTAGTATTGATCTTCCTAGAATAAAACTCGTTTGTTCTTCTAATATAAGCTTAGGAAGAAATGCTTTCATTCAATTAGCTAAAAGTTTGGATAGGATTTTATATATGGTGTTGCAAATAGCTATAGATCTAAAATACCTTGGATTTTTTAGATCAACTTTTTTGGGTATCAATGTAAGAAAGGGATAATTAATTTCTGATAATAATGATCCACCATTTCTTGATGCCTCAATGGCTTTCCAAAGATCCGTACTGATAATATCCCAAAACTTTTGATAGAAGAAGGCTTGAAAACCATCTAGTCCTAGAGAGCTATCTGGATTCATGTTTAATAACACTGACCTGACTTCTTCCAAAGATATGGATGAGTTTAATGCTTTATTATCTTCTATAGAGATCACTTTTGGTATAGTTTCCAACATTTTCACTTGAGCTATCATGTTCGAACTCATAAAATTATTAAATAAATTCTTAAAATGATCTACAAAAATCTTTGAAATACTATCAAGATTCTCATTGATAGCACCTGCAGCATTTTTAATTTTACTAATTTTTCTTTTAACTATGTTGATCAACATGCTATTATGAAAAAAGTTTGTGTTACAATCTCCCTCTTCTAGACATTTTTCTCTTGGTTTTTGCTTCCAAAAGACTTCTTCCTTTGCTAGAATATTTTATTTTTTAACGAGTTCTTTTTCTAGAAAGAAGTTTTCATTGTTCATACCTTCTTTAATTACTTGTGTGTTTAATTTCTTTAAACTTTCTTCTATGCCTAGTTTTTCTTTAAATATATTGTTGAAATGTTTGTTCTTCCACTTCAATTTGTTTTCTTTAAGCATTTTCATCTTAGATACAAATATATACATTTTGGAACCTTTAAAATTGTCTTGATTCCACCATTCTCTAATGAGATCAGTAAAAAAATTGTCTAAAAACCACTTTTTTTTTCCATTTAAAAGGGTTACTGGTAGGTTTATGGTGTTCAATAAATTCAATCCTGACCTGATAGTGATCTAATCCTACTATGGGTAGGATTGAGGCTTGAATATCAAAATATCTTCCTCTTAGTTCTCGTTCGAAGAAGAAGCTATCCAATTTCTCAGCAATATATAAGAAATCTTTCCTTCTATTATTCCAAGTGTACTTATCATTATTAATAGGGATATCAACTAGTTTATTAAGGTCTATCAATTTTATAAATTCCAAATATACTTAGGGAATTTGCTAGTTACCTCCAAATTTTTCATTTATTTTCGTGATAGTATTGAAATCTCCACCTATTAGAATAAGTTTATTGTTGTGATTTTTTATAAATAGACTTATTTCTTCCCATAACAGTTTTTTATCTCTGTTATGGATCGGACCATAGATGTTTATTAAAATTAACTATAAGTTGGTCTTTATGCTTTTAATTCTACTGTTCATCCATGAATTGTTTGAATTTATAATATTTATATTTACTTTCCTAGGATTCCAAGTCATTCCTATCCCCCTGATGCTCCTCTAGTCATGTAAGTTGATGTTCCAACTACCTTATTTCTTTCCTAGCTTAATTCCTTCTTCCTTATTCAGTTTTGTTTCTTGTAACATTATAATTTTAGAATCAAATTGTTTTAAATTTTGTTTTAGTAAACGTTTCTTTCTAGGTGCATTTAAGCCCCTAGCATTCCAGGTAGTAATCTTTGTGCTGCTATGAGAAGGATCTTCCCCTTCCTAGGTTTAAGTAACTAATTTATCTTTTGTTGTTCTTTTGTCTGCCCATCTGCTTCTCTTAATTCTTTCAGAGACTTCCTTTCTTAGCTTTCTGACTGCCATATTTAGGGGTGCTTATCCCTTCTTGATTCATCAGAATACCTAAATGTTCTATTTCTCCTATGCATTTACTACACTTTTTGATTGCTTACCTTCTTTCATATCTATCTCTTTGTTTTCTAATTCTATCATTGTCTGATCAACATGATTTATCTAATCATCTATACTCATATTAACTGCTAAATCTAGTATATTCCCTTTTATGCCCACATTTGTAACATCTCCTTGTTTTGAGCATATTCTATCTTTGATTGACTATTCTACTTTACTATTCTTATCTTCATTATCAATGATTAACAAATCTCTTCTTAAATCTTCAAAAGTGTATTTATCTCCTAGTTTCAAAACTCACTGAATTAGTTCCTCTTTTTGTAAATCGTTGCCTTTATCAATATTATCATGGTTAAAAACTTGTATCAATTCATCTATTAATTGTTCCAAGATTTCTTTCTGAGCTTCATCTGACATTGACATTTCTAGATTATCATTCTCTGACAACTCATTATTCAAGAAGTCATGAAAATATTGTATTAGTATTCCTTTTATCTTACTTTGATCATTCTTTCTTACACTATGCCCACTGAGATTATTATTTGGAGATTCTTGTGTTGTATTTGGTGTCTGCCAAAATTTGGTACACTTCTTGACTACCTCTTTGTTGGCTTCTATGGTTTCCTTTACAGTCTCTACTTTTTGTAGCAACGGGGTCTCTAATACTTCTTTTGCATGTTTATCCTTACTACTCTTAGGAGATGCAATAGAGAAGAGACCTTTGTTTTGAATTTCTTCAAGGGTGTTGGTAAAATTATCCAAAATATTTTTTCCCCTGGGACCTAGGTTCTTTCCCTAATGCTTTTTCTTTCCAACCAATTTCTTCTATGGCCTTCACTATCTAAGCTTTTGTATGTTTCTTGTTATTCCTTCTATATCTGTTTGTTGTCTTTTGTATCCTAATATAGGTTGTCTTAAGTTCTATTTTTACTCCATCTCTTATCTTGATACCTTTATTACTTTGATCTTCATAGGTTGGTTCATTTCCCCTCTATGGATTAGTGCCTTTATTTTGTTTTATATCTGACATATCAATCATTTCTTTACTATTATTTGATATTGAAGACTTTCCCTTTCCTTTATTTTGTGCTTCCTTTTCTTTCGTTTCTTGTAGATTTTTTATAATTCTTTCTGATCTTTGTCTCTGATATCTGTGATTTTAGTTATGAATGCTATTTTTTCTTTACTTGTTTTACAAACATCCAACTCTGCAACTATTTTCCTTCTTGTAATATGATTGCACTTCCCCTGAAATTCTTTTCTATTACACATCATAGGGAAGATGTCTTTAAGCTCAGAGGTTGGTTGCATAGTTTTAAATGTGATCTTTCTTTCATTATTTAATCTGATTATTTCAGAGATTTTGCCTTCAAATCTATAAGGATTTAAGTTATAGATAGATTTGTTGGTTATTACCTTAATAGGTTGGAATTCAGGAGTATTAATCTCACAGTTAATGAAAAATTTAATGTTACTACAGTATTTGTATGAAGCTTCTATTCCTATCAAGTTCCCCATTGATGAACCTATATTCCTAAGAATCTCTATATGCAAAAGTTTTGGTGGGAGTGAATGAATTGAAACCCAAGTTGGAATGGAAAAGTTTAACAATGTTTCATTAAAATCTGGTATCCATTCCAAGAATCTAATAGCACAGCCATTAAAATAGCAAACAAAAGTAAAGAGAAAATCTTTTTTGACATTTTCATCACTACACTGGATGAACATAATTCTTTCAGAATGGTGAGATATACTTACCTAATTTTGACAAAAATCCTAGAGCCAATTAATTAGATTGATCATCTCTTGTTTTGGTCATTCCATAGTGCAAAAACACCGAGATTCTTGCATTCATGTCACTGCTCTTCATTGTCTAGATTGTTGATGATCAGTATATGTTCTTTAGCTTTAATATTGGATTGAGCAATCTTTTGAACTTGACTAGGCTATTAAGAGGGAGAATTGCGCCAAATATTCTTGAAATGAGGGGAAATATATGTTTTTGAAAGGTTATGTGAGGGTTTGAACTTTGAGGATTCGGGCTTACAAAGATGTGCTTCAAGGGTTTTGGGGTTATTTGCATACGGTTTATCAACGAGACCTATATGCTGGGAATACAAAGGCAAACTCTTGCAGGAAGCATATTTTGTATGTTAAAAATTTGAAATTGCTTGTCAAGGCTATCAATAGAAAAAGTGATATTAGATGGACAGCTTTCCTTATTCACAACTAGGGCATTTTGGTTCGAAAATCCCTAAACCATGCTGATATACCCATTTGGATTTATCACTGACCAAATCCCTAACTTCTCTGCATATTTCCTCGAAACAATTTTGATTAGTGACACCCGATGTATTATTGATGGTCTTGTGATCGAGATTCTTGTCCTATACATTCGTATGGTCCAAAGCATTTGGTTCCGCTAGGTCCAATAACACATTATTTGTCTTTACTGCATATCTCAAATTTGTAGATGGAGAGCGGATGCAGGGGCTATTTCCATTTTTTTGTCTCCCATTCTTATTTATTCAGTGCTCTGGCAGAGAAGAATGTATTGGTTGTTTCTGATGCTAATACGCTCTAAGGTTTTTGACATTCCTTTGATGTCTTGGATTCGACTGCCTGCCTTAGAAACTATGTTTGTTATTAAGTGCATAATTCATATTATTACACTTCGCTCTGCTTGCCATATTCGCTCCTCGTAACTTTATACCCTAGAGAATGGCGAATGAATTTCAAGAAGCCCTATCACCCGAATTGTCTTAACAAAAAACACCTTCATCTATGTTACTATGTTTTGTCAACAAATATGTATGATGAACTAGTCATAATTCACGCTTCATTGATAACAGATTTTACGAAGAAAATAGCCTTCTCGCTCAATTGCCTTGACAGATTACTTCTTCGACTAGGTGTGCTCCTTTGCATTAGCTCCTCATAAACACGAATCTCTGTAGACAGAAACTGCAGAATTATTTGGCCTATCGTTGTCTGTAATTTTATTAAATTTATGTTTCAAAACATAAAAATTTGTGCTGACAAACGATTGTGGTTAGTTTTTGCTCTACAATAAACTCTTGAAGCCCTCGATCTTGATAGATAGCTAAGCAAAGAAGAAACAATGCCAATGGAAGGAAGCGGTAGCAGGCGAAGAAACGGTGGAGCCACGGCAGCAGGATCTAAAAGCAACACCTGATCTGCCACCCTACAACAACTGAAGAATCTCCATGAACAAGGCGAATGAAGAGTTGATGGCTTCGACCTCAAATTAGAGGGAAAATCTATGATACTGTTGCAAAAGACGACTACATGCAACTCATCGCAAAGCATCACGTAGATCAATTTTTCACTACTATGTTTCGTTTTGTAAAGAGTAATCATTTTTATGCAAATAATTTATTTTGTTTGAAATAATAAAGTAGTAGAGAGTAAAATATTGTCTATTGAACATTATTTTTTAATAATAATATTTATTAATTACGTTACTTAATTACTAATAAATATATTATAGATTCAATACATTTAAAATATTTATTATTATTTTAAATTAAGTCAAATTTTAATATTATTATTATGATTATAACAATATTATCTATCATGAAAGATAACTATTAATACAAATAATTAATTAAAAGAAATGTCCTTTCAAATTGTTAAATATATCATTTGAAAAATATATTTTTCTAAAAAAATTATTCTATCTATATATATTTAGCCGATAGGCTTTTACATCAGGGCAAAGCCCACCTGAAAAATCTCACGCTAGTGCTTCTAATCGGAAACTTCATCGCCAGAACTTTGACGCCAATCTTTTAATGCTCGTGGCACACAACGTTTGCGCGGTCCACAATATGGACATCAATCTGCTTACTCGTCAAAGAGGCACGACGACACTCGTGCTTGGCCATTTGTAGGGCTTTGGCTTTAACAGTATCATTTCCATAGATATGATAGAATGACCTGATCTTCACAAAAAACCCAAAATACTTTTTGGGTGGAAATCAATATGGACGAAATTCACGGTAGAAAAGTCTCAGTGCCCTGTCTCTATTATCGTCATGTGCTAAATCTTTGGCTGTGTCTTCATATCTACGCTCGCTGTGAAGGATGCTAAACTTTGGCCATGTGTTCATATCTGCACTCTTTGTGAAGGATGTTGAACAAACATAGAGCAAAAACATGTTTTCGCTCTTGTGTAAAGCTGAGGAGGAAGATTGTTGCCCGCAACAGTGAACATAAGCCAATTCTTAAGTGGAAACACATATATCTACATTATCCACTACCCTACCAATATGGCCCTCGTGCAAATTGGACTCCCCACCACAAACCTCATGCTCTCCCCAATCAAAGCCGCTCTTTGGCCCGCTTTGTTGCTCCCGTCGGGAAAATAAATGGGTGTCTTTATTTTTTAACCTTATCTTTATAGAGGGGTTTGTGAAAAATTTAATTATTGCAATCACTGATTATTAATCTTCTATCATAAACGATTATTAAACTACTGAAAATAAATTTTCAGCTAATATCGAAAAATAACACAACTGCAACTTCACTTATAAAATACGGAAAGAAATGCGCAACACAATGAACACAATATTTTTGAAAAAATTGTCCCTGGAAAAACCCCTAAGGGAAAACCAGTTCTACAGATGAAAAATTATATTAAACTTCACCAAATCAAGAGATACAAAATTCCTTGCCTTTTACTAGCAAAATTCCGACAACCTCTTAATTTATCCTGCTAATATTCTCCACTGCTATTCCCACGCTAACACTACGCCCTTGCTAACACTGCAAGACTGTTTGCTAACACTGCAAACTTACAAACTCATTTGCTAGCACTGCAAATGTTTCTCCAAACTTCATATTCTCCAAATGCCCCCCTGACCTTCTTTTATACTACTAATGTTGGTAAACCAACGGCCGAGATTGATTTACAATCGATGGTTGAGATTAAAACAACTTAACAACCCTAACCAAGTCGATTTCTAGTTGTTTCCAAAAGTGGTCAATTAATTAACAAATATTTATTTCTAATCTAACCAATTAGTTAGCAAAACAATTACTTGCTAAATAATAGCAAATGTACGAATAGTTGTCCAAAGCTAACAAAACTAACACTCCCTCTTAGCGAGGAAATTGTTTTGCAGGACACCTAACTTATCTCTGAAGAAGATAAATTTTGCCTTACCCATTGCCTTCGTCAAAATGTCTGCTACCTACTCCTCTGTAGCTATGTATTGTAGTTGAACAACTCCCCTTTGTACACAATCTCTAATGAAGTGATATCTGATATCTATATGTTTAGACCTATCATGAAACACTGGATTCTCAGACAACTTGATGCAACTCTGATTATCACAATGTATCACAGTAGTCTCAACCTTCTGACCAAACAAAGCTACTGACAACTTCCAAAGCCATATAGCTTCACATGTCACCATGCTAGCTGCTATGTATTCTACTTTTGCTGAACTCAGAGCCACAGGCTTTTGCTTCCTGCTGAACCAAGAAACAACTCTTGATCCCAAGCTGAAACAACAACCTCAAGTGCTCCTTTTGTCAGTTGTACTTCCTGCCCAATCTGCGTCAGTATAGCCTATCAAACTGATACCTTCACCTCAAACATATCTGATCCCATACTCGACTGTACCACGCAAGTAAAGTAGCACATGCTTAGCCACTATCCAATGCATTCTCTTTGGTTCAACCATGAACTGACTAAGAGAGTTAACTGCAAATGCTATATCTGGCCTAGTGTTGACCAAATACATAAGCGAACCAATCAACTGTCCATATAAAGTGGGATCTACATCCTTCTCTTTAGATGTATCTACCTTCCTCTAATTTGTAATCATGGGTGTAGACATGGCTTTGCAATCCTCCATCTCGAATTTTTTCAAGATTTCAATGTAATATTTCCCTTGAGCAAGGAAAATCTCCCCATCTGTGTACCACACTTCCATGCCTAGAAAGTAATGCATAAGTCCTAAATCCTTCATCTCGAACTCTTCTGCAAGGTTCCTCTTGCAATCCACTATGAGCCCTAGTGAACCTATAAGAAACAAGTCATCCACATAAAGAACAAGAATGAGAATCTCACCCCCAACCACCAAGTAGTAGAGGTTAGCATCTGCTTCACTCTTCACAAAGCCCATTTTCTGCAAGTATGTATCAATACACTCATACCATGCTCTAGGAGCCTGCTTGAGTCCATACAATGCTTTCTTCAATCTGCACACGTGGGTCTCTTTGTTGTGTGCTACAAAGCCTTCTGGTTGTTCTATGTATACCTCCTCCTTCAACTCACCATTAAGGAATGTCGTCTTGACATCCATTTGATGGATTTGCCATCCCATCTGTGCTGCAAGTGAGATTACAGCTCGTATAGAAGTATACCTAGCAACTAGAGCACATGTCTCCTCATAGCCTATTCCCTCCTTTTGAGAGAACCCCTTTCCTAGGAACCTCACCTTGTAATTCTCGATGCTACTGTCTGCAACGTGCTTTATCTTATAAATCCAGCGTGATCCAACTACAGCCCTATCTGTTGGTCTAGGTACTACCTCCCACACATCATTCTACATTATTGAAGAATATTCCTCAACCATAACATCTCGCCATACCTGATGTTCTGCAACTTCCTGATAGCTAGAAGGCTCACTATCTACCAACTGACTAACTAATGCCACATAGTCATTGAACTTGGCTGGTTGTCTTCGCTGTCTAGTACTCTTCCTAGGAGCTCCCACAAACTCTTGAGTATCCCTTTGTGTATCTGGAACCTCATGGTTCCTGGTGCCAATTGTAGAGGATGAAATGTCAACCTCTAAGTCTTCTAGATGCATTTCCTGTTGCACTTGTTGCTCCATACTCTATGAATCTTCATTAACTGAGTCTACACTTGTACTGGTAACTGTACTTGAGCTTTGTTGCCCTTGACTTGGTCTTGGAGCTTCTATTGGCTACTCACTCTGATCATCTACTGAAAAATCTCTCTATCTCCTAAATGCCTTGTCCTCCATGAACTTGACATCACGTCTAACAATTATTCTTTTAGTCCCTGGAATGAAAATCCTATATGCCTTTGAGGTCTCACTGTACCCAACAAAGTACCCCCTCTCTTTAGTCTAATCTAACTTTGTACATGTATCTCTAGGAATATTACAATATGCCAAACTCTCGAATATCCTGAAGTGACTAACATCTGGCTTCTTCCCTGTGAAAGCCTCCTCTGGTGTCATCTTCCCTAGCACCTTTTGTGGAACTCTATTCTGGATGTAAATTGTTGTATTACATGCCTCTGCCCATAAGTAACGGGGCATGTCCTGGTCATGTAGCATAGCTCTTGCTGCCTCTAATATAGAACGGTTCTTCCTCTCGGCAACTCCATTCTGCTATGGATTGTAAAGAATAGTTCATTCTCTCTTTATTCCTTCTCTAGTACAGAACTCCTAGAAGACATTTCCTTTGTACTCGCCTCCATTGTCTGACTGAAGAACCTTTATCTTCTTTCCTATCGAATTCTCCACAAGAGCCTTGAACTCTTGGAATCGACTGAAAACCTCATCCTTAGTCTTCAAGAAGTATATCCAAGTCTTTCTAGAGAAATCATCAATAAAAGTAACATAGTACTCATATCCTCTGAGAGATTTCGTCGACATCAGTTCACAAACATCTGAATGTACTAGATCAAGAACACCCTTAGATCTGGTGTCACTCCTTGGAAAAGATGCTTTCGCAAACTTCCCCAACACACATCCCTTACATACATTGTCATGCTCTATGCTCACCTCTGGAACACCTGTTAGCATCTCACGAAACAATCTAAGTGCTCCATGATGAATATGGCCCATCCTCCTATGCCATAGCTCTCCAAGATCTCTAGAATTATTGTTGCTCATGAGTGCCTTACGAGTATCAAAATGCAATCTATAAAGGCGACCATTCCTAACTCCAATAGTTATGGGTGATTTCCAATCTTTGTGCTTAATCAACATATTTGTCCCTCTAAAGAGTACATTATACCCCCTATCCTGAAGAACAGATACTAAATAGTCTCTTTCCCAACAGGGTTGAGTTTGGACAAGTTTCCCTAGAAATCTGGATGTTGGTGTCCTCCTCCTTGTAACTGGAGAAGTACTCTCTAACTCCTGTCATATGAAATGATGCCCCACTATCTATATACCAAACACACTGTGAGGTTGAGCTAGCCATACAAGCTATGAGTGCAAACTCATCTTCCATTCTACTGGAGAGTTCTTTCGCAGTTGCTGAAGCTACCACCTACTTCTTACCCTTCTTCCTCTCTAGGCAATCACTGACATAGTGGCCAAACTCATGACATCCAAAGCACTTGACCTTAGAAAGGTCCTTCTTCTTCTTTTCATTTTGTGAATTCGATCCTTTGCTAGATCCCTTCTTTGCTTTCTCTTTACCCGCTAGGGCAATGTTCTCTTGTTCTACCTCATTTTTCTAACTCTTGTTGGCCCCATTGACAAGACTTAGTCTAAACTCCTCCTCGGTGAAATTAGTCCATAGTCAATCCCAACTCAGTAAAGTATCTCATCCACTGACAACTTAAACAAAGACACTCCATTGTTTAGTAAACCCATTTAGGGCGATTCTCACTAGCTCGTCATCACTAGGGCTATCTCCAACAGTTGCTAACTTGTCCTTGACAAGTTTGAGCCTGGTGAGGTAACTTGTGACATCTTCTCCCGGATTCATTCAGGTATTCTTTAGCTTCTCTCTGAGAATCAACTTCCTGTTGGTGGTAGCATTCTGGTATAGATTCAGAATGGCATCCCACATCTTCTTCGTCGTATCTAGCTCTACAATATGTGGAACAATATGATCCTTGACACCATCAAGGATAATCCTCCTTGCTTTGGCATCATCCTTCCTATATGCTGCAAGATATGTTGAATCCATTGGTACAGGTACAACACTGGTAGCATAATCCTTGATACCATTCTCTTCCAACAATAAAAAAATTTTGGCCTTCCAGACACCAAAATTTGAGGCACCATCCAATCTATCCTGATCTCTCAAACCAGCTGAAGCCATCTCAAGGGTTTAAAGCAATAATAAATCTAAAGAGATCAAAATTTCTTTCCTAGGGCAAAACTCTTCTACCCTTAACAATGCTCTAATACCATATGAAAAATTTAACTATTGCAATCACTGATTATTAATCTCCTATCATAAACGATTATTAAACTGCTGAAAATAAATTTCCACCTAATATCGAAAAATAACACAACTGCAACTTCACTTATAAAATACGAAAAGAAATGCACAACACAATGAACACAATATTTTTGGACAAATTGTCCCTAGAAAAACCCTTAAGGGAAAACCAGTTCTACAGATGAGAAATTATATTAAACTTCAACAAATCAAGAGATAAAAAATTCCTTGCCTCTTACTGGCAGAATTCCAACAACCTCCTAATTTATCCCACTGATATTCCCAACTACTATTCCCACGCTAATACTGCGCCCTTGCTAACACTGCAAGACTGTTTGCTAACACTGCAAACTTACAAACTCATTTGCTAGCACTGCAAATGTTTCTCCAAACTTCATATTCTCCAAATGCCCCCCTGACCTCCTTTTATACTACTCATGTTGGTAAACCAACAGCCGAGATTGATTTACAATCGACGGTTGAGATTAAAACAACTTAACAACCCTAACCAAGTCAGTTTCTAGTTGTTTCCAAAAGTGGTCAATTAATTAACAAATATTGGTTTCTAATCTAACCAATTAATTAGCAAAACAATTACTTGCTAAATAATAGCAAATGGATGAACAGCGGTCCAAAGCTAACAAAACTAACAAGGTTTACAAGGCATGGTGAAGGTAGGTGAGAGACACGGAGCAGTGAAAAAGTAGATTTGATTGAGAAGGTGGATCACAGGATTTGCATTTGTTCTTTTCTAAGTGTTGAAACGATAATTCATATATAAGATGCAATTTTTAGTGAATTTTTAGGTATCAACACTTCATATATAAGATGCAATTGGTAGTGAATTTTTTTTCATCATATTCGTTTTTTTTTTGTAAATATAGATAAACATGACACAATATCTGATAGAATCCCTCCGAGTTCTCCGAGACATTTTCACAAACAATTCACTGTTCTTGTCACGCTCCCACAATTCTGATATATATCAAGCAGGGCAGCTTCGACTGTCTATTCATTTAGCTGTAACTATCCATGGAATATTGTTGAATTGGTTTGCCACTGAAGATGAATGGCTTGCTTCAAGATAATGATGGTATGATGACTCCTTTTGCAAACATTTACAAATATGATTGTGAATTAAACATGTATGTTATTTCTTCCGATTGTATTTGATATACACCAATTTCTATATAGTTTTGTGATTAATGTTTATCTACTTATTTTCAATAGAGTTTAAGGCATCCAAGGTGGTTTTTTTAATTCTTATAGCCTTGATGGAAGGTTATATGTCATGGATGAAAAATCACGATTAATGATAGGATATTCGATGTGTATTGATATATGTAACCTTGAAAAATCATACATGAATTGAATGAATAATTAATGTGTTGCCATGAGTTGATGAAACAACTATCTACTCTCATGTGTATTTCGGAACAAAACTCTTGCTTACAACAAAAATAGGTTCTTCTTATATCGTAGTATGATTTTCAACTGGTGTAAATCAATCAACAAATTCAATTGATTCAGGCACCAGACACCTCTCGTATAAATCAAACTTTATTTTCTCAAAACAAACAAATAATATTGATATTATATCTTTCATGCATACACCCATTTTTTTCCAAATATCTGAACCTCAAAACAAACTTATCGGCTATCTACTTGCACCTTACTCTGGTGCAAGCGCTAGTTATAAAAGTCATATAATAATAAGGGCTAGTTATAAAAGTCATATAATAATAATATGTCCCATATTCTTAGTAATTTGCAAAACACCTACAACTAAGGAAAACATATGCTAACACAGGCTATTGTGTGTTGGCAATATTTTTTTACTAAATAAGTTGCTGTGTGGACACCGCCGTCAGGACTTCCATTTTCATTTCACCTGCTTTCCGCACGATTTCGGACCAAAAAATTGCTCTTTTCACATTGGATCCACTTATTTTGCGCGTCTACGCGTTTATTTCTGTATTCTGTATTTTTGTAAATAATATATCTTCGCCTCGCCTTGGCCTCTGAGAGTTTCGGATCTGGCCTCCCTAAGCCAATTGCACCCCCATTGTTTTACTCTCGTTTTGTGTAAGCTCCCTTCAATCCCATGGCATCCACTTCCTCTATCGCAGCAACCCAGATACAAAATGCGAAGAAAAACGCCTTTGCAGAAGTCGCACTGCAGAATTCCTGTACAGCGCCTTCATCAGTAACCGAAGACATTCCCTACGATGTGTTTATCAATCATTGTGGACAAGATGTCAAAGAAACGTTTGCCAAGAGAATTTTTGATACACTGAATGATACGGGGCTAAAAGTATTTTTGGATAAGTACTCGCTTCAAGCAGGCGATCAGGTAACAGAAGAAATACAAGCAGCGATCAGTAGTGCTTCGATTCATATTGCTATATTTTCTGAGAATTATGCGCTATCGCCATGGTGTCTGGCCGAGCTGTTGTCTATGCTCCAAACTGGTACCCAAATTATTCCCGTGTTCTATCATGTTCGGCCTAGCGAACTCCGTTGGGCAGATCAAGGAAAGGGGATCTATGCCCAATCATTTGAAGATCATAAAAAGAAGGACAGATATACATCAGATAAGCTTCAAGAATGGAAGATGGCGCTGAAGGAAGTTTCACTAATTCACGGTTACATTGTTAACCAGAATGAGTAAGCTTCGTATCATTCCTTGATCAAATTTCATATATGCATTAACACTTTCTCAAAACACGAGTATTTCTGTTGAATTAGATCATGTTCTTAATTTTATTTTATTTATTGCAATTGTTCAGGGACGAAGGATTGGCATTGAAGAGCACTATGAATTCTGTGCTCGAGAAGGTGAGAAAGGTACCGCTACTGGTAGCCAAGCATCTAGTTGGACTCGATGAAGCTATACGAGACTTTGAAAAAGTTGCAGAGGATTCTTCAATAAGTGGCCGAGCTGTAGAAGTTGTGGGGATTGTGGGAATGGGAGGGTCAGGCAAGACTACAATGGCAACAGAGCTGTTCAACAGGAAGCATTCCTCCTTCGCCGCATCCACCTTTCTTTATGATGTAAAAGATGATGGAGGGAAAAGGGCCTTGCCTGGGTTGCAGAAAAAGCTGTTGGATGGCCTTCTACCACGCGCACTTGAAACTAAACCATTCCATGATGTGCATGAAGGCAAAAGGATTTTGGTGAGTCGATTGAGATCTGTTCGCGTGCTTATTGTATTGGATGATGTCGATCATAAGGACCAACTAGATGCTTTATTTCCAGAAGATCTCCAACTTGGGTCGGGCAGTTTGATTATTGTAACAACTCGAAATAGGGACGTCCTAATATCTTCCGGAATCTCCTCCATTTATCCAATGAAAATGCTGAGTGCCCCTTGTGCCACGGATCTTTTCTGCTGGCATGCTTTCTTAGGACCCAATTCACCCAAGGATTTCACGGAGTTGGTTGACAAGTTCGTTGGAAACAGTGGTAGATTACCGTTGTCTCTTAAGGTTTTAGGGGCGCAGCTTTACAGCAAGCCTAAAGATTATTGGGAGTCAATCTTGCAAGAAATCGAAAGAATACTGCCAGATGAAATCACAGAGAGGCTGAAAATTAGCTATGATGCACTAGATAAAGAAGAGAGGGAGACATTTCTAGACGCAGCTTGTTTTTTTATTAGGGAAAACATAAGTTTGGTTACTGCGGTCTGGGATGGACACAGGCGGAGTGGTCTGCACGGTTTGGAAAGGCTGAGGAACAAGTGTCTCATTGAAGTCGATGGGCAAAACCGCATAAGAATGCATAATCACCTTAGGGATTTGGGAAAACAAATTGCATCTGAGCATTCCCCTTGTCGTCTCTTCGCTGAAGACCATTTTGAGAAGGCTTATTATAGTCATGTAGCTTCCGGGCAAAGAATGTTGAGCACTCGAGGAATAATGACTGCTACAACACAATTTGTTGCATGTTCTGCTCATAACGAGTTCCCTAGATGCTCGTCTGATTACCAGCCGCCCTTTGAACGGTGCATGGATCTTCTCAAAACCTCAAGCAGAGGGTTAAATTTTCTCGTTATCAAAGGAGATTGGTTCAATGAGCCATTCGCTGAACTGTCCCGGGATCTACTGTGGCTTCGTTGGTTTAATTATAAGCATGCACATCTTCCTTCGTGGCTTTCATTGCAGAGATTAAGAGTCCTGGAGCTTCACGGTGCTTTGAGCTTAAACGAATTGTGGGAGGCCGACACGCAAGTAAGCCACTTTTCTTAAATGAACCTTTCAAATTATATTTCCAATCATATTTTCAGTATAATTTACATGAAGAACAATGCGTGTAGGTGCCTTCACAGTTGAGAGAGCTGATGATAACCAGTACATGGGGCAGCAGCTTCGAAAGCTTCCCGAGTTCCATATCACAACTGAAACACTTGAAAAAAATAGCCTTGATTGGTTACCTTGGAGATGAGTTCCGCATTAAGACTCTGCCAGAAGAGTTTTGCGAACTCAAATCGCTGGAGCACCTGGAGCTTCGGCATTGTAGAGCGCTATCGTCACTTCCCATTGATTTTGGCAAGTTAACAAGGCTGCGGCACATAGATCTATGCTCTTGTGAGGAACTGAGGGTTTTACCTGCCTCGTTCAATCAGCTGAAACAGTTAGAATATCTTGATGTATCGCACTGTCACAAGCTTAAGCTGAGATTGAACATGCTGCAATACATCACAACTCTCCAGAATTTGTTTTTATCTGGGTGCCTGAAATTGCAAGTCTTGCCTCAGAATATCACAAATCAGGTCTCCCTAAAACAGCTCCATGTGGAAGACACCAGGCTGAGGGAGCTTCCTGATGCCTTCTGCGAACTCAGCAAATTGGAAGTTCTTAAATTAGGGAGCCCATTGTTGACATGCTTGCCGACCATTCTTGAGAAAATGTTCAGCTTGACTAGGCTTGAAATTATAGATTGTCTTGAAATGGAGGTTTTACCTGAATCTTTAGGGAGTCTGAATAAGTTGGAAAATTTATATCTAGAATTGTTAGGAGTAAAGTCTTTACCAGAATCAATTGGAAAACTCGCTAATCTTCAAACACTGGAGATTTCTGCATGCCCAATTAGCGAATTGCATTTTGGGTCAGGATCTGCGTGTTCATTGGGAAATCTCAAGGTCATACATCTAAGCGAGACCAGTTTAACCGTGATATCAATTTCTGAAGATAGTTGTCCTGGACTTGAAACTCTTCAACTTAGGCAAAATGACTATTTAAGGGAAATTGCAGCTCTGCCGTCCAGAATCAAGATGATAGAATTGTCAGATTGTCAAGTGCTCAATAACATAAGGGGTGTTTGTGATCTGTCAAACCTGCAAAATCTAGAAATATCTGGTTGTCCAGAGCTACCTTCAGATCTTCCAGAAATTCAATGCATTGTTCGTCAGGAGTAGGCTGTGGCATTCTTCACAAATTTAGTGCAAGATTAATGGCTCCGAAAGTGTCCATGCCTGTAAAGTCCAAATCCAGTCTGTGCAATAACAGAGACAAATAATCCTCCTTTAGTTGGTATTATTTATTTGTTAATTACGGGGGTTAAAACTTAAAAAGTTTACAAAGCTGCTATTCAATTATTGTGGATTTCGCTGAGCTCTTTTATCTCTGTTTTGCAAGCATCAAATTTCCTACCTATTGTCTAATAAAATATGGTGAAATGAAATGATAATGTGAGTAAGAGAGAATGAACAAATTATGTCGCATTCAATTTGTGCAAGTAGTATAGTTATAATGAATAAAGCATATTGTTTTTAAACTTGAATGTGTATCCAAAGCATAATAAGTGAAATGTACATATTACTATTATAAATTGGTTGAATATAATGTGAAACATAATCATTTTGAAGAGATGACTGAATAAATGATGATACTTTGTATAACAAGTAAAACATGCTTCCTACACAAGACAATTCTATTGTAAAAGTTTGTTTCTCAAATTTTAACATCTACATGGTTTCATAACTAGTTATAATTTTTTTTTTTGTGTAAGCTTTGTCCAATCCAAACATCACGTGTTAATGAAGCCCTTGAATAAAATCCTTGATACATGTCTCTAAAACATAGCAAGTGAAACGTACATATTACTACTGTGAACTGGTTGAATATAATGTGAAACATAATCATTTTGAAGAGATGATTAAGTGAATGATTATACTTTGCATAGCAAGTAAAACATGCCTACTACACAAGACAATTTTGTTGTAAAAGTCCTATGGGTCTCAAATTTTAACATCTTTATCGTTTCATAACTAGCTATATATTTTTGTTATATAAGCTTTGTCCAATCCAAGCATTGCATGTCAATGAAGCCCTTGAATAAAATCTTTGATGCAACCTATTCCATGTTTGGCTTTTCTTGTTCTCAAGCTTATATCCGTGGAGTGATTGCAATGAGTAGCTACAAGTGAACAATTATTCAATTTAAAAGTGCATAAAAACAAATTAATCACTTTTTCTATTAAAAAAAATGAAAAATAAGATTTAAAACCTGATGATGGTACGCACAACATAATTTGAAATGATAGTAATAATAAACTTACATAAATTTCATACATTGAGTGAACCCTATATAGCTAAGCAAGACCTTAATTACAAAAAGAAAATTGACATGAAACATCTGAGTTGAAAGAGATAATATTATGACACGCTAGGTTTTGTTACAGTTCTAGTTGTGAAAACATAGTGCCTAGACCTAGAAAATCAAGTTTGATGGGAAAGTGGCAAGCATGTCTCTATGCAAAAAGTTAGTTGGATTTGGAACATTTGGTACTTCATATTTAGTTCATTGTATGATATTTCATTTGTAAAAATTTCTTCAACCCGGCACCATTTTGCAACCACTACCACTGTTGTACTTGCACGTCCTATTTCTAATGGAATTATTTCAGCACACTTAACCATGGAAGATGGGTCGTAGCTCCAAGTTAATAATGCCAGCATAATAAGGACAAAAATTTTGTAGGCTCTAAGCGTAAGTTTCTAAGAATCAATATTGATGCCAATTGTAAGGGAAAAAAAAATTCATCAAGAACAAACATAATGATGTGCTACATGAATTGCATTGCAAATAAAATATTTAAAATCCCAAACCCAATATCATAGATAAGAGAAGCATTATGTTTAAAAGGAACTAAGGTTGTTGCTTACTTCATTCAATCAGCTAAAATAGTTGGAATATCTTGACGTGTCGCATTGCCACAAGCTTAAGCTAAGGTTGAACATGCTGCAATACATCACAACTCTCCAGAATTTATTAGATATGAAGCCACTACTCGTTTTCTAATATTATGTTCCTATAAATTACTAATTCATTATTGATGAGTCTCAACCTTAATAAATAAAACGAAGAATTGAAACTACATCACTACCTATAGATTTAAATGTTATTAATATGGACTCAAAACTGTTCTTTCTTTCTTCCTTTCTATTATAGTTTTCCTCTAAGCATTGTTACTTTGTTTGATGTATTTGAACTTGATAATTATCTTTGGTCTATTGCTGCACAGAAATAATTAAATATCTTTAGCCTTAAGGATGTTTGACTGTAGGATTACTGTTCTAAATTTTTGGCTTTGTCATGGATGATAGTATATCAATTGTCGTTTTAAATAGATAGATAGTAATTTAAATAATCCATCTATTTGTGGATCACTTTTTACAAGATTTAAGGATTAGATCTATCATTAAGTTAATTTCTAATGCTTACTTTCTTTTCGTTGTAATTTATTTTTCTATTGAATCATTTGAATCTCTTGAAAATTATTTATTGACATAGAACACAAAAATTACTACTTATTCATCTACTAAAAGGCTAGAGAGACAAGTTCTTTGGGTGGTCAAGAACTCAAGAAATAGAAAAAATATGTGCAAAACCTCTTGTTGGATTTACTTAGATATAATTTCACTTAATTAAAATTTATAAAAACTACTTATCAAACTTTTCAATAAATGATTCAACTTTAGAACCAATTTGTACTGCTATACCTTTAAACTATTATTTATTTATTATATAAGCCTTCCATTTCTTCATATGTACATGTATCAAGATATATTCCAAGCCTTATCTTGTCTCCATGCACATAGTCCCACATATTCAATCTCCACATTCTCATATAAACACATAGTGCAATACATTCAATTTACCATTGCATGCAATGCATCTATGTATAAATCTGCCTACTATTATCATTATCCATCTCAATTTGAATATTAAGTCAGACATAGGATTTTTTTTCCATGGCATTTTTCTTGACCTTGCACTAAAAGGATCACCGTTTAAAAATTGAGTTCAAACATCAGCCAAGTATTCTCTTTTGTTTTTATATTTTAAGCTAACTAAGAAAATATTTTTCAAGAAATAATGATTTTAAGCATTCATTTAACATTGATTTATCATCCAAGAATATTATATATTTATATCATACTCTATCCTTCAAGTAGTTAAGGAATATCATTTATATTTAGAGAAGAAAATAATTTCTTTGCTTTATTAAAATAAGTCTAGAATTGCCCAATTATCTAAAAAGAATATGCACAACTAAAGAGTGATATCTTTCACTATTCATACACAATTTTATAGGTTAAACTCGAAAAAAATCTTAGTAACATAACAATAATCCTTTCAAGGTATTTTAAAACATGACAAGTCTTAATGTATCAAAAGGTAGAAGTAGTACAACTTAGGTTTGAGGCCTACTCATTTGATGAGAGCTTCCTATGGTAAAGGACATAGTCTAGTCTCTCCCTAGCCCATGTGGTCTTAGAGGATAGTATCATACCTGTGTCACTAGTCACATTAAAAATCTTATCAAGTGAACTATAGTTGAAAATCGAGCTACCTAATTCTTGCAATAAAAAAAGGATAGAGGAAAAAAAAACGTAAATAAAATGAAATGAAAGTTATATGCAAATAGACTATCACATCATTTGTAGCCATGTCACACTTGTACAACCAACTATTTAGTAGAAAATATTAAGAATGTAAGGTAGGATATAGATTGCCACCATCCAGTCTTGACTATGAGATATTATAAAAAAATAAATCTTTAAAAAAGACAATAAGTTGTTCATCATGAAACTAATTACTATTATTGATTGTGTTTATTTTTTAAATTTATCATTTATTATTTTAAAAACCCATTATCCCTTAGATCTTACGATTAAATTAATTTTTTTAATTTCATTGTTGCCTTTATACATATTGAATTACTCTAGATTAGACCTCACGAAAGTTTATATTCACCCAAAAGATAAACTCTATAATTAGACTTCTCAAATTTTATGTTAGAAATTAATTAATAATTCAAATAAACTATAACTCGTTAAATTTATTTCTACCATCAATAATCTACATAATATAATAACTTTTAATACATTCAAAATTTATACATGATTTATCCATAAAGTTGATTTATTGTCCTTAATAAATTATCATTTTGAAAGGACATTAAAAAATCCAATAGTCGTTAACTAGTGTAACATGGGGACTCGCACCCCCCTCCCAAACCTAAAGTACCTGTCCCCAAGCCAAGTGCTTGAGTACCCAATTACCCCCACCTCCACCATTCTGCACTCTGGCATGGGTACTTGAATTTCTATTTGAATTTTGACATTTGAATGTTACTATTAGGTATGTAATATCTTACTATGTTGAATGTTCAATTGTTCTAGCTCATGTTGCAATTTTTCTATGTTAAATTATCTTAATTTGCTATGTTCAACTGAAACATCATTTCATAACTAGCATTTCAAGTTCTATGTGTATACTAATACCCCTCCCTACCCTGTCCTCCCCTCGTCATCATCCCCCAGCCGTCCCAAAAATGAGGCCCATTTTCCCCACGTCCTGAAAACTCATCTCGACATACCCCACTACTGGGGTAACACTGTCGTTAACCAGTTTCTACTAAGCATATTTTAGCCATGTTACATATACGAGGCAATTGATATATTAAATGGCAAAACTATATGAAGCAATTTGAGTGTTAATTACATACAACTTATTATCCTATTGATATCCTCTCATGAATACATGTCCTTGCTCAATGAAATGTTAGAAGGAACATATTGTATGCAAAATAAGAGAGCTATGACAAGATAAATTGACCTCACATGCAATTGAAATGTCAAAATTGCATGTGCTTTCAATTTCACATTGTATTCTGCACTCATTTTTGCATAATGGCTTAGATAATCTAGATGCCAATTTGTCAACACTCTTTTACCATAAAATTTTAATCCTTCATTAATTCTATCTTTTTGATGATTTATTCCATCCTAGTTGTTCAAATTCAAGCATGATATACGAATGTTGAGCATGATAATTCATGATTTTGGTGACCATTTTGAAGCATTTTGTTCCTTTTACCAAGGCCCACATGATGTAACCATTCTAAGTACATTATAAATGGTTATAAATCTCATACGTTCATTGTTTGATCTTCTATTTAAGTGATTTTCTCAATCTTCACATAATCTATCATTTGAAAACCTTTTCCAAAATGCCAACAAAACATATATATCTCCATTATTAATCTTTAGATAAGATAAGATATATTTATTAATGTCCAACAAGAGACCAATGAGGGTCTAAGGGACTGGAAACATTACAAAGGGCAAATGCTAGCAGAGGGAGCACCAAACAGTGTCCACAGAAAGAACATGAAAACAAAACAAACAAAAGAAACATGAAAAAGGAATAACAACAGCTAATAACTCCTCATAGGTGAGAAGTAGTCCAGAATGGAAAGCAACCAAAGCTCTTACCTCTATTTTTTATATTAAAAAGCAACCAAAATGGGGGTTGGCCCAAAGACAAAAAACATAATTGAACCTTAGTCGTAAGTTATTACCAATCGACCCCAAACTAACAAATTTCTATATCTATAACTAATACAATCAAAATTTAACATATTAACATAATTACATATAATCATGGCCCAATTTAAATTTATGGTCATCAAAGAGGATCAACAAGATTTAACCAAAGAAGCCCTATGGGCACAATAGTAAACAGTAAACATCAAAACACAAAAAACAAAAGCCAGAGGTCTAGAAAGCTTACTGTTCTTGTACGTATTTGGATTCTCCAGCAAGAGCCGCAACCAAACATTAGCAAGAAAACCATAGAGGGAGCCAATAGCCTCCATGTCCTTCACATTGTTGAGAATCTCCTTATTCGCCTACAGAAGGTGGAGGGTAGTGGCCGCAAAGTGCATGACACGAATTGAGAAGTTTGCCACCCGATCAAACTTATCCTCTAGGTCCATGTTCTTCTTAATTAAGCTAGTGATAGTCTCCTCCAGTTTGGCATGATCTGCCTTCACAAGGGGATTCTTTTCAACAATTCCCCAGGGCATGGGGTTCACTTCCTTATGCTTTTCTCCTTACATGGTATCAATATAAAGATTATCCATAGGATTCCCAGTCCTCATATTCTAAGGTTCCATGTCAGGTTCCTAATTGGACAGGTGTTCATCCCTTGATCCCTTGTCTCATCCCTCACCTTAAAATATGGGTTGTTTGCTTTAATCTTAAAGGTCTAACACATAGGATGGCATAGGACTTTCCTGACCACCAATAGTGGTATCCTCGCCTTTCTCTTCACTAGCAATCTCCTCATCCTGTTCCCCATAATTCCTCCTGCCAGCTTTAAATTTAGGCATAGGCCAATTTTTCTTCTCAGTATTTTCAATAGAGTCGAAGCTAAGAAATATTTCCTAACCTAAGGGGCCTAGAGGGATTCTTCTCTCTCAATCTCTTGCTAGTCCTAGAGATTTTCATTCTACCCAAGGCTCCAACACTATCCACATCAAGAACCTCATTTTTTTCTATTTTTTTCTTTTTCACAATGGAAGAGGGACCTTTGTTTTCCATGGACTGACCAAAGGGGGAAGGGGTATGTGGGGTAGCATGTATTTTAGTGGGGATGTGACCAAGATTTGCACCTATGGGATAAGGCCCTTATGGAATCTAAAGAAGCGAAACATTAGGGCTTGGTGGTAAATGGTGTAACTCTTACCCTCATCCCTCTTCTTACGCACATTCTATATAGAGTCCTCTATGGAGTGTAATAACAGGTAAGGAAAAGAAATAATCTCTCTATTCCTAAAGTGGTTGAGAATAGGATAGTGATAATAGTATAAAACCTGAAACATGTCTTCAAGCGTAATGTACCTCATAATGGCATAGTAGACGACGTCCCATGGCTCTGGAAGTTTCTCTGGCACAAACCCACCACGGAATCATTCACGACCCTCATCCAATCGACAAAATATCCTCAAGCTTTCTTCATCTGCAACCCTCAACTATTTTCTCCAATTCCTCTCTTCCAGGGCAAGGCTTGTGGCATTAGCAATGAACCCCTCAATGATTTCAAACAAAAGCCCATTAACATTAACCCATTGGTCTTTCCAAGAATCAACAAAATGACTAGAACCCCTTTCGTCACGATCCTCTATGCATTCCAGTAAAGGAATCAAACCACCTTCACGCAAGCAAGTCAAGGCAGCTCTATCCTTTCTAATAGCTTCCTCAATCCTTGGGGGTTCAATATGGGCAGCGTTACTCGCCATAGTCGCTTCGTCTCCAAGCTCCACCACAAAATCTTATGAGATTTCCTACATACCCATACCTAACAAACCAAACAACTAGAGAGAAGAAAATCGAACATAACACTTTTTCTCAGCTGACCCAAATCACAAACATGTTAAGGTCTTTAACAATGTGATAGCACTTGATTTTATCACATGTAAAAGATGAATAAATTATTATATGCAAATGAAAGCTATAAATACTACTAATTAACATAGTCAAGTTCGACGAATGATGATTATTCACCAAGTGCCAGGGTTAGCTGTATAGACTCGCGATAGAAGATTTTTCTCAATTCATCAAAAACCGTGAAGGATTGGTGCTATATTGAAAATAAAATCTAGGGAAGAAAATTCTAGGCTTCCCAACTTCTAAAGTGCTTTGAAAAAATTCAAGTTCGTCGAAAAAGGGAAAACAAAATGATGTCAAGTGGTGAAGATGTAAAAGAAAAGATGATTATAATGAGACAAGACAAGAATTTGAGAAGAAACATCTTTACTAAATGTGTAAACAAAGAGATGAACTATAGAATGTATCTTCAAGAAATGTTTTTTTTCTTATCAAAGTGATAACTATAAGAAAAAAATAAAATAGCTAAAGCTCATTAAAAATTATACAAGTTCTATTTGGAAGAAAAATGTGATATTTTTATTAATTATTATTTTTAACTATTTAACTATTAAAAATATCATAGTAAAGTTTAGAATAAATCTTTATGAATGTATCTTAGAATAATTTTCATTAGACATTGATTAAATAAATTGTGCAATAAATATTATCATCTTCAAACCTTAATTCTTAAATAGATAAATAGTCTCTAGTACATCTCAAGAAAATTAAGAATATATAAATTTTATATAAGAATAATAAAATCTTAAAATTAGTACAATGTAGTAACCCCTCTCCTCGAGTGAAAGATCATAATGATTAGAATGCAACTTTATCATATTTACTAATTAATTGAATATTAAGATGCAAACTGTTTTTCATAATTATTGACAGGGTATCGCCAGCTATCGAGGCAACTAATAACAATCTATATAAGTAAGATACATTACATAATTAAAATTAAAAAATAAATTATTTCTTCCGTATGAATAGCCCTTGCCTACATAAAAACTTCTAAACGAAATCGTATTTTCAAGGAAGCATGGTGCATGTTGCCGCAGCAGGAAGGATTTCAAGGAATCCATCTCCACTGTCCATCGAAAAATAATAAAATAGACTACCGTCACAAACACGTAACACGGGGATTTGGTGGTTTTAGTCTGCTTCGTAGAAGGTGGACGAGGGTCGATTGGACTTTGATTTTGTCGAAGATTTCATGATATTGAAGGGGTTTGTCTGTCGAATATGTTGACGTCCAGTGGCGAACTCCATGACATAAGATTTTACATTTTTTATTTTATTTTAGGGGTCAAGAAAATGCCACAGACAGATTTGACTTTTAAAATGGGAAAGATAATAATATGCGTATTTATTCATACAGAATAGGTAAGCTGATTAACGTACAAATTTGGGATATTAGAATTAGTCCGAAGTACAACAAAAATATAATGCCATTGACTCGTTCCGAGCATTCATTGTTGCCCTTAATTTGTGTGCTCGTTAAGTTCTCTTAAGCACATGAAACACGAAATTAAAAGAAACTATCCGATCGACTCCTCCGAACATCTTTGTGATAGTTTCTGAGAGACTACCGACGATGTGAAACCAATTGTTTTTAAGTGACATGGTACATTGAAGTGGATCTGAAGATTAAAATATACAATGGTTGTTCTAAGCATTTATTGTCCGTTTGGTGGGCACCTTTATTTCCAAGTTATCTTTCCTCTATCAACCTTCCTGTAACCTCAAAATAAAAAACAGGTGGATTGTTACTCTTGGTCACCTCTTTTTAAAGTATTATTTGAGTTGGAGAAATTTTCCCTATTGAACGGGCATTATAGCCTACGATGTTGCATCATATCAGTTCACTTGCTATCACCTGGTTTTCAAAGTTTCAAACCATTTGATTGGAATATTAATCAATGTGATTGATTCAGTATTGTTTCCTGTGATTGATTATGTATTATTTCACCTTGGATTGAATGTCATTCAAAATTACAGTTTGAGGTGTCAATTGAGAAGTTAAATCTGGAGTATAGCTTTAATTTAATATATGAGTTCATATTAATTCCTTGCTTAATTGTAGGGTTGCAAAAAACTAAATATGGTTATTTTCCATATCAATATGGAGGACAAGAAAAATTCTAATTAAAAATGTCAAATATAGTATTACTTAAAATATAATAATTATTGGAAAAAATGAAAGAAGTTTTTGGAATTTGAATAGGTCTTAGAAACAAATCACTTATGTCAAACTGTGAAATCTACAACCGTAAGTTCACTAAAGAAAATAAGACTAATTCACTTTTTTATTTTAAAATGAAAAAAATCTTATCTAAATTCTTTACAATAATAATCTTCCTCATTAATCAAAGTAAAATTTATTCTCCAAATATGATTGATAAATGTATAGTTTAAATACACTAATATTACAGACATAAACTATATATTTAAATATTAATAAATTATTTATTTAAATAAATATTATTTATTTTGTAATATATTTCGAATATTTATATTTCCTTAAATAATAAACATTCAAGTATTTGAGAGCCTTAAATGTGGTCAAATTAGACTTCAGATTAACCCACCCGAACCCAAAACCACATTAGCTTCAACACCCACACATCACAACAAAAATTTTAAAAATCTAAACCAAAAACAAGTTCAGATTATAGATGGGTTCAACTAGAAGTAACTAAAATGAAATGAAAGTTATATGCAAATAGACTATCACATCATTTGTAGCCATGTCACACTTGTACAACCAACTATTTAGTAGAAAATATGGAGAATGTAAGGTAGGATATAGATTGCCACCATCCAGTCTTGACTATGAGATATTATTAAAAAAATTAATCTTTAAAAAAGACAATAAGTTGTTCATCATGAAACTAATTACTATTATTGATTGTGTTTATTTTTTAAATTTATCATTTATTATTTTAAAAACCCATTATCCCTTAGATCTTACGATTAAATTAATTTCTTTAATTTCATTGTTGCCTTTATACATATTGAATTACTCTATATTAGACCTCAAGAAAGTTTATATTCACCCAAAAGATAAACTCTATAATTAGACTTCTCAAATTTTATGTTAGAAATTAATTAATAATTCAAATAAACTATAACTCATTAAATTTATTTCTACCATCAATAATCTACATAATATAATAACTTTTAATACATTCAAAATTTATACATGATTTATCCATGAAGTTGATTTATTGTCCTTAATAAATTATCATTTTGAAAGGACATTAAAAAATTCAGTAGTCGTTAACTAGTGCAACACAAGGACTCGCACCCCCCTCCCAAACCTAAAGTACCTGTCCCCCAGCCAAGTGCTTGAGTACCCAAGTACCCCCACCTCCACCATTCTGCAACCATGTCAACTTTGGGATGGGTACTTGAATTTCTATTTGAATTTTGACATTTGAATGTTACTATTAGGTATGTAATATCTTACTATGTTGAATGTTCAATTGTTCTAGCTCATGTTGCAATTTTTCTATGTTAAATTATCTTGATTTGCTATGTTCAACTGAAACATCATTTCATAACTAGCATTTCAAGTTCTATGTGTATACTAATACCCCTCCCTACCCTGTCCTCCCCTCGTCATCATCCCCCAGCCGTCCCAAAAATGAGGCCCATTTTCCCCACGTCCTGAAAACTCATCTCGACATACCCCACTACTGGGGTAACACTATCATAAACTAGTTTCTACTAAGCATATTTTAGCCATGTTACATATACGAGGCAATTGATATATTAAATGGCAAAACTATATGAAGCAATCTGAGTGTTAATTACATACAACTTATTATCCTCTTGATATCCTCTCATGAATACGTGTCCTTGCTCAATGAAATGTTAGAAGGAACATATTGTATGCAAAATAAGAGAGTTATGACAAGATAAATTGACCTCACATGCAATTGAAATGCCAAAATTGCATGTGCTTTCAATTTCACATTGTATTCTACACTCATTTTTGTATAACGACTTAGATAATCTAGATGCCAATTTGTCAACACTCTTTTATTATAAAATTTTAATCCTTCATTAATTCTATCTTTTTGATGATTTATTCCATCCTAATTGTTCAAATTCAAGCATGATATACTAATGTTGAGCATGATAATTCATGATTTTGGTAACCATTTTGAAGCATTTTGTTCCTTTTACCAAGGCCCGCATGATGTAACCATTCTAAGTACATTATAAATGGTTATAAATCGCATAGGTTCATTGTTTGATCTTCTATTTAAGTGATTTTCTCAATCTTCACATAATCTATCATTTGAAAACCTTTTCCAAAATACCAACAAAACATATATATCTCCATTATTAATCTTTAGATAAGATAAGATATATTTATTAATGTCCAACAAAAGACCAATGAGGGTCTAAGGGACTAGAAACAATACAAAGGGCAAATGCTAGCAGAGGGAGCACCAAACAGTGTCCACAGAAAGAACATGAAAACAAAACAAACAAAAGAAACATGAAAAAGGCATAACAACAGCTAAGAACTCCTCATAGGTGAGTAGTCCAGAATGGAAAGCAACCAAAGTGGGGGTTGGTCCAAAGACAAAAAACATAATTGAACCTCAATCGTAAGTTATTACCAACAGACCCCAAACTAAAAAATTTCTATATCTATAACTAATACAATCAAAATTTAACATAATTACATATAATCATGTCCCAATTTAAATTTATGGTCATCAAAGAGGATCAACAAGATTTAACCAAAGAAGCCCTATGGGCACAATAGTAAACAGTAAACATCAAAACACAAAAAACAAAAGCCAGAGGTCTAGAAGCTAACTATTCTTGTACTTATCTGGATTCTCCAACAAGAGCCGCAACCAGACATTAGCAAGAAAACCATAGAGGGAGCCAACAGCCTCCATGTCCTTCACATCATTGAGATTCTCTTTATTCGCCTACAGAAGGTGGAGGGTAGTGGCCGCAAAGTGCATGACACGAATTGAGAAGTTTGCCACCCGATCAAACTTATCATCTAGGTCTGTGTTCCTCTTAATTAAGATAGTGATAGTCTCCTCTAGTCTGGCATGATCTGCCTTCACAAGGGGATTCTTTTCAACAATTCCCCAGGGCATGGGGTTCACTTCCTTATGCTTTTCTCCTTACATGGTATTGTTATAAAGATTATCCATAGGATTCCTAGTCCTCATATTCTAAGGTTCCATGTCAGGTTCCTAATTGGAGAGGTGTTCATCCCCTGATCCCTTGTCTCATCCCTCGCCTTAGAACATGGGTTGTTTGCTTTAATCTTAAAGGTCTAACACACAGGATGGCATAGGACTTTCCTAACCACCAATAGTGGTATCCTCGCCTTTCTCTTCACTAGCAATCTCCTCATCCTGTTCCCCATAATTCCTCCTGCCAACTTTCCTTTTAGGCATAGGCCAATTTTTCTTCTCAGTATTTTCAATAGAGTTGAAGCTAAGAAATATTTCCTAACCTAAGGGGGCTAGAGGGATTCTTCTCTCTCAATCTCTTGCTAGTCCTAGGGATTTTCATTCTACCCAAGGCTCCAACACTATCAACATCAAGAACCTCATTTTTTTCTATTTTTTTCTTTTTCACAATGGAAGAGGGACCCTTGTTTTCCATGGACTGACCAAAAGGGGAAGGGGTATGTGGGGTAGCATGTATTTTAGGGGGGATGTGACCAAGATTTGCACCTATGGGATAAGGCCCCTATGGAATCTAAAGAAGCGAAACATTAGGGCTTGGTGGTAAATGGTGTAACTCTTACCCTCATGCCTCTTCTTATGCACATTCTATATAGAGTTCTCTATGGAGTGTAATAACGGGTAAGGAAAAGAAATATTCTCTCTATTCCTAAAGTGGTTGAGAATAGGATAGTGATAATAGTATAAAACCTGAAACATGTCTTCAAGCGTAATGTACCTCATAATGGCATAGTAGACGACGTCCCATGGCTCTAGAAGTTTCTCTAGCACAAACCCACAACAGAATCATTCACGTCCCTCATCCAATTGAAAGAATATCCTCAAGCTTTTTTCATCTGCAACCCTCAACTATTTTCTCCAATTCCTCTCTTCTAGGGCAAGGCTTGTGGTATTAGCAATGAACCCCTCAAAGATTTCAAACAAAAGCCCATTAACATTAACCCATTGGTCTTTCCAAGAATCAACAAAATAACTAGAAACCCTTTCATCACGACCCTCTATGCATTCCAGTAAAGGAATCAAACCACCTTCACGCAAGTAAGTCAAGGCAGCTCTATCCTTTCTAAGAGCTTCCTCAATGCTCGGTGGTTCAATATGGGCAGCATTACTTGCCATAGTCGCTTCGTCTCCAAGCTCCACCACAAAATCTTATGAGATTTCCTACATACCCATACCTAACAAACCAAACAACTAGAAATAAGAAAATCGAACATAACACTTTTTCTCAACTGACCCAAATCACAAACATGTTAAGGTCTTTAACAATGTGATAGCACTTGATTTTATCACATGTAAAAGATGAATAAATTATTATATGCAAATGAAAGCTATAAATACTACTAATTAACATAGTCAAGTTCGACGAATGATGAATATTCACCAAGTGCTAGGTTTAGTTGTATAGACTCGTGATAGAAGATTTTTCTCAATTCATCAAAAACCATGAAGGATTGGTGCTATATTGAAAATAAAATCTAGGGAAGAAAATTCTAAGCTTCCCAACTTCTAAAGTGCTTTGAAAAAAATAAAATTCGTCGAAAAAGGGAAAACAAAATGATGTCAAGTGGTGAAGATGTAAAAGAAAAGATTATTATAATAAGACAAGACGAGAATTTGAGAAGAAACATCTTTACTAAATGTGTGAACAAAGAGATGAACTATAGAATGTATCTTCAAGAAAAAAAAATTTATCAAAGTGATAAATATAAGAAAAAAATAAAATAGCTAAAACTCATTAAAAATTATACAATTTCTATTTGAAAGAAAAATGTGATATTATTATTATTATTTTTTAATCAGTAAGAGGCCAAAGCCAAGATTCATTATTATAATGTGATGTGATCAATTATCATTAATTATTAAGCTTTTGTAGAGTCAAACCCAAGACCTCTTGAATGAGAGGCTCACAATTTACCATTGTGTTGTAGGCTCTTGCCTAATATTTTTATTAATTATTATTTTTAACTATTTAACTATTAAAAATATCATAGTAAAGTTTAGAATAAATCTTTATGAATGTATCTTAGAATAATTTTCATTAGACATTGATTAAATAAATTGTGCAATGAATATTATCATCTTCAAACCTTAATTCTTAAATAGATAAATAGTCTCTAGTAAATCTCAAGAAAATTAAGATTATATAAATTTTATATAAAAATAATAAAATCTTAAAATTAGTACAATGTAGTAACCCTCTCCTCAAGTGAAAGATCATAATGATTAGAATGCAACTTTATGATATTTACTAATTAATTAAATATTAAGATGCAAACTGTTTTTTATAATTATTGACAGGGTATTGCCAGCTATCGAGGCAACTAAAAACAATCTATACAAGTAAAATACATTAAAAATTTAAAACTAAAATAAAAATTATTTCTTCTGTATGAATTGCCCTTGCCTCCATAAAAACTTCTAAACGAAATCGTATTTTCAAGGAAGCATGGTGCATGTTGCAGCAGCAAGAAGGATTTCAAAGAATCCATCTCCATTCTCCATCGAAAAATAATAAAACAGAGTACCATCACAAACATGCAACACGGGGATTTGGTGGTTTTAGTCTGCTTCGTGGAAGGTGGAAGAGGGTTGATTGGACTTTGATTTTGTCGAAGATTTCATGATATTAAAGGGGTTTGTCTGTCGAATCTGTCGATGTCCAGTGACAAACTCCATGACATAAGATTTTACGTTTTCAATTTATTTTAGGGGTTAAGAAAATGCCACACAGAGAGATTTGACTTTAAAAATGGGAAAGATAATAATATGCGTATTTATATTCATACAGAATTGGTAAGCTGATTAACGTACAAATTTGGGATATTAGAATTAGTCTGAAGTACAACAAAAATATAATGCCATTGACTCGTTCCGAGCATTCATTGGTGCCCTTAATTTGTGTGCTCGTTAAGTTCTCCTAAGCACATGAAACACGAAATTAAAAGAAACTATCCGATCGACTCCTCCAAACGTCTTTGTGATAGTTTCTGAGAGACTACCGGCAATGTGCAACCAATTGTTTTTAAGTGACATGGTATATTGAAGTGGATCTGAAGATTAAAATATACAATGGTTGTTCTAAGCGTTTATTGTCCGTTTTGGGGGCACCTTTATTTCCAAGTTATCTTTCCTCTATCAACCTTCCTGTAACCTCAAAATAAAAAGCAGGTGGATTGTTACTCTTGGTCGCCTCTTTTTAAAGTATTATTTGAGTTGGAGAAATTTTCCCTATTGAACGGGCATTATAGCCTACGATGTTGCATCATATCAGTTCACTTGCTATCACCTGGTTTTCAAAGTTTCAAACCATTTGATTGGAATATTAATCAATGTGATTGATTCAGTATTGTTTCCTGTGATTGATTCAGTATTGTTTCCTGTGATTGATTCTGTATTATTTCACCTTGGATTGAATGTCATTCAAAATTACAGTTTGAGGTGTCAATTGAGAAGTTAAATCTGGAGTATAGCTTTAATTTAATATATGAGTTCATATTAATTCCTTGCTTAATTGTAGGGTTGCACAAAACTAAATATGTTTATTTTCCATATCAATATGGAGGACAAGAAAAATTCTAATTAAAAATGTCAAATATAGTATTACTTAAAATATAATAATTATTAGAAAAAATGAAAGAAGTTTTTGGAATTTGAATAGGTCTTAGAAACAAATCACTTATGTCAAACTGTGAAATCTACAACCGTAAGTTCACTAAAGAAAATAAGACTAATTCACTTTTTTATTTTAAAATGAAAAAAATCTTATCTAAATTCTTTACAATAATAATCTTCCTCATTAATCAAAGTAAAATTTATTCTTCAAATATGATCGATAAATTTATAATTTAAATACACTAATATTACAGACATAAACTATATATTTAAATATTAATAAATTATTTATTTAAATAAATATTATTTTTTTTGTAATATATTTCGAATATTTATATTTCCTTAAATAATAAACATACAAATATTTGAGAGCCTTAAATATGGTCAAATTAGACTTCAGATTAACCCACCCGAATCCAAAACCATGTTAGCTTCAACACCCACACATCACAACAAAATTTAGAAAAATCTAAACCCAAAAAAAGTTCAGATTATAGATGGGTTCAACTAAAATTAAATATAATCCCAAAAGTTCGACTGGTTTTTTCCATTTTAATGTGCTTCTGTGTTTCTTCTAGGAGGTTTCCAACCACCCGTATTCCGTCATTCTACATCTCGCTCACATTTTTTATCTTAGTCACTCCACTTCCTCTTCCCCTTCCCAATTTGAGCCTATTCGCTTCAACGCCAGAGGCCAAATTGCCCGCTTTCACTGGTTTTCTGTTTTTGTGTAAGTACACAAAACAGAGACTAAGAATATAATTCTTTCGATGTCTGAGACTATAAGTTCTCATGAATCGGAGACTGAGACTATAAATTCCATGACATCCACCTCCACAAATTATCATCAGTCAGAGGCTGAGACTATAAATTCTTTCGATGATGCTTCTGCTACATCCTCAACACCGTTAGACAAGACGGCATACGATGTATATATTAATTGTCACGGATTTGATGTCAAACACACAGTGTCCATAGCTATCTGCAAAGTCCTCTGTGGCATTGGACTGAAGGTTTTTCATGATTCCGAAGAGCTTCGATCTGGGAACGTCCTTCCTATGGCAGTACTACAAGAAACAATGCGTACTGCTTCCGTCTGTATCGCCATATTCTCTCCCAAATATGCACAATCCTCTTGGTGCCTTTCCGAGCTTTCTTTTATGCTCAAATGCGGCACACCCATTATTCCTATTTTCTATCATATTCAACCGGCTGACCTGCGATGGGTGGGTCACAGGAAAGGAATATATGCGGATGCTTTCTTGGAGCATGAGAGAAAGTGTAGATACAGCCCAGAAAAGCTCCAGGAATGGAAGACGGCACTCTGGAACGTCTCACTGTACTATGGCGAAATCATCAATAATGATTAGTAGGAAATTCATAATTATTTCTGTCACATCTTTCTCTGTATCCTCTCTATCATGCGAATTTTTCGTTTTCCTATAGATATTTAATTTCGTTATAATCGTCACTGGTTAGTGAAGATTCTTCTAACTTTTTAAAGCCATGTTTCTCCAGCGACGAAAGAATGATGTTGAAGACTATTGCAAATCATGTTTTTGAAGTAATGCAAATAGTGCCTTTAGAGGTAGCAAAGCATCCCGTGGATCTTCAAGAAGCCGTAGCAGACTTTGAAAAGATTATATGCCCGACACCATTAGAAAAGATGCGAATTAAAAAGCTGCCGTACGATGTTTTTTTCAATCATCGCGGACCCGATAGCAGACCCACGCTGGTCGGATCTATTTACAATGTCCTCGGTGGCATGGGATTGAGAGTTTTTCTTGATTCCGAGGAGCTTCAATTTGGGGACATATTGCCTGAAGTAATTCTACAGGCAATGCGCAGTGCTTCTCTCTGTATTTCGATTTTCTCTCCCCGCTTTGTAGAATCGCCCTGGTGTCTTGCCGAGGTATCCTTTATGCGAAAAATTGGCACACCTATCATTCCTGTTTTCTATCTTGTCCAACCTGATGATCTACGATGGGTGACAAGAGGAATGTATGCAAATGATTTTCTTCAACATCAAGAAATGGGTAGATTCAGCTTGGAACAGATTAAAGAATGGGAGACAGCACTCCACGAGGTCTCATTCTTCAGTGGCTACATCATTAATAGTGATGAGTAAGTTACTTCTAATCTGTCTCGTGTACATCTTTTACAATGCCATCCCTTCTAATCAAATATATATCTTATCTACAAATTCAGGACAAAGAATCATAAGTTTAGTAATGTTTAGCCTTTTTCCCTTTAGTTTTAATCATGTTTCACACATATCCAGTGATGTGCAAAGGTTGTTGAGTGAAGAGCAAAGGGTTTTGAAGAATATTGTGAACGTTGTGTTGAATAAAAAGAGAAAAGTACCATTAATAGTAGCAAAGCATCCTGTGGGACTCAATGAAGCTGCGTCAGAATTTGATGAAATGATTGAAACTGAATCTGCAAAATGTCATTCCAAGGTCCGAATTTCAGGAATCTGGGGCGTGGTTGGTTCTGGTAAGACTACACTTGCAAAAGAAATATATAACAGGAAATACCAGACAATGAGAAGGTCCTCTTTCCTTTCTGACGTTGCAGATGCTGGAGTGAAGGGACTGTTGGTTGAAAAACAGAAGAAACTTCTGGAAGATCTCGGTGTCACAGGCGTGTCCTTTGATAATGTAGAAAAAGGAAAACAAATTTTACAAAGCCTTTTGAAATTTGTTTCTGTTCTTATTATCTTAGATGATGTGGATCATAAAGATCAACTGGACGCTCTACTGCCAACACCACAGAGCCTTGGGGTCGGAAGTTTGATTATTGTTACCACACGCAACTTAGATTTTCTAAAAGCATGTGGCACCTCCATAAATTATCAAATGAGAGCTCTGAATGCAACTCATGCAAAGCAGTTATTTTGTTGGCATGCATTCTTACAACCCTCTCCATTATCTGGGTTTGAAGATCTTGTGGATTTGTTTGTAATTGTTTGCAGTGGACTGCCTTTGTCACTGGAGGTCTTTGGGGGTCAGCTATATGGCAGATCTAGCAAGGACTATTGGAAAACTCAATTGTATGATATTTCAAAAATAGCTCCGAAGGACATCAAAAGCAGGCTGAGAATAAGCTATGACTCTTTACATGAAGAAGAGAAACAGATGTTCTTGGATATTGCATGTTTTTTCATTGGAGAAAAGAAAAGTTTGGCCACTTCAATATGGGATGGATGCAGATTGCATGGCCTGCAGGGATTGGACGCTCTCGTGAACAAATGGTCCCTTAAGGGATCTGGGAAGAGAAATTGCAAATGAACAACCTCCCTATCGCCTTTGGTCATCAGCGCAACTCAACCTGATTAATGAAAATGCAGAGGTAATGTTAGAATTCAATTTTATAGATCCCCTCTATTCGTAGCATGCAAATCACAATTACCAGACCTTTCAGGCCACATTCAATCACTTGAATTCACACTTTTGCTTTGTTTCCTTTTCACTTTTCCATTCAGCAGATTTTGCAGATTCATGGGATAATGGCTACTATAACTCAATTTTCTGCATGTTCTGCCCATCGCGAGTTCCCTGGCTATTCTTCTCCATACAAGCCGCCCTTTGACAAATGGTTGAAGATTATGCAGAACCCAATCTTACAGTCTCTTCCCTCCAAGCCTCCCTCCCTTGGATTAAAACTTCTTGTTGTAACAGGAGATGACTTCAGCAGCAAATTCACCAAATTATCAGAAGAGTTGGTCTGGCTTCGCTGGTTTGACTTCAAGCATGCAAAGCTCCCATCATGGAAGTCACTGAAGAATTTAAGAATTTTAGAGATTTATGGAGCTACAGCATTAAAAGAATTATGGGAAGATGGTATGCATGTAAGTATAATGATTTCAATACCAAATGGTTCTTAAATTGATGGATGTTTATCTACTTTATAACTAAATCAATTGAAAAATGAATGCAGCCTCCTTTTAAGCAATTGACGGAGTTGAATATTACTTGTGGTTGGGGCAGTGGATTGCAAAGATTTCCTAGTTCAATTTCAGATCTAAATCATTTGAAAAAGATAGCCTTAATTGGTTATCTAGGAGAAGAGTTTCTTATTAAGACATTGCCAGAAGAGTTTTGCGACCTCAAAAAACTGGAGCACCTGGAGTTGCGACAATGTAGACTGTTGTCATCACTACCTTCCCGTTTCGGCCAACTAACAATACTTCGCTATCTAGATTTATTCTCTTGCGTGGAGTTGAGGAAGTTACCTGATTCTTTTAAGCAGCTGACACGCCTGGAACATCTTGATTTATCTGGTTGTAGGAAGCTAACTTTCAGTTCAAACTTTCTCGAAAACATTTCAAAGCTGGAGAAGTTGGACCTGTCAGGATGCCGGAGATTGCAAGAGTTTCCTTGTGGAATCGCAAGTAAGAGATACTTGAGACATCTTGATATGCAAGATACCAGGCTAAGAAATATGGCTAGCGAAATGGATAAACTGGGTAAACTATTAACTTTACAAATTGGCAGTCCACTCTTGAGAAGCCTGCCACCTTCTATCGGATATTTGTCCTCTCTGACCCATCTTACAATTTTTGATTGCCCCAACCTAAAATACTTGCCAGAGTCTGTGGGGTTTCTATTTCAATTGGAGTATTTATCTATAGAGTCTTCAGGAGTGAAATGTTTACCAGAAACTTTCAGTCAATTAGCTAGTCTTCAAACTTTGCAGATTTCTGGTTGCCCAATTAAGCAACTGAATTTTGGGGAGAAGTCAACTTCATCATCCTACTTGCGCTCGCTCAAGTTGCTGCACATAGCAGACACGCAGGTGTCCAGAGTTTCCATTTCTGGCTACTGTTGTCCAGTGCTTAAAACTCTCCAACTTGTGCAAAATGAAGTCTTAGTGGACATCGTAGCCCTGCCGACATCCCTGGAGGAGATAGAATTGTGGGAGTGTGAAAGGTTGGAGGACATTAGTTGTATAGATAACCTCCCTAATCTTAAGTATCAACGAATAAGTGGATGCCTGAAGTTTGATGATAGCATATGAAAGCTGTAGATTTGCTCCCCAATGGGCAACCAATGAAATAGTTTAGTAGCAGCTTTTGTATCATCTTTTATACTTTCATGGATAATAAAGTCTGTCAGTCCGCAGATATTTTATAGCTTTGTTTTGCTTAAGTAAATTTGTTCACTAGAATTAATCGTAGTAAGGAATTTTATGGTTATGTGCATTTCAGTTAAAGTAATATTGGGATGGGGGATGCATCAAAAAGTCTAAATGATTCAGCTCTTGAGCATTATCCGGACACAATGAGTGGTAATTAGGCCATCCATTCCTGAAAGATGGGTTCATATGAACCACTATTCGTGTAATACGAGTTAGTGAATTTGACTAAAAATCATGCAATTGTATCTTGATTTAACTATAAGAATTTGATACACTAGAAAAAAAAAATAAGTGCTTCTTGATGATAGTACTTGACACTGCAAAAGATTATATTTCATCTATTTAAATTAGGGAAAGGTCATTTGCAAGATATCTCTGTTCAATGTTGAAATTTGTCTAGCAAAGTTAATTCTCATTTATTTTTACCATGGTTTAAAGGGAATGCCTCAATGTTGTCAAAACATGTAATTTGCCATATCCATATGCTTATTATACTCTTATGTGTACATTCATGTATTCATTATGCACCTTAATGCACATCATTTAATGTTTTTGGTTGAGTCCATAGTCCTAGGATCAAAACCTATCCCCTTGACTCTTCAAAATTTAAATATAATTTAAATTTTAGCCGACTCATGAATTCTACTCCTTCCAAGAGCTAACTAAGCACAAGTTTGTGACATATTTCTTTGTCCTTTTATTTAAATAAATTTAATGTACTAATTTATATAGTTAAAAAATCATCATATTTTGAGTTGATTTGTGTATCTGTGGCATTACATGTTAGACAATTTTCCACACTAACATAAAAATTGAATTGCTTATTGTTGTGGTTGAAGGGATTCAAAGGGAAAAAGTAGCCCATCTTGCAATTTGTATAGACCTTTCCAACTTCAAGATAGAGTTGTAGTACAATTATATGAAGCCACAACCTAGACTAAAACCCAAAATCATCTAGAGAAGAATGTTTCTTGATGGTAGATTGTTGATGATTTGCATAATAGTTTATAGGTTGACATAGTCAATATAAACATAGCATGTCTTACAAGAATAAACACATGACCTTCGGAATGTGTTGTGTGGTATATGTAAGATCCCACTGAAAGAGGTTATATGATCAATTTATTGAATATCATCCAATTCAATGGTCAAATAGTCATTTTTTAATTTTATTCTCTCACACACTGTAATCAATCTTTAGCTAATATGATCTGATTAATTGAATAATCCCTTAGGCATAGGGGAAGTATTATTTGAAGCCTTTGAAAACTTTGAAAAAGAGCACAACAATCTAAAACTATCCTAAAATTCAAGATATATGAGGCACTTGCATAGCTTATGTCATGAATATTAAGGCATATATGTTCAAAAATGAAATGAATGGCCTTTAGACGTATGAACAATGAGCACAAGTATCAAAAGCTAGGAATGTTTTTAAAATCTTAAGCCACATAACACATCAAGAGGACAATCATCAAGATGCAAATGCCAAATTTCTTGCGCAAAACCCTTTCACGTAAAACAAAACATAGCACACAATATTTTTCATTAACAAAATGGACACCAAACAAGATTACATAAGTGAGAAACAAATCTCCTTGAAGCAAGAACTATATATGTATATATAGAGACACACACCAATGGAGTGCTCTGGAAGCACTTTTACTCAACATCTCCTTCCCTCTTCAAATTTATATCTGATTCATGACTTTCTCAACAACTAAAAAATCACATTATGTGCTAATACACCTACACCTTAGTCTCTTGCCTTACTAACTCCATTCAATATATTATCCATTAATTTTGTTTTATAAGTGTTGAGAAACATAATCCTACCAACACATGTTTTCCACCAATCTTTCTTTCTGCCCAATCACTCAAAGTATAATCAATGCAACTCGACTCTAATCACATTGCTCTCTACTATAAAGAAAAGCAATGTCCAAATCTTCCAATCTACTACCACACAAGAAATCACACGCACAATGTGAACTACTAAGCACATAGCCCATTCAATAACATGCTCTGCACATATATTTACTCAACTCCTAACACTCCCAGAAGAAGCGTTGCACACTCCATACCAAAATCGCTGGACAAAATCAAAAACTCTAACCAGAAAATGAGATCATGAACATAAACTACATCCAAGCAAAAATGAATCCTCCACTATTTC
The DNA here is from genome assembly GCA_028749045.1 of Cupressus sempervirens. Lineage (NCBI taxonomy): Eukaryota > Viridiplantae > Streptophyta > Pinopsida > Cupressales > Cupressaceae > Cupressus > Cupressus sempervirens. Next base: position 94,964,873 of record CM053789.1, on the reverse strand, counting down.
AAACTCCTATTCATGTAGTACATGATTCCTCCTCTTTGTCTTATTCACTGCACTATCAAAAACATTATGTGACACTCGTACAACATTGCCCAGCATGAATAAATATATCCGCGTCATTTTTAAGAGAATAACATTATGATTAAGGAGATCAAATTTCCACAATCCATGAAAGCTATGGTGCTTAGCTTCTGGATTAGATTGTGTTGAGATGTTTACCATCAATGTTTCGAATCACACTGTGATCCATCATCAGGATGAGAGAGCAAGAGATGTAAAATAATGTAAGTTCATGTAGTGTGATTCGAAACATTGATGATAAAAATCTCAACACAATCTAATCCAGAAGCTAAGCACAATAACATTATCATTTATAACCACTATTTTAACTAATTTACTGAATCAGCATAATAAAGACAATTCACTATTTTTTGTTCAATGCATTACAGAGTTGTAGATGCAACCTTAGTCACCTCTCCTATGTCCTTGCATCCCAAAAAGAGAGAATGAATTAAAAATTGTATTCCTAAAGAGAAATGCCAAACATTTATATGTGTAGAATGTATATTCCATGGAGCTTTCATAGAAGCCAACTATTTAACACACTTGATAACATGTTAATCTTTCTTGGCGATAAGAAGAATGAAGTTGTCAACCAGCCTAAAAAGTAAAGAACCAACTATCTCAAGCAGACACCCAAGCAGCTCAAACATGCATCCAAGAAACTCAACTAGACAATCAAGCAACTCAAGCACGCAACCAAGTAGCTCAAGCAATCCAAGCAGCACAAACAACTCAACCAGAGAACCAAATATCTTAAGAAAGTAACCAAGTAGCTCAACCATACAACCAAGTAGCTTAAGTAGAAAACCAAGTAGCTCATTCTAATTCTCTATTACTTTGAGTAATCCTTCTAAATTTATAAGACCTTAATCATCAAACTTTGACATCAATGACAACATATTTAACAATGTCCTTTAAACTTAATTGATGAAAATGTTACCACCTTTCATAAGAATTGAGTTTCGACTTTTTGTTGTTGTTGTTGAGAATGATATATCATTCCCCATATTGATCTCCCTTGGATGTCATCGTCAAATGAAAAATTCTCCCCTTTATAGCTTTCGATGAGGGAAAGTCAAACCTCTTCATCTTGTCTTCCCTTTGCAACAATCACAACTGATGCAAATGGGAACCCCCTCTTTCGCTCAGTAGTTGTAGGGTTTTAGCAGTGGAGGTGTTCTCTCAAAGCTCGAAGAGTTAAGTAGTGATTAAATGGTCAAGTAATTAAAGTGTCAGATGTAAATAGGGCGATCAAGGTTAGAGCTCATAGAGGTCAAGTTATAAAAATTTAAGCAAGATTTTTTTAGTCTTGGGACATTATGTCACTCAATTTGTCTAAAATATGTCATACTTGTTAATGGCAAGAGGACTTCAAAATCCCTATGGAAATCAATTCTCCACTCTTAAAATATGCAAAATCCTTCTAAAAATCAAATCTCCACTTAAAGAATGCACTTTGTCCTTGTGAAAATAGAATTTCCACTCTGAAATTGCACTAGCCCTATAAAAATAAATGTCCCACCCCAAAATGGCATAAATCCTAATGAAGTATTACTTTCCACTCCAAAAATAATCAAAATCCCTATGAAAGATGAAATTCCACTTGAGAAATTATAAAAATCCCTTACGGGGTGGGGGTCACTTTTCCATTGATCGAAGATATTTGCAATAAAAAATGTTGTGTCAATGTCCCTATAAGGGTTGAATTTCCCCTTGTGAGCACAGAAACAATGTCCTTGAGCGTGTCAATTTCCACTAGATTCTTTACTTAGAATATTTTTTAGCGTGAAATAGGGAAAGTCCTTGTGATTTTCCCCAATTCCCTAAGAGGATTGTTTTTCTTCTTGAGGGCCATTTAGAATAAATGAAAACATGAGGCATTAGGATTAGATTTGTCCCTATGAAGGACTATTTTGCCCCTTAATGGACAACAAAGCAAGTAAAGTGGAAGTCCTTGTAAAGATTGAATTTCCCCTTAGGAGATGCAAAAAGAAATAAGACAAATTTGAAAGATTTTGGTTGTCCCTGTGCAAGTTGATTTTCCCCTTGAGGGCTAATGTGGATTAATCAAGAAGTAAAGCATGAAAATGGAGGTAGTCCATGAACAAACTGGTTTCCCTTTGAATTTTGATTAACGATAATCAAGTACCAGTCCATATGAGGTTCGAATTTCCCTATTTTGCAATCATGTAATAGATCAAATGAAATGGTGAGGTGGCAATTTGATCTTATATGAGTTGAATCTCCCTTTGAGGGATGAGTAGAGGGAAATGAGAACAAATTCATAAGGGTCTGATGTGTCCTTGAAGTGATTGATTTTCCCTAGGAAGGCGGGGTTGAAGGCATGAGATAAAATGCAGGTGAAATGAATTAAAATTCAATATACATGAATCCCAAGAAGCAAAACAATTATCCCACATTGGCTGTGTGGATAGGATTCAAAGCAAAAACATCTTTAAAAGACTTCCAACAGCAGTAAATGAAATACAATAAAGAATTCAACCAAGGCTTGAGTCAAAAGAAGAGTTAAATTTCTGATAGAAGTGTAGCTACAGCCATCGTAAACTCAGCCACTATTCTGGATAGAGATCTGAAACCAAAGAGTGCCCATAGCAATGCCCATGAGCAAGAACAAAGTTTAAATACCACCAAGAAAGGGCAAAGGCAAGTGAGAGAAGAAGTTTATATGATCAAAATCTGGAGATTCCAGCAGCTATGAGTTTGCAAGAAAAAAATCAGAGATTATAAAGGACAAGTGACAAGGGTGTGTGGAGAACCAGATCTGAATTGCAATAAAATCTGAGACAATCCAAGTGCTTAAAAGGAACTGTAAGTAGTCATTTTCAGATTTAAGTCTGAAAAATCCCATAAAGGTTGGAGTTTTTGTAGAAAATTATAACTAATTTCCAAGTCATCAATCTACATCAGCATCTATTGCAGGGTCTTGAAAGGGCAAGGTTCAAGGACCAAATTCAAGTGACAAAAAGGCTGAAATACATTTATTATGTCTGTAGTTTCTCCAAGACGGACAATTTCTTCAGAAAAACAGAAAAAATTATTAGGTTGCTCATTCATATCAAGGGATTTGCTGAATTTGTAAGGATCATTTTCACTGGGTCTTAAAAGGGAAAATCATCAAGGTATGTTTCAGACCATGTCCTCAGAAAATCAGATACGCGGCTTATGACAGAGGGTTTTTGTTTTCGCATTTGAACCTTTAGATATCTCCGTACTCTTGTCAAGTCACGTAGTTAATGATGTAATTGCATTGAAATTAGATTCAATTAAAGAACTTTCTAAACTTGTTGCAGGGCTGTCCCAAGAAATCAGATTAGTGTATTATTGGTAAAATCTTATGTTTGCGTTTGAAGTCTAAACAGGTCATCTAAGCCATTGTTTTAGTAGCTTATGAGTCTGATTGCACCCATTTGCAGACTTAGTCCTCAAAAAAAATCTTCAATTTCATAGCTTCAAGATTCTGATTTTACCAATTTTGTGGCAGTAAAGGGATTAATTTTGTGCTCTTAATGCGACAGTCCTCAGACTTGAAATCTCTCTCATTCGGTTCTAAGTCTCATTTGCAGCCATCAAACACATTTTTCTAAGTGTTGGAATCGAATTTAATGACAAAACCAAAGGTTAGAGAGGTCTAAACTATCTCACTTCTAACTTCCTAACAGGACTATGGCTGAGAACAAGGTAGAAGCAGCAAAGAAGGCCCAAATAAAGAGGTTGATGAAAGGATTCTATTTTTAGTCCCTGATATCTTGCAAGTGGAAGGTCAATGACACCAATATGGAGGACTTGGATATGAGGAAGTTCGTAACAATGAACCTGGATAAAAGTCACCATATTGTGTAGACATGAATATATCTGAAATAATACTGGTGTTTGCAATAATAACGTGAAGGGGACATCAAAACACCTGCAGCATTAAAGATGTAAGAAGTGTTACAAGACATATTAAGCTGTGATAAAAATGACACAAAAAGGGCAATGGAAATGCTGCAAACAATTACAAAGATGTGAGTATTGCCTTATAGAGTCAATAATTATATTCAGCCATCACTTGAAATATGATCAAGCATTCAGAAAGATGGTGCCCAATAAATAACAACTTGTGGAATGACAGCAACATCTGCATAAAACAATCATGCATAACAAAGGCAATGTTACACCCAAAGATATCTACAAAGACTTCTGAATTTAACTTCACCATTTATAGAAGCTACAAGTAGAAACAAGCACACAAGCGAACATATAGAGGAAGCAGAAACAATAAACATATGCTATTCAACTTTGGATTGGGCAGATTCCTGTGCGCACATAGACAACGATGAGGAAGGTTCAGAGCATACCCAGACACACATATGCATAGCCCGATACATAATTATTTATGTTGAGACCAAAGCAGAGTTCCAGATGGCAGAATTTGAGCCATGTCACACAAAGGACAAATGAAGCTGTTCATGGCAGAGATGGAATTATTTGGTGACAACTCTGAAAGCAATGAAGACCAGAATGATGTTGCGAATAAATAGAATATATCTACAGTGGTAACATGTTGATAGCACTGACCAGAGTAAGCCGTCCACGCAAAGACAAAGAGCATTAATATATAAAGACGACAATTATATAAATGATTTCCTTATTGACCTTTGACAGAAATATTAATTCAAGTGAAGACATGCGATTATATAAAACAGAGACTTCATTTTGTGCCATCGGGTTTCCCAGATTGGCCAATAATACAGCCACGATAAAAAGGATTAAGACACTGCGGCAAATACATTTCTAGTTATGCACGGGAAAACACCTCGATAATCTTCTAAAGTATAAATATTAAATACTTATGAAATAGGAGATACAATTCTGCTTGGCCATACTAATCACTCTCTGATTATAAAAGTTATGATTGGTATTGAAAACAAATGCAAATCTTTTAAAATACATATGTATCGAAGGTGGATATTGTGTTTGCCAAAAGTATATTTTGACAAGTTTAATATTAACAAAGGAATATGTTATTAACAAACTTATGCGACCAAGTGACATGACTTTTAAATTTGAAAAGTCACATCCTAACATGTTCAAGATATATAAGAGAAATAAATTATTTTTAAATGACAAATCAGCAGTTTGAGCAGCTTGGATGAGAGAAGAGCTGAAATATATATATATATATATTAGTCCCTGCCTATTATAGGCAGGGAACTAATATTTTCAGTAGCACCTGTCAATTAATTTGCTAAGTAAAAATAATTCAAGATTCTAAAGTTTAGAAACTTAATATTTTCAGTAGCACCTGTCAATTAATTTGCTAAGTAAAAATAATTCAAGATTCTAAAGTTTAGAAACTTTTATTTTTTAAATCAATTTCTGTATACTAATTCCTTTTTTCTTATTGGCTGATGTTTATTTTCTTGGGGTTTAATTTATTTTTCAGACCAAAAATACAATATATAAGCTTCCAGAAAGTTCTCTATTTGTCTCTTCTTAACAGATAAGAAATTCGAGAACGTTCTTCTTCCATAGCTAAGCTTCTCTTAACCTTGTTCATGATGCAACCATCCTCGCCTATTGCACATCCTCTACCAGAGCCAGAACGAGGTCAATATTTGTTGTTATAAAAAGGGACATAATAGAGTCTAATGAGTTTTACATTAAGAATGAGGACATGGTTTTCTATTTTGTCTAACAGTGAAGCCCTGCGGGGTCATGATTTTGAATATCCAACATGGGTTTTGCAGGTACGGTTGGAGCTTCTGATTTTGATTGATTAAAAACACAACAGCTTGAATTTGTTCTCTCCTTTGTCTTCAACAGGCTTGGGATTTTTTAGTTTCTGCTTCTTTTTGCCTATTTTGGTCTTGACAACACAAATTTCTTAACCTGAAAGCATTTCTTTTTAAAAGAGTACAAGAATCACATGCAATTGTGCACAGTTTTCACATGATTTGGTGGGCAGAGACTGTTAAATGGACAAACGATTTTCCTGCAGAAGCATATTTTCCACTAAAATCTCTGCTTGGCACTTCGGTCGCCTTTAACATCCTATCCAACTATTTCTACCTAATCAATGGTTTTCAGCTTTCTAGACGAAAATGAATTGCAACCTGGAGATGACAGTTTTAGAGCTATAGACAATCTCCACAATTCCCAGAAGCGAACATATTTCCAGGAATGAGACAAATGTATTAAGCATTTGTGAGACAAATTTGTTTATCTGAGCATCCTACCATTCTAGGGATTTTGCAGTCTCCAGGCCCTTTGCAGTCCCGCACCAGGTCGAATGATGTCAATGTCTGAGCTGGCACTTTGCACTCTCTTCTTCATTGATTACTGTGTCATTATTGATTTGATTTTACTGTTGCAGGTAATAATAATATTGCTGACAAAACCAAAGAGGCATTTTTTTTGCACGGATTATAGTATTAAATCAGTAGATATCCATAAGGTATTTTGAAACAAAATATTCTTGGAGAAGAAATCTAATCTCATTTTCTCTTTATAATTTTAAAAACTAATTTTCGAATTTAACAAAATAAAAAATTAATAGATTAATAAAGTTCCATTTATTTATTTATTTTAAAGCTATTCTTTGTTATATAATTTAGTAATTTTAATTAATGTGTTGCAAGCTTAGTTTGAGGTTTAGAAAAAATATTGTTTAAAAAAAATTAAATAATATATTTGTAATTTTTTTGATAATTCTTGTTTTTAATATCATTATTAATAGTAGTATATAAATAGATTGAATTGACATTTTTTAGTACCAATTAATTAATATAATTATTTTTTGAATAAATTTTCCTAAATAATATTATATTATTTAAATTTTTACATTGAAATATTTATCTTCAAGTCACAGTCACTGATCAAATTAATTACTTCTTCTATCTATTTCATAGTTGAGATAGTTAATTTTTACATTTATAAATATCAAATAACAAATTTCACCTTAAATATACATATATACAAGCATATAAACAAATACAAAGGTATATTTATTAAATATCTTAAAAAATTTCCAGACCAATTAAAAAAAATGTTAAAATTTAACTTCTTTTAAAAACAATTGAAAAATATTAACAAGATTTTTTAAAAGAAAACTTCAATTATGGGATGAATCATAATTAGCTATAACATAGAATACAAGATTGAAATAACTATAAAAATGATTAAAGGAAAAAAGTTTGAAATAAAAAAGGTTATGATACTATGTGTCTCTCTTTTTTATGACTAGTTTAATTGTTTGATTACATGCTAAAGTTAGATAACTGAAAATAAGGCAAGGACTCCAGCTCAACCAGAGCTCTTGTTTATTTATTTAGTCAGAATTTTTAAAGGAGTGTGAGGAGTGCCAAATATATATATATATATATATAAAAGATTACCTGACGTAGAGGCAAAAGAAATCACATAGTTTCCATCATCAGTTGTAAAAGCAACAAAGACAAAGGTGGAGTTTTCGATTCAACATTAGAAGTGGGAGTAGATGCTTCCAATGGTTTGAAGCTTGCAAATAGCAGGAATTGTAGCTTCCAATGGGTTGTTGCTCATAAAATTGAGGTTGAAGCCTCTTGTACGTTGGAGACTACAACGTTTTGTAAAAGATCAAAGATATATATAAAGGCAGCCGTGGTTTTTCTTGCATTGGGTTTGGTTTTTCTTGCATTGGGTTTCCACGTAAATCTTGTGTTAGTGTTGTTGCCCCGATAATTTTTGTGACAGAGAGATAGAGAGAGAGAGAGAGAGAGAGAGATTATTTTCCTTCTTTTCAAAACATATTCTCTCTCCTCGTACTACCTCTCTCCACATACTAAAACTTCTTGAAAGAGGTTCAGGTTTGGATTGCTTTCTCTCACACAAAACTTTCTCTCTCCACGTACTAAATATACTCTCTCTACATACTCAAACTTTTTAACCTAATCCTAACCCGAACTTTCCAACCAAACTCTAACTTTAAAACAACCACCGGCTGGAAATAAAGTGCACAGATATAATCTGGAAAACTAGTTTTATCGATAGGGAAAGCCATCCTTACAATTATATAGCTATCTAATAGAATGTTTTAGTTCCTAGCTCACGACACATTTAAAACTAGTCAAGATAGAATTCAGAGTCTTTGTGTTGGGCCCATTTACCATTGCACCAAAAGCCATGACTATTAGTGAACATGGAACACCACATAATTAACCACCTGTGGGTAGGGGAGCGCGTCGCATCACCCAACAATCTCCCCCTCGACGCGCATACCAGGTGCTTACGCGGGTCGGGAAGGCACCGGGGAGATTTGAAGCCATGACCAGGCCAAAACTAGGCTCTGATACCAATTGTTGGGCCCATTTACCGTTGCACCAAAAGCCATGACTATTAGTGAACATGGAACACCACATAATTAACCACCTGTGGGTAGGGGAGCACGTCGCATCAACCAACACTTTGCAGGTTGCACCAAGATCTAAGCATCATCTTCCGATCTGCAGCATAATTACATTGATCTTGAGAAGATGCAACCAAAATTACATATGTTGGAAGCAGATTAGAGCAATAGTCTTTGACAGTATTATAGCTCTTGTCACTCTGATGTCTTCATGTTACCTTGATACATATAAAAAAGGCATGCGAAGTATTTGACAGAATGATCATTGGAGTCATATTATATTCATGGTGTGAGTCCAAGTAAATTCTCTGAAATTGCGTTGCCAAGCCGTGAGCAAGGAAAGTTTCAAGCAGAAGAAAAATATTCAATGGAAGCACAGACGTAGCACATGATATGTTTGACTGAATGTCATTGCTATCACTTCCGTGAGCTACTCAACGGTGGTTGTAAGCACTTGAACCATGGAACACAGGTAGAAGGTAAAAGAGCCAAGTTTTATTAAGACATCACCATGCACATGAGTTGTTTAATTCCAACCGCAAGCAAGGAAAGTTCGAAGTAGAGGCAAGACACACCTTTGTTCAATAGTTTCCACAAAAACCAAAAATTGAGCATGTCAAAGGATTCGGCATTAAACCCGTTTGACAAATTATCAAATATAGAACCGAGGATGCCAGAGAGGAGATAGAAAAGGCAGTGAACTGTTTGGCTTTATGTCCTCAACCCAATGCAGCCGCAGGTGTAAAGCATGTAAACTATTTGAATGAATGTATAATTCCCCAGCCAATAGCGGTTTGATTGCTAGACTGAAATTTCAACCTATTTCGTGTAGACAAGACATGTGAACCTCTTGGCAAAATTGTCCATCATTTCTCCAACCCACTGCCTTGATGGGAATTTGAAATGAGTTGCGGTTGTTTGACACAATGCATTGAAAGCATCGAAATGAAGTGAAGTATGCGAATAAGGCACTAAAATCTACGTTGAACAAGCTTAGACCAGGCATGTGAACTGTTTTACGAGATGCTCATGCTCTATCTGAAGTCAAAAAAAAGGAAATCAGTACCTTTGAGACTCAAAAACAAAAGGTGCAATACATGGCAGTATACTGAAGCATTCAAGTGTTTGATGCAATACCAAATGCTGGATTCGAGAAGAGTGTAGCTTTTAAGCGATTCTCACTACATCTAAAATATCGAAGCATGAAATCAAGGGGGAACATGCCATGTATTTGATTGAATACATCACCAAGATGCTATTTTAACACACTCCATAGTTGACAAGTACCCATGCAGAATAAAATATTTAGAGAAACCATTGGGGAGTCCATGATCTTAAAAAGAGAATGTGAAGTAACCCTCATCTTCCTAGCCTGCAACAGTTCAATGAAAACATCGAAATGCATGAAAACTGTTTGACATAATGTCTCTATTGTATATGAAATGTGTTCACTATTTAGAAGAAGTAAATGGACCAAAATGGTATTGATAAAGGTTTAAAAATATCTTGTGAATGCAATATATAGCTTATTTGAAGACGTGGATACACAAAGTAAAATAAGAACCATGCATAGAGTTGCGCCTATATGGTTTTCAATATGTTAAAGACGTTGTTCTATCATAAAATGATGGACTTAAAATAAAGAAACAATGTCGTTGAGACACTGTTGTGAAAGGAGAGCTCAATTCTCAACTTCCTATTTACAAAGCTTATCATTTCAATTATTTGAATGCTCCAGATAAATGATGGAACCTACAAGTGAAATGGAGATTTTGATAAAGTTTTACAATTGCCTCAAGGAAATGGAACACAGAGTTTGATACGAGAAAAAGGGAACATTGACTTCATATTTGACATCGCACCAGGACAAGGAGTTGTAAGCAATACTATGAGGTACAAATTCCAAGGTAAGGAGCCTCCCGTGATACTAACAAGCATGCTTCCTGAGGTATCAGATACAAAGATGGGGCATATGAAAATTGCAGACTTTTGGAAAATGATGATCAGTGAAGATAAATCACCCCTGGCGCAACAAACATTGGAAAATGGTCTAGCCCATGCAGGAAGACACCTACTTATAGTTCAATGTGCGGAACTAGTTTTGGAATGTATCAAGGCATATGATCAGAATTCCAGGGACATCAAGACCTCTGGAGGTAATATCATGGCAAGGCTAGATCCAGTGTCTATCTCCATCACATTCATACTACCAGTAAAGAAGAATTCAGAGACATCTAAAGAAGGTGCCCAAGGATACTTCCATCAAAATAAGAAAACATGTCTAAATGTCATTGCTAGGAGTTGGCTGGATCAACCTAGAAGAGGACAGTCCCAGTTACCAAGAGTGCTACATAGAAATATCTTTAATGAAGACATTTTTGATATGATAATTCTTTTCAACAAGGTAGTGGGAAATCAAACTACTGAAGATTTTCAAGATTGGATGTTTTTGTACATTAGAACCATCACTACTGGAAAACAATTTATAGACTGGGGAGAAATGATTAGTGATGCCCTTCATCACCAGTTAACCGGATTCAATACAAGTCAGGGATTTTACATATCCTCGTACCTAAGGTACGCAATTGCTAGTATGAAGTCATGGCCTGGTCTTAATCCTTATGGGGAGTATAACTTAACCACGTAAATTTATAATTATTATCCCCAGTTGCAATTAAAACAAAGCAATGCACACTTCCCCAGGGTGAACAATGCTTTTTCTATGCTCACAGCCAGAGAGCTACAAGGAGATATAGGACTCTGAATTTCTCTTGAAGCAGCCAGTCTCATCAGTACTTATGGTAGCTTCTTCATATAGTACCCCCAATTCACTTACATCCGCATTGGAGGTTTTCAAGATTGTCCTCTCATGTTGCCTCGCTTCGTAGATGACAGGTTGGTGCTTTCAGAAGTTTGCAGGCAAATTGGTCAGGTAAACAAAAAGTGCAAGAACAAAAGATCAATTCCTTTCCCAATTGGCATTGGGCACTACAATTGTCTTTCTTCTTCGGATGCTCAAAATATCGAGAGATCCATGGTGAACATAACTTTGCACTCTTTCCACAGTTGCTTCCCATTTGATGGCAGCAGGTATGTTAAAAATAACTTGGCACTTGGACCCAGCTATCTCCATTTCCCTACAATGGAAGATTATTGGGCGAACTGTGAAAATGACTTCGAAGTGAGGAGAAGGGACTAAATGAGATTCACAATACAACAAATCATTGATTACAAAATGGGATGGTATGTGACAGGCATAAAAGAGGACAGGTCAGACTTAATTGATCCTTTCTTCTTCGAGCAGATACAGTTGTTAGAATTGTTGTATATTAATTGGTCTCTGTCAAAATTGAAAGACCTCAAGGAAAGGACCTTCTTTTTTATTCAACAAATTGAAAATTGGTTAAAGAATAAAGTTAAAAAAGCCATGACTACTAGGTCAACAGGAAGAGGTAGTGCAAAGAAAATTAATAATTCCAAGGAAGGTACATCAGTTTCAGCCATTCCATCTTCTATCCCTACTTCTTTTGGTTCTTTACATAGCACACAAGGTGGAGATGATGGTGAAGATCCAGATAAAGGAGTTGATCTAGTTTCAACATGTGAACTCAACGCAGTCACCAGGAAGAGGAGATCAAAACCCAAGGAGAAGACTTTAAAACCAATTCAAAAGATGATAGATGAAGCGATGAACGCTTTACCATCATCATTCGTAGATGAAATGATTCAATACATAACATCTCCTGCATGCTCATTGTCTCCTGAAAGTGCGGAAGCAACTCAAGAGGTGCCAGTTGTAGAAAATGTACATAACTTGGATTTATCATCTACAGTCCTACAAGTTCCTTCAGTAATCAGCCCATCTACCAATACCTCAACATCTTGGTTACAACAAAGTTTGGAGAGAAAGAAGAAAAGGATGATTCAATTGGAAGCACCAAATCTGGATACCGTAGCTGATTTAGTGCATAAAGGTGCAAAGATAAAGAAGACTAGAATAGGTTCTAGACTAGCAGTGAATCCTACCATAGGAAACTTATTTGTTGAAATTGTACAACCAGTCGTAGAGAAAGACAAATGAGGCAAGCGAAGCTGATTTCAGCATAACTAAAGTGGATCTAGGCCGGACCACCCATGAGGGAAGAGAGCACAATTTTTAAGTGTCAGCTACTATCCTGATGGAATAGTGAAGGAGAGATAAACAAGCTAAGAATCAACTCAAGTGTCAAGTTCAAGCCCTTTCTTCATGCATCCAATTGATGGTCGGTGATTCTTTTCCAAATCCTAGCTAATCTACGGAAATCACAGGAGATCCCAAGAAAATGTTTGATGAAGAAACCATTTGAGACATAGGAGAATGCTAAACTTATGGTAAGATGGTGAAAGCATGGATAAAATGCATGAAAGAACGAGCATCAAGCTTATTTCAGGAGGTTAAGGTTACATATGCTAAAGCGGATCATATACAACAAAACATTCAAAAAGAGTTAACAACTCTCAAGGAACAACAAACATTCTGGAGAGAAATTGATGCTAATTTAGTAGACCTTAAAGGAATGGGCAGCGATATAGTCAAATCGCTGAAGTTGATCACCAGTAGAGAAGAAGAGCAAATTGACATATGGTTGGAAAACATCAGATGGAAGAATGATAGCATGAATCAACAATTAAATGGAGAGCAATTCTTAAACTCCTGCAAGTTACTGAAAAAGAAGACCTTGGGGAATATACCGATGATTGTAGAAGGTATCCCTATTAGCGAACACACCTAAGATCCAGACATATCTTCCATTTTGGAATGCATAAAGGTAAAGATCAGCACCGAACTTGGCCGTAAACAAAGTTCATAAGCTAGCATTATGACGAGATTGAGCAGTCTCTCAGCGATGTTCCTGTATTCAAAACTTACCAAGTTATGTCCTAGAGTTGGATGAAGTTAGAAAGAGACACGATCTATGCAAGCTGAAAATGCAAAGTTTAATCATTATTAAAAACAAGGGTTTGGCACAATTCATCAAATCATTTAGAGCATACAAGGCAAACTTGACTCAGCTACTCACAGCACCTACAAATCAAAGAGCAAGCTCAAGAAATATCAGTGATCATAGTTGAAAGTTAGAAGTGGATATGTCTAAAGTTGTCTCAGATTTTTGTTTATACATTTTGTAAAGAGGTCAACTTTAGAATCAATTTTGGTTTTGGTCAATGTCTTAAATTTTCTAACTGTAAAGCATTGGAAGTTAGAGTTGGTTACAAACTACCTTCGGAGTAGTCCAAACTCTAACTTTTTTAGTAGCTACGAACCCAAAAGGTTAGTTATTCTAGAATAGCTATAAATTTATAAACCTCAATGTAATAAGGGACTTTTTGGACTTAGAGACAAGGAACACTTATGTGTTGATAACAAGGCAATTTTTGGAAAGTGTGTACAATTGTTGTTCTTGTAACCAGTCATTTCTTATGCTCGTGGTGCTAAGAAATAAAAGAAAGTACATTTGGCGTTCTCTTTTCTAATGAATCTGAATTGTTGAAGTGTTGATTCATCAGTATGAGTATTTTCATGGTATGGTGTAAGTATTCATGAATCGCTAAATTAGCATTGTGTCAGTGATAGCTCTCAAGCGTAGTTCTTGATTGTTTTCATTAGCAGTTTACATTGATTTTATGGAAAGATTGAAGTCATGTGGTGCATTCGCTATTAAAGGTTTCCTTTTTATATTCTAAGTTCTAATCATCTTTATTGAAAAATCAAAATTTTATTTTATGAGGGAGCTACCCCTCTAAACACAGAGGGAGGCCGGATATCAAGGGCCAATCCAATTGTTGGAGAAATCGATTTGCCACACACTCCATTGGGCCAAATTGCGTATTTTCTAAGTGACAAATATGTTTACAAACATGTGTTCAAGTGCATAATTGTCTAAATCAGTTATTATTGTGGCAATTGTTAGAATAAAAGTTTTAAATTGTAAAAACTGTTATTATACTAATTCACCCCCCCCCCCCCCCCCTCAGTATAATTGTGTGCTCTTCAATTGGTATCAGAGTCAATACCTTCTCTAAAGCCTAACCGCTTTAAGGTAGATCTAAAAGAGCACAATAGGCGAACTCTTTCAAAACAAAATGCCAATGCTTGATGGGACGAATTGTGCCTACTGGAGTATTAAAATGGATACTTATCTGACGATTATTGATTTTGATGTCTGGCAATAAGTTGTCAATGGTTATACATTGCCGCAAAACCCACCAATAGATGCAGCTGAAAAGAGAAAATGTGAAAACAATGCCAAAGCAAAACATGTAATTTTGTGCAGTCTTGCCGAATCAATATTCTCAAAAGTTATGCACTATAGATCGGCCAAGGACATTTGGGACAAACTGAAAAATGTTTATGAAGGAATCGAGAATGTAAAGAAATCCAAACTTCAAACTCATTGGAAAGTATTTGAAAGTCTCAACATAAAGGAAGATGAGAATATAGCCACTTTTCTTGATCATGTAAATGATGTTGTTAATTCTATGCAAGCACTTGGTGAGGAAGTAAAAGAAAGTCTTGTAGTTGAAAATATTTTAAGATCGCTACCTATGAAGTTCAATTCTAAAATATTTGCAATTAAAGAAAAAAAAGTTTAGAAAAATTGACAAAAGATGAATTGCATGCAATTCTTATTGCTTATGAAATGACAATCAGAAGCAATGAATCAAAAAAAGAAATAGCATTTAAAGCATCCAAGAAAAATAAAAGCAAAAAAAAAATGTCAGGTGAGAGCTCGGATAGTGAATCAGACAAAGAAGAAGCTTACTTCATGAGAAGGCAAAAAGGAAAGAATGGAAAAAACAAAGGAAATTTTAAATGCTTTAACTGCAGAAAACTAGGCCACTATGCATCTAAATATCCTTTTAACAATAGTGACTCCAACGAAGATGAAAATGAAGCATTCAAAAAGAAGAAACGAAAAAAGAACAAATTTAATAAATAGAAACAATTTCAAAAGAAGATTAAAAAAAAAATTTACTCCAATAAGAAAAGCAGCTCTTTGGATGAAGTTAGTGAGGATTGGCCAAGTGATGAGGAGGATGAAGTTCTCTTCTTGGCTGAAGCTGATTTTGCTACAGTGGCAGACCAGACAGTTTCTGCTACAGGAACTAACAGGATTAAAAATGCTACAGGAAGTTATGCAGAAAGTTAATGTCATGTTTTAAAGTGGGTTTAAATTTTGATGTTTGTAATAAAGTCGTATGTTGTGGTGGCATAAAGGGAGGAGTGATTCAATAAACTCTCCAAATATAACCACTTAGGGCAAAGTGTGTTTCATTTGGATGTTTTTGTCAGTTTTCTTTAAGTGTCTTCATGTGTGTTATATAATTAAAAGACCAACTATGAAATCGATAGCAACAGAAAACTTCCAACAGCTGGAAAGTTGGAGACAGATTGAGTTGATTCAAAAACGATTTTCTTTCTTGTTTTTAGGGTTGGCGTTTCACATTCCCAATCACAAAGATGGTAAAGTATTCAAAAAGGCGTATTTTTGTAACCGAAGGGATTGGGTTTAAGGAGAGAAATAGAAAGTCTTCGAGTTTTTATGATCTGCAATTTGAATGTGTGATTTTTTCTTTGTTTCTTTCCAAAATCAACATTCTGAATCCTACAAACATATCAATGTCTTTGTTTTGGAATAGCAGCACATTGATCAGGTTTTGAATCTAAGTTAAATTTGTTGTTTTGGAATTTGTTTAGGAAAACCAGATTTCTGAATTGTGAATGTAAATTGTTGTTGTTTTGAGGGTCGCATTAGTGGATGGTAGCCTATTAGACTCTCTGCGATCTATTTTTCTGGGATCATAGGAGAGTCGTGTATTTTATATTTTTATTTTGCATTTGTTTTTTTATGTTTCGGTTGATTCAATCTATGCCCGCGTGGAAAGGAATTTCATGTTCACGGTAAATATATTCATGTATTCACTGAACTGTTGAAATCACATAGTTGATATGTGATAGGGGGAAAAGTTGTTTTATATATGGAATATGCAGAAGTTGTAAGTGCCTGAATATTTCATGATCGATGGTCAGGTTGTGCTCAAGTTTTAAATCCACGCAAGCAGAAAAGGTGGTGTAGATTTGACTATGAAAAATGCTATTTGATAGTCAGTTTGTAGTCGGATTAATGTTAAGTTTTCTTTTCCCGAAAAGGTATTTCAAATACGTCGCAGAAGAGTCGGGTCAGTCTCTATTAAGTTGATGCAGGAAATTGAAATGTGGCGACAGGAGGTCAAAAAAGTTACTGTCACATGTCAATTTATCAATGGGTATTGAGAAAATCAGTTGGTTAGCAAGCTGAAGGAGTTTATAATCTTTCCTGAAGGTGTATGTGCCCCTTGAAGCAACTCAGTTGAGTGATTAATTTCCTCCTAAGTTTTCCAAGGTGAGGCTCTGCATCATTTTTGGTATCAAAGCTCAACGAAAGGTTTGGGAAAAAATGGTTGTATGTGTTTGTGCGGTCATAACAAAGTTGAGAGAAGAACCTGAGAAGTCCAAGAGACTAGGCAAAAAGAAAAGATCCTAGGTGAGGCACACTGGAGCAAGGGGATGTAGCTTTAATAGCGAGATTGTACCTTTTTAGAAGGTATCAACCGAGAAAGGATTCACAGTTGAAGATAGAGGAAAAGAATAAACGTGAAGAAGAAAAGATAAAACAAAGAGAAGAGGCAAGCACGATACAAGAGGAGATAAAAAGTTTGAGAAGGAAACTTGAAGAGAATGAAGCTAAGTTGAAAGACGATAAAGTGCAGCAAGAAGAAGTGCAGCAAGTAACTATTGATGAGAGGAGTAACGAGACAAGTCCTATGGGATTTGAGTGTGAACAATTTGTGGTGGAACAGTAATGTCTCCTTTGAAAATAGAGATGAGTACAAAGCTGGAAGGTACTCCTATGAAAGAGAGTTTGGAGGCAAATGATGAAGCCTTAAATATGCATGGTGAAGCAAAACGCCAAGAGGAATGACATGAGGATGAAGATAAATAATGTGTAGTAGCAAGTCATGAAGAAGAACCTGATTTATGAGAAGAGATTGCATCCATCATGGGAGAATGGCAAAGCAATGGTGGTAGTATGGAGACTCAACATGAAGAAGTTTCCAAATAAGAGATATCTGATGTTGTTATGAAAAAAGAAGATGAGGCTGAATATGTTTATGACAAGGTAACAAGTTCTGAATATGTTTATGAGAAGGTAACAAATTTTGAATATGTTTATGAGAAGGTAACAAATTCTGTTTATGTTTATGACAAGGCTGAGGAAATTCAGATTGAGAAATCTAATTTGGTTCCAAGAGAAGAGACTATAGAAAAGTTGGTTATGGGTTATGAAAGGGATCAAGTATTTGTGTATTATCTATGTATGGAGATATGACATGTTTGTGAGGACAAGAAAGAGGTTGGCAAGCGTATTTGATGGAGTTTCAAATGTATGCAGTTTTAGAGGTCTTACATGTGATAAAGTTGTTATTGGAAATTAATGATCAGGAACAAATAGTTTTCATGTTATGAAACAGAGACAAACCAAAGATTAAGATGAAGAAGGAAAGACAAATCCAAGGGAGTCAAGGCCAAGAAAATGCAAGATTGCAATTGGAAGATGAGTATAAGCCTAAAATAAAGATGAAGAAATGTTTTTCTTTTCTAATATTTATTTTTGCGGGTGTTTCTAAGAAGATTCAAATGAGACAATATAGTCAGTATTTAGTTAAATGGAAGAACAAACCTGCAACAGAAGATATTCGGATGGATGAGAAACAAATCAACAAGCATGGTTGATCACTACAACATCTCATCTCAAGAGGACTTGAGATTCATTCTACAGGGGAGTATGCTACAATGGCAAACCAGATAGTTTCTGCTATAGGAACTAACAAGATTAAAAATGCTACAGGAAGTTATGCAGAAAGTTAATGCCATGTTTTAAAGTGTGTTTAAATTTTGATGTTTGTAATAAAATCCTATGTTGCAGTGGCATAAAGGGAGGAGTAATTCGATAAACTCTCCAAATATAGCCACTTAGGACAAAGTGTGTTTCATTTGGATGTTTTTGTCAGTTTTCTTGAAGTGTCTTCATGTGTGTTACATAATTAAAAGATCAACTATGAAATCGATAGCAACAGAAAACTTCCAACAGTTGGAAAGTTGGCGACGGATTGAGTTGATTCAAAAACAGTTTTCTTTCTTGTTTTTAGGGTTGGCGTTTCACATTCCCATCTCTTCACAGAGATGAGAAAGTATTTAAAAAGGCATATTTTTGTAACCGAAGGGATTGGGTTTAGGGAGAGAAAAAGAAAGTTTCTGAGTTTTTATTATCTGCAATTTCAATGTGTGATTGTTTCTTTGTTTCTTTCCAAAATCAACATTTGAATCCTAAGAACATATCGATGTCTTTGTTTTAGAATAGCAGCACATTGATCGGGTTTCGAATCTAAGTTAAATTTGTTGTTTTGGAATTTGTTTAGGAAAACCAGATTTCTGAATTGTGAATGTAAATTGTTGTTGTTTTGAGGGTCGCATTAGTGACTGGTAGCCTATTAGACTCTCTGCGATCTATTTTTCTGGGATTGTAGGAGAGTCATGTATTTTATATTTTTATTTTGCATTTGTTTTTTTATGTTTTGGTTGATTCAATCTATGCCCGCGTGGAAAGGAATTTCATGTTCACGGTAAATATATTCATGTATTCACCGAATTGTTGAAATCACGTAGTTGATATGTGATAAGGGGAAAAGTTGTTTTATATATGGAATATGCCAAAGTTGTAAGTGCCTGAATATTTCATGATCGATGGTCAAGTTGTGCTCAAGTTTTAAATCCACGTAAATAGAAAAGGTGGTGTAGATTTGAATATGAAAAATGCTATTTGATAGTCAGTTTATAGTCGAATTAATGTTAAGTTTTCTTTTCCCGAAAAGGTATTTCAAATACATTGCAGAAGAGTCGGGTCAGTCTCTATTAAGTTGATGTAGGAAATCGAAATATGGCGACAGGAGGTCAAAAATGTTCCTGTCGCATGTCAGTTTATCAGTGGGTATTGAGAAAATCAGTTGGTTAGCAAGCTGGAGGAGTTTATAATCGTTCCTGAAGGTGTATGTGCCCCTTGAAGCAATTCAGTTGAGTGATTAATTTCCTCCAGAGTTTTCCAAGGTGAGACTCTACATCAGATTTGAGTGATAATCATGAGGATGAAGAAGACGAATCATGTGATGAGAATGATGAGGTTGATCTTGAAGAACTCCATTATACATATAGGGAAAATAAAAAACTAAAGAAGAAAATTGTCAAATGTAAAGCTAGATCAAAAGAAAAACTAGAAGCGTTAAGTAACATGGATCGTTTTTGAAAATGTAATTATATTGCCATTATTATAGATATTTTCCAAATGCAGATTTGAGGACTCATAGAGAGGAAGAGACATGTCTCTATAGTTAATCATGATTAGTTAGCATATTAATAATATAAATAACCATACGTATAATATATAAATTATTATATAATATAATATATATATATAAAAGAATATTTATCTAATGATGATTTACCATCAATAATAAAACTCGTAAACATATCAATCTGACTGTAACTACAAACTTAACACTCAATCTTAGTTAGGAAGGATTGATATAAAGCATTTTATGTTCTTGAGTATATGAAGAAATATCATCTCAGTATGATATTCCTAAAATGACATATTTAAGGATATCAACATAAATCCATCAACACACACATATATATTAACATTTATTACACATGGAATTGGCTTTGATTCACAATGAGACTAATTTCTCAACAATTCTTTAGGAAAGAGGGAATTGAAGTAAATTCTATAACTTTAAACACCACCTTAAGTGTGGTCTGTAATAAATTTATGTTATGGTGTCCAGCAAGATCCGGCCCAAAGAACCATAAAAATTTAATTTCATGGTGTCCAGCAAAATCCGGCCCGAAGAACCAGAACAATTTAATTTCACGGTGTCCAACAAAATCCAGCCCAAAGAACCATGATGAGTTGGTTATCAAGGTGTCTAGCAAAATCCAGCCCAAAGAACCATGATAACACTTGCTCCAACACATTTTGGTGTTAGGAGATAGGTCTACTATTAATAAGATCATCACCTTTCAATAGTTACCTTCTATTCATTATCATAACTTTCGGTACTTCGAGACAACAACTTAATGTTATTTGTTATGATAACAGGTCCAGCTATTGCTAAGATCGTCACCTTTCAATAGCTCCCCTCTAAATATATATATCAATAAAAGATCATCACCTTTCATGACATAATCAAAACCGTCACCTTTCAATAGCTCCCCTCTAAATATATATATCAATGAAAGATCATCACCTTTCATGACATAATCAAAACAACATCATGTAGGAACTCAAATGATATCCACCATGAACCAAGTTAGAGGGCGGACCCACCATAGCTGCTACTAGAGGGTGGAACAAGGGTTTTTACATCAAACTTCTCTCTCATAGAGGAGAGCACATTACAAAGAATTTCACTTAGAAGTTCTCCTCATAGAGAAGATATCATCCACAAAGGATTGCATCTCAAAATTTCTCCCTCTTAACAATGATCTTGGGAAGTCAGGTCTTGTAGTTACTCCCTTTGAGACTCTCTTCACCCAAGGATGCCTCTCAAACTCTCTCTGAATTTGATATCAATCTTCCGATTTTCTAGTGATAAGTTAATACTTCCTCATGATGCACTAAAAAATAGGCCCATCAAAATCATGCAGTCACATGATATCCACCATGAACCAAGTTAGAGGGTGGACCCACCATAGCTGCTACTAGAGGGTGGAACAAGGGCTTTTACATCAAACTTCTCTCTCATAGAGGAGAGCACATTACAAAGAATTTCACTTAGAACTTCTCCACATAGAGAAGATATCATCCACAAAGGATTACATCTCAAAATTTCTCCCTTTTAACAATGATCTTAGGAAGTCAGGTCTTGTAGTTACTCCCTTTGAGACTCTCTTCACCCAAGGATGCCTCTCAAACTCTCTTTGAATTTGATATCAATCTTCCGACTTTCTGGTGATAAGTTAATACTTCCTCATGATGCACTCAAAAATAGGCCCATCAAAATCATGCAGTCACACACATATTTATAGACTCCCTCTGAGTATCAATCTTCTAGGCTCGTGCATTGCCTTCGAAGAAGTGTCATACTCCCTCTTAATGTAGAAGGTTACTCATAATTTCAATCATCAAAGATATTTGCTTTATGGATCTCACTTTATCCTACCTACATAATGACTTCTCGATCACAATTTCTTTAGAGCTACTATCATAAGATTGAGTCTGCACAATTTTTTTTTTTTAAGACTGCAGGAAGTCTGCACAATATTTAGTAGCATGTGCAAAGTACAAAACCTCCTTCAAGAATATCCTCAAACATAAAGGAAAAAGATCAAAGAAAATAACTCTTATAGTATGCAGAGAATTATAAGTAGGAAACTACAATGAGTAGATAAATGTAAAAAATTAAGAATACTTATCTGCACATGAGGGTCCATAGATATTTGAGAATGGAACATCTCCTTTCTAAAGATGGTTCAAGTGAGAATGAAACATTTTTATCATTCCCCCCACAATGTAAGATTCTCACTCATTCCATTTTATAGAATTTTCAATCAAGGGACGGTGTCGTAGTCAAAGCTAAGCCTAATGGTAGTTGTTCGAACAATCTTTGATGATGGATTTCTCTCTACATTTGCCACCTCCAAGTTGAACTTCAAGTTTGGAAAATTTAAAGATGTTGCGTTAGGGTCTTGTAGGTACAAGGGGACGATGCTATAAGCTAGAGATGCAACAAGAAGCAGGCACTGAAGCACGACCCCAATAATATGTGCGATCTTTTTCTTAATTTCAGCCACATATTTTCCCTGTTTCAGCCTCTTTCTCGCGTCTTAAAGTTTCACTTGTTTCTCTTCCTTCCATGTACAAGGTTAATGTTGATGTGTCTTCCCTCCATATTCACCAAAATTCATGTTTTTTTGAAGACAACTTCTGCAACCACTCATTAGAATGATAGTTTGGAATCTTCATTATTTGGTGGTTATATGAACTTCTACAGGTCTACAAGAATGATTTTGATAGTTCTCTTCTCACTCAAAAGGTATGAATATCGTGGGAGCTCCTCACGAATTTGCTCAATACTAATGTAGTTTCCATATCAATTGGCAGTATTGCTTCATCAATCTACATAATTTTATTATCAAACAATGATTTTGTGAACGTGTTATGCTAAATGATATAGGCTCTTGTGAATATATTCACACGTTATTCAATGAAGAATAAATGTAGATGCTTCTTCCTTCTCCAACTTGATATTGATCTCATTCATAATATCTCTTATATAATTTCATATTCACACTTGTACATATATTTATTTTGTTATTTTTGTTCTTCTTCACAACTTCAACTTCTTCATGAATTAGACACACAATCAACAAATTGATTCCATAGCTTTCCTCTTTGATAATATACATCCAGCGTGTGCCTTAATACAATGCCTATTACCCTTCATGAAATGTGTAAGGTGTAACAGCAAATGTAAGATCATAATATACGTATGTGACACACCATCTTTTTCAATAATCCATATTTGTATCATAAGTTTATGTACAATCAGGTAGGGCATAATCATGTGAGCGAGATATCAATTCTTGCTTGATGCAAATTCTTACATGAGATGGACTTGCTTTCTATTGCCTTGATTCCCATATGCATAATTCCTTTAACGGTTTATGTGATATGAGAAGCTCTTATCTGTATAAAATAGATCTCATGTCAATTAGTATTCTCAATGTATTAATGTATCATCTCGTGTTATTTCTTATCCACTATGTTTGCATAGATTCATCGCTCTTTTCTATCTTTCCTCAATCAAGAAAATGGTTATTTTAATATTATTTCCTCTTCTCCTTTCTTTGATCTAGACTTCCCATATTCTATCTTAAATTTCCTTCTGTTATCATCTTGGTAATGAAATCCACTCCCAGCAATGTATTATTCATTCCTTTATGTTGCTGCTGCAAGTGAAGTACTCGCTCTATAAATTAATGAGATTATATATTATATATTTTGATACAAAATCAATTTTCTTCTGAATATTCTGATGGGGCTACAAGGCCATTAACTTGCCCATTAAAGATATGAGACCAATCTTAGAATTTTCATTATCTTCCTCTTCGATTTCCACAATGATTGATTAGTAGTGGATTGTCCTCCTTTGTCTCAATTAGATCACACATTATATACTCATCATACGCTTTTCCTTTTCTCTCGTGCCTACTCATGCAGATCTTCTCCATGTAGGCCACCTAGAAGTCAGTTTCCTTTTAATTCTCCTCTCCTTTACGCTTCTTGTATACTGACAGTGCATGTCTACTATCGTTGATACTCGTTGTTTACCACTGACCTGAGCCTTCCAATTTGATCTACCCGTACTTTCCTCTGCAACGGGGATCCTAATCACCACACCCTTTGTGGGGTCTTTGATTGCACATGCACTTTGTCCTCGAATGCCCATAAACCGTGTCCCTCGTTGTGCAGGTAGCATATTACAAAGTGACTATTCCAATCCCCTTTTATCTTTGTCAATAAATATGTCTTCAAATCTAAATTTCCTTCTGATCAGCAATTAAAATTCTTACATGTTTATCCATTGCTACCCTTCCTTTTCACTACTCTAAAATCACGGTGATTGTATATATATAAAATATCAAATATTATGATGTTACTTCATTATATTCTCCATAATGTCAAAGAAACATTCTTAAAAAATAGAAATCATTGCTGCCTTTTCTATTTCATTGGCACCTTGCCTCTGATACCATGTTAAGTAACATGGATTGTTTCTGCAAATGTAATTATATTGCCATTGTTATAGATATTTTCCAAATGCAGATTTGAGGACCCGTAAATATGAGAGGAGACATGTTTGATGAAGAGACGTGTCTCTATAATTAATTCTCATTAGTTAGCATATTAATAATATAAATAACTATAAATATAATATATGAATTATTATTAGTATATATATATATATATATATATATATACATAAAAGATTATTTATCTAATGATGATTACCATCAATAATGAAACTTATGATCCTTTCAATCTGACTGTAACTACAACCTTAACAAGAAGCTCTCAATTAAGAAATGAAATAGGTTGAAGATAAGCTGAAATCCAAAACAAAAGAATGTGTCAAATTGGAATTAGAAATTGAAAATTTGAAAAAGGAATTAGAGGAAAGCACCATCAAACTGAAGGACAGTATTAAGTTTGGGAAAGTTCAGAAATCCTAACTGAAATCATAGACAGTCAAAAACCCTCTTCCAGCAAAACAGGAGTTGGTTTCAAAATAAATTCAAATAGTAACAAGTCTTTCAAAAGATTCATCAAAGAAGATGATAAACTTGCTGAAGACAGTACATCAAAAGAAGAAGACAAACTCAAGGATGGGCACAAACCTCATTATACATTTCATGGTTATTGTTATTCTATGAATGATTGGAAAAGGCCATATAATAGACAATATTTCTTCTACACCTTCAATGGATATTGTTACTCTTGCAACAAGTGTGGTCATAAAGCACTAAATTGTAGGAGCAACAAAAGAATACTCCAAATTTCAGGAATCACAATTCTTTTGTTCCATTGGTTGATCTTGATATCCCATGTTCAAATTGTAATAACTTTGCACATGATGCCCATCAATGTAGAAAAACTTTTCCTACAAATCCTGCAAAGAAAGAAAATCATGCTAACAAGAAGGTTTGGAAAAAGATAAAAGTATCTATTTGTTCAAATAGTCTTACATTTGCAAAATAAGAAAGATAGATGGTACGTTAACAGTGGGTATTCAAGACACATGACAGGAGACGAGATAATTCATTTCATTTGAACCAATTAGTGATGGATCTGTAAAATTTGGTGATAGCACAAAACCAAAAAATAAAAGGAAAAGGAACTCTTAGTCTGGATCATAGAAAATCCAAAACAAAGGATGTCCTATATGTAAAAAGATTAAAAGAAAACTTACTAAGTGTAAGCTTTGTGATCGAGGTCATAATGTAATATTTCATCCTAAAGGTTGTGAAATTCAGGATGGAAATTTGATAGCTAATGCAAAAAGAACAGCAAATAACTTATAGATTCTACAAGAGATGAAAAATGAGACTTGTTTCTTGGCTCAACAAGATGAAAATTGGTTGTGGCACAAAATATTGGGACATTTAAACTTTGACAACTTGGTTAAAATCAGTAGTAAAAAAACAGCTGTAAGAGACATACCAAAATTATCAAAACCTTCAAAAACCATTTGCAAACAATGTCAACAAGGAAAGCAAACAAGAAGCACATTCAAAACAAAGAAGTACTCTACATCAAAGCCACTTGAACTTGTGCATTCAGATTTATGTGGACGATACAGGACAAAAGGTCTTCAAGGAGAAAGATATTTCATGTTATTTATTGATGACTACTCTAGAATGACTTGGGTAGCCTTTTTGAAAGAAAAATCAGAAGCACTTGACAAATTCAAAGCCTTCAAAGAACTAGTTGAAGATGAAATGGATACAAAAATAAAATGTCTTAGAACGGATAGAGGAGGAAAATTCACATCACATGAATTTGATGTATATTGTGAAAAGAATGGAATTAAAAGACAGCTTTCAGCACCTAGAACTCCTTGACAAATGGGGTTATTGAAAGAAAGAATAGGACGGTTCAAGAAATGTCAAGGGAAATGCATAATGAATCTAATATGGCCGACACCTTTTGGAAAGAAGCAGTACATACAGCAGTCTACATTTTGAACCGTGCAAAAATAAGAGTGAGTCATGACAAGACACCTTATGAATAATCAAAAGGAAGACCAGCATCAGTCAAATACTTCAGAATCTTCGGAAGTACATGCTATATAAGAAGGGCTGAATCATGAAGATGACTTGGGTAAATTTGAAGCTAGAGCAGATGAAGGAATCTTTCTTGGATATTCATCTAAAGCATATAGATGTTACAATAAAATACTCCACAAGATTGTTGAAAGCGCAAATGTAAACCTTGATGAAGGATTTGAAAAGATAAAAGAAAATACAAAAATATCAAGTGCATGTCAAGAAGAAGAAGATCCAAATGATAAAGAAGATGAAGAAGAAATTGAACAAACACCTTTTAAGACACCAGCAAAAACTCCTTCAAAGACACCAACAAAAACTACTTTAAAGACACCAGCAAAAACACCATCAAAATTTGTCCAAAGAAGTCATCCAGAAGACTTGGTAATAGGAGATCTAGAAAAGGAAGTTCAAAACCGAAGAATATCAGCAAACAATGATGAGCATGCATACCTTTGTCTTTTATCAAAAATAGAACCAAAGAACTTCAAAGAAGCCAATGAAGACCAGCATTGGGTAAAACCTATGGAGGAAGAATTCAACCAATATTAAAAGAACAACACTTGGGAAATTGTTCCAAGGCCAAAAGACAAAAATGTCATAGGAACCAAGTGGATATTCCAAAATAAAATGGATGAAAATGGAGAAGTCACTAGGAACAAAGCAAGGCTCTGCTGTCAGTGAAAACTATACTACAGCCGACGGGATTAGTTAGTGTCTAAAAGGTTGCATAACAATTGAGTCACCCCTTCGGGAGATATATGTACATCGTCTGAATTGAACTATGAAGCATGATTGTACTCATAATTGTATACTCTACTTATAGGAATAAAGTACTTGTTTTGCGTTACATTCTAGTCTCTTAATGCAATGACTATCTGTTTGCCCTATATGGTAAACATTTGGTGTTGTTGCCTGTCGAACTTGGTACAAAAGATGTGTTTTGAAGATTAATGTCAATTTGCTCAATATAGATCAAAATAAAATAAAATAAAAGGATGATGTACGCACAACACAAAAAGCGTTAATTCTCACACAACAGGCAGAACGAAGGAAAAAATTTCAACAGCTCATCGACGAGCACCGAAGTGGTGAAGGAGCACGGACCGACGGAGTGCATTCACCTAGCAGACCGAGGAGTGTCGAGGACTTGCTTGAGGAGATGCGGCAGGAGTGGACTACTAAGGAGCCTGTAGTAGAGAGCATAGTTGAGAACCTAACCCGAGAAATAGTACAGGTGTATCGGGATGCGTACTACGCTCTACAGAGGAGTCAGGTTGATCAAGTAGCAACAGAGAGGGCTCCAGAGGAGACAGCTACCAAATTAGTGGTAGTGGAAAACAACTTGGCTACGCAGCAGTCAGCTTGGGAGTCACAATGGGCAGCACTCATGGCCTAGTTGGAGACCGTGAAGCAGGAAAGGGAATCTAAGAAGGCCACATTTTTGTCTCAAATAGAGGAAGTGAAGCAAGCCAACAGCAGGCTACAGAGTCGGATGCAAAAGAGGTGGAGCTCCGAAACATAGCTGAGATGATGAAGAGAGCCTTAGAGATTCAGATGCAGGATAAGGCGGATCTGAACACCCAAACACAACTAAGCACAAGTTGCGGGCACAACTAAACAAGTTACGGGCACAAAGGAAAGCTACTACACCCGATCCACCAGGGACCCACCCTTCTTCTTCTTAGTCTTGTCTTGATGTACTTAGTTGTTTAGTTGTCTCTATTTTGTTGTCCGGAGACGACTTTTCTTTTGAGGGGGATGATGTTGTTGGTAGAAACTATACTACAGCCGACGAGATTAGTTAGTGTCTAAAAGGCTGCGTAACAATTGAGTCACCTCTTCGAGAGATATATGTATATTGTTCGAATTGAACTATGAAGCATGATTGTACTCGTGATTGTATACTCTACTTATATGAATAAAGCATTGTCTTGTTCTGTGTTACTATCTGTTTACCCTGTACAACAAACAAGCTCGTCTGTAAAGGTTGTGCTCAAGTTGAAGGAGTTTATTTTGAAGAGACTTTTGCTCCAGTTGCAAGATTGGAAGCAGTCCGGATGTTTCTAGCATTTGCAAAGCATAAATCATTCAAAGTTTACCAAATGGATGTAAAATCAGCTTTCCTAAATGGTGACTTAGAAGAGGAAGTATATGTTGAATTTCTTGAAGGATCTACATTTTCTTAAAAAGAGGATCAAGTTTGCAAATTGAGAAAAGCACTTTACAGACTAAAACAAGCTCCAAGAGCTTGGTATTCTAGATTAGATAATTATCTTCAGAATCAAGGTTTCAAAAGAGTAATGGCAGATAGTAATCTATACCTCAAAACTGAAAATGACAAACTCTTGATAGTAGTTGTATATGTGGGTGACATAATATTTGGAGGAGGAAGTGACAAAATGTGTTAAAGAATTTTCCATGAACATGCAACAAGAATTTGAGATGTCCGTGCTCGAAGAATAATCTTTCTTTCTTGGATAGCAAATAGAACAAACAAGTAAAGGAATATTCGTTTCTCAAGGTAAATATATCAAAGAAATGTTGAAGAAATTCGGAAAGGAAGATTGTACTCCTATTAGTGCCCCTATAATTACTGGGTGCAAGCTTAGTAAAGAAGATGAATTGCCAAGTGTAAATCAATCCCAATATAGATCCATGATTGGAAGTTTGTTATATCTAACAGCTACAAAACCTGAAAACTTGCATATCATTAAAGTTGTGGCCCGATTTCAAGCAATGCCTAAAGAAACTCATGTTCTAGCAATTAAAAGAATATTTAAGTACCTAAAAGGTACTGTGGATCTTGATTTATGATATCCAAGAGGAAAATATTTTTCACTCACAGCCTAAACAGATGCAGATTTGGGAGGAAATTTTGGGAGGCAATATTGATGACAGGAGAAGTACAAGCAGAGGTACATTCTTTCTTGGTAACAGTTTAGTATCATGGTTAAGCAAGAAGCAAGGATCAGTAACTTCATCTACATCTACCGCAGAAGCTGAATACATTGCAGCAGTAGCAAGTTGTACACAAGTGCTTTGGATGAAGAAAACTTGGAGAGATGTAAAGGTTGAATTTGAGCATCCTATTCCTATCTGTTGTGACAACACAAGTGCGATCAGCATATCAAAGAATCCAGTCATGCACTCCAAAATGAAGCATATTTCAATCAAATACCACTTTCTAAGGGAACAAGTACTTGAGAAGCAAGTCAAGTTGGAATAAATCAACACAAAGGAGCAAATTGCTTATATCTTTACAAAACCCCTTAGAAAGGAAACTTTTGAGTACCTAAGGGAGAAATTGGGAGTAGTTTCACTCTCATCCATCCACTAAAACTTTCATAAGATGCATGTGTTCAGGGGGAGCGAGTCTCTAGCCCTGGAGAGACCCTTTTCCATTGATGACAAAGGGGAAGAGATAGAGAAAGGGGGAGCAGCAAACTAAGGGGGAGTTTTACACTATCAAAATCACATACTTGTGAGGTTGCCATCAATGATAGAGGGGGAGATTGATGAATGCATTTTCATTGATGTCAGATTAGTTTCATTGGGAAGACAACAAATAAGCTTGAAGAAGTTTGTAACAATGAACTCAGATAAAAGTCACCATATTGTGTAGACATGAATACATCTGAAATAATACTGGTGTTTGCAATAATGATTAAACATATTGGCTCAAAGACTTAACAACATGTTGAATAGAAGACTTGACACAAATAACGTCAAGGGGGCATCAAAACACCTGCAGCATTAAAGATGTAAGAAGTGTTACAAGACATATTAAATTCTGATAAAAATGACACAAAAAGGGCATTGAAAATACTGCCAAACAATTACAGAAGATGTGGTATTGCCATCATTCCTGAAGAAGCAATCAATAGAGTGAATAGATATATTCAGCCATCACTTGAATAATGATTAAGCATTCAGAAAGATGGAGCCCAATAAATGACAATCTGTCGAATGACAGCAACATCCGCATGAAATAATCATGCATAACAAAGGCAATGTTACACCCATAGATATCTATAAAGACTTCTGAATTTAACTTCGCCATTTACAGAAGCTACAAGTGGAACCATGCACACCAGCGAACATATAGATGAAGCAGAAACAATGAACATACGCTATTCAACTTTGGATTGGGCAGATTCCTGTGCACACATAGACAACGATGAGGAAGGTTCAGAGCATACCAAGACTCACATATGCATAGCTTGATACATAATTATATATGGTGAGACCAAAGCAGAGTTCCCAACGGCAGAATTTGAGCCATGTCACACAAAAGACAAATGAAGCCGTTCATGGCAGAGATGGAATTATTCGGTGACAACTCAATTCCGTTGAAAGCAATGAAGACCAGAATGATGTTGCGAATAAATAGAATATATCTACAGTGGTAACGTGTTGGTAGCACAAATTGAAGACATGCAAGTATATAAAACAGAGACTTCATTTTGTGCCGTCAGGTTTTCCAGATTGGCCAATAATTCAGCCATGATAAAAAGGATTAAGGCACTGCGGCAAATATATCTCTAGATATGCACGGGAAAACACCTCGATAATCTTCTAAAGTTTAAATTTTAAATACTTAGGAAATGAAAGGAGATATGATTATGCTTGGCCATACAAATCACTCTGTGATTATAAACATTATGACTGGTATTGAAAACAAATGCAAATCTTTTAAATTACATATGTATCGAAGGTGGATGTTGTGCTTGCCAAAAGTATATTTTGACAAGTTTATTATTGTGATATTGCTATCAAGATTTAACTGTGTGATTTTGACTCAAACTCATTGACCCATGTTTCATGAGTAGTGATTCAACATGAATCCATCTCTCATGAGAATAAATGGAACACTTAGCACTCATTGGATCTAGGTGATGCTCATAGGGCTGATTGCACCAGGACTTCCCGGGAGGTCACCCATCCCAGTACTACTCCAGCCTAAGCGCACTTAACTACAGAGTTTCCTCCATGGTTAAACCCAAAGTTTGCAAACCCATTTGCAAAACCTTCACCCCAGTGAGCATCACCTAGATCCAATGAGTGCTAAGTGTTCCATTTATTCTCATGAGAGATGGATTCATGTTGAATCACTACTCATGAAACATGGGTCAATGAGTTTGACTCAAAATCACACAGTTGAATCTTGATAGCAATATCACAATTTGACTTGCTGTGGAAATTATCTCCTACTTATCAAGTTTATTATTAACAAAGGAATATGCTATTAACAAACTGATGCGACCAAGTGACATGACTTTTAAAATTTGAAAAGTCACATCCTAACATGTTCAAGACATATAAGAGGAATAAATTATTTTTAAATGACAAGTCAGCAGTTTGAGCAGCTTGGATGAGAGAACAGCAGAAATATATATATATATATAGACAGGATTTTTAAAGGAATGTGAGGAGTGCCAAATTATCTAGTTTCCATCATCAATTGTAAAAGCAACAAAGACAGAGGTTGGGTTTCAGATTCAACTTCAGAAATGGGAGTAGGTGCTTTCAACGGGTTGAAGTCTGTGAACTGTGGGAGTTGTAGCTTCTAGCGAGTTGGTGCTCGTAAAATCAAGGTTGAAGCCTCTTGTAAGTTGTAGCCTACAATTTTTGTAAAAGATTAGAGAGATATATAAAAAGAAATATTTTGCGGTGGTTTTTCCCGCATTGGGTTTCCACATAAATCTTGTGTTATTGTGTTCAAGTACATAATGTCTAATTCAGTTATTGTGGCAATTGTTTGGATAAAAAATTTAAATTGTAAAATTTGCTATTATACTGACTCACCCCCTCCCCCCCCCCCTCTCAGTATAATCACATACTCTTCAAAGAGAATGTGGTGCTTGTTCCATATGTCCCCACATCTCAAGAACCATATGATACTTGTGAGGCAATAAAGAACACCTATCAGGAGGTAAAGGAATGGATTAATGATATTAGGAAACAATAAGACTAATACCTCACTAGGATGGTTCAAGCCTATGGAAGGACTAAATTTTTTATGAATAAGGTCCAACGTTTTGAGGAGACATAAAAAAATCGGCCAATTGAAGATAGGATGATTCCTCATCTTAAGGCATTGAAGAGTGTTCCTATATCAACTTTCATTCAAGGAGTACTTGAGAGAGGAACAACATATAAATTTGGTCATTGGTATTATTCTTTGTCTATAAGGAGATCTACATTTGAACATGCACAAGCTCAGTGTCTTGATACTGAGGGCCCTATACTTGAAGTACATTTGAAGGTTCTTGTTGCAATCAAAGAATTACTTTAACTTGATTTTGATGTTTCCAATGAGCTGCAATAAGAGAAGTTGAAGGAAGAAATGGAGTCAGCTTACTTTAGAGATATGAGATCCATCAAGAAGAGACAATTCAGTTGTCTTCTCTCTCTAATGGATTCCATCGGTGATCTATTCCATACTGACTCACCCCCTCCCCCCCCCCCTCTCAGTATAATCACATACTCTTCAAAGAGAATGTGGTGCTTGTTCCATATGTCCCCACATCTCAAGAACCATATGATACTTGTGAGGCAATAAAGAACACCTATCAGGAGGTAAAGGAATGGATTAATGATATTAGGAAACAATAAGACTAATACCTCACTAGGATGGTTCAAGCCTATGGAAGGACTAAATTTTTTATGAATAAGGTCCAACGTTTTGAGGAGACATAAAAAAATCGGCCAATTGAAGATAGGATGATTCCTCATCTTAAGGCATTGAAGAGTGTTCCTATATCAACTTTCATTCAAGGAGTACTTGAGAGAGGAACAACATATAAATTTGGTCATTGGTATTATTCTTTGTCTATAAGGAGATCTACATTTGAACATGCACAAGCTCAGTGTCTTGATACTGAGGGCCCTATACTTGAAGTACATTTGAAGGTTCTTGTTGCAATCAAAGAATTACTTTAACTTGATTTTGATGTTTCCAATGAGCTGCAATAAGAGAAGTTGAAGGAAGAAATGGAGTCAGCTTACTTTAGAGATATGAGATCCATCAAGAAGAGACAATTCAGTTGTCTTCTCTCTCTAATGGATTCCATCGGTGATCTATTCCATACTTTAGATTGGGACAACATACTTGTTTGTCCTAAGTGATTAAATAACTAAGATGGGTGAATCAATAATCAGCCAAGCAAACAATTTTTTCACCTTTAAAACCTCTAACCGGTAATCAGCTTAAAGCATCAAATAAAAGCATCCATCACATGAGATCATTTACACATTTGACATAGATATTTTAGTGACATGAAAATCCAACTTGGATCCATTTTGTACTCTTCTAAAGTATGCCCTGTTAGGAGCTTAACCCTATAGGAGTTTAGAAAGACACTGTCAGGTGTCACCTTATTAGGCGATTTACCTCTAGCCCTATTAGGAGCTTTACTTTGTTAGGGGTATCCTTGTTAGAGGACTTTGAACACTAGTTAAAGTCGCCCTGTTAAAGGATTTATAACAAGGACCTATTAGGATCCACCCGGTTAAGGGATTTTACCTATTGCAGTTGTTAGAACAACAGAAATATTGATTTGTAAAATGGTACTACCTCTGCCTAATCAGATCCTCTTAAGCTCTCTTATTCTTCTCAACACACTTCTCTGCTTCCTAGTTGGACAACACCTTCCACTTCAACACACACAAAACTTAACCATGATCAATAACATCAAACTTGTCCTTCATTTACCTGTTTATAGCGGTTTTTGTCGCTTCCACCAACTTGGCCAAACCCCAAGTGTATTACTATTGGGAAATTCAAATATTCCGCACAGATCCGACTACCATACGCATCTCAAGAGATAGCCCCAATGATCTCTTGACAGTCATATACACCTAATTATTACTACAACACTCAATTCTCCATGAATATGTTTGGCAACATACTAAGAACACTAGGTCAATAGTTGACATCAATGACAACACAATAATTGGTCATCATGCAATCAAATCATCACTCTTCTTATCATCATCACATCATCAGTTATGCCAACAATACTAGATCCCTGCATGGAGAGGTTAGAGGTGATTAAACTACAACTAATAACTTGCCTAACATTATCATAAATTAGCTTGATGCAATTATGTTCAAGTTCATGGCATTAGCTACGAAGGAAAAAATGAAAAAGGAGTATATCTTCTAGATGGTGTCATATGATGAATAGGCAGCTCTCTCTTTTTTCTCATTGGTCCTCATGCATTTGAATTTTCCCATTGGCTCATTTTGTGATGCTTCATTCTCATTGCATGTGCATTTAATGATTGTAGCAACCCTAATTAGATTCTTTTGAGAAAATTTGGGTCATTGATTCTAATTTAATCTTGATCGTTCATTGTATCTGGGGCTCCTATACAACCCTACTTCTCTCATTTGTAAAGAGGGATATTATTGGAGAATTGTTAGTAGTGTGTTGCCAAAATTGATCTAAATTCATTGTTTTGTTTGAGTGGTGATCTACATTCCACATTTAGATTAGATTTGTTTCAAGTAATTAAGTTTTAGAAATTGCTTTTAATAGTTCTATTGGAGTAAAAGTAGTTGTTAATGCATCCTTGTTGAACATGCTTATAGACCAAACCACTAGTTGCTTATTGATTATAAATCTTGCCTTGCAATGTTGAATGGCATTATTATGAACTCAATTTCAATTCTTACTTGCATATTGACATACATTCATTGAAGATATTGATGTAATAGTAGTTGTTTGAACATCTTTCAAGCATATCTTAGAAAATTGTATTGGGTTGGTAGAGTTGATGACAAAACCATATCTAGTGGAGTTACAAGGATATTCACAAGTTTCTTGCATCCAAGTGTAGAAGTAATTTAGAGTCACAAGATTAAATCCATTTGCATTTTGTTTTGCAAGTTGAGTGTCAATATATTTCATTGCACATTGTGAAGCCATGTCATTTGCAAGTTAATTGATCCATCTTAGTGAGCAAGTCTAAGTCCCCTTACCATACTAGAATATCACATTATTACTACCGAGTGAGCATCCATGTTTTGAAAGGAACCTTGGAGCTGCCTTCATGATCTTTCTCTGCAATTGTTAGCATGCTTGATATCTTTATTCGAAAGAGGATTCAATATTTGGTGTTTCATCTTACATGTTGTAGTTAGAACTCACATTAATAGTTCCCTTCAAACTTTAGCTACTCATTACTTTATAACATTCCCCTAAAAGCTTGCAAGGGTTTCCTCAATTGTCTTCTAACATTCTAAGACTATGGGATAGCATCTCTTTTTAATATTTAGTTACTCCTCCTTGGATCCCACAACCTTTCTTTGCATTAGCCATTAAGCACCACGGGGACACAAGAGAAGTTAAGTAATGAGTAGTTAAGACTCATGTAGTACAAAAGAAGTAATATCTCTAGGTGCTCTTAAAACGAGTGGCAAGTATGCCTACTGGAACATCTCCTTCTCATACTCCAAATCCTCTGCCTCAATGTCAGGCGTAGTCTCCTCAACTTTAAAATCCCCCTCAAGTGCTACTTTAATGAAATTTATTTGTTTCTTGCCCAAGCATCTATGCATTACCTCCCATGGCTCTCTACATATAAAATACAACCTTTTCAAATCAAGCTCATTTTAAGACACTTCCAACTTTCCTGGCTTTGGATGTAGAGCCCTTAGCTGCAAAACATCCTTATAGACAGCTAGGATACCAATTCACGAGTCCGAGGGGTGGAGGTAGAGGCGGACGCGCACGCAGAGGTGAGGCGATGCCCTGCGAATGCTGTCCAAATGCCATCCACAGGCATCATAGGCTTCTAGATACACTCGGATTCCTATAGATGGCATCCAAGCGGCATCTACAAGGCATCCGAACACCTTCGTAGACATCTAAGATAAGAAAACCAAAAAAAAACAATTTTGTGACTTAAAGTTCAATTAAAACATGTGCCTTTTAGGCTTATAATACCATTTTTTTGCCAAACCCTAAAATGACTCTAACAGAGGCCGTTCAACCATCATTTTGTTTGCAATCACATTTACTCTTCTCATTTGGCTTCTATTTTGACAATTTGAAGGCAACTTAACTATTTTCGAAGAGGAACAATCGTAGGGTGAGAGTTGGCTTCCACAAGTTCATTAAAACAGTAAGAGGTAAGCATTTTATCCCATTCTTGAGTGTTTGAATGAATTTTTTGGAGATTTTGATGAATTAAGAAAATTTTCAAGTTATTTTCAAAAAAAATTTAAAGAAATTGAGAAACAAGTTTAGGTATCTATTTGAATGGTTTTGTATCATTGTTTTTCACTTGTATGCTTGACATTCATAGTATTTTTATTGATTTAAATTTATTTAAATTCTTATCATAGAAAGAAACTATATCGTATTGTGCAAGAATGGCTTCCACCAGTAGTCAAAGTTCAGTGGGAGGACATGGTCAAAGTTCAGTGGCAGGGAAAGGAGGGGATAATTTCAAAAATGATTTAGGGTCTCCTCTATGGAGACATACAACAAGAATATCACAAGTTGCAGGTGGCGGCTCCTATTATTGGAGTTGTAATTATTGTCAAAGTAACAAAGGAAAGCATTTCAATAGCTCTTATTCTCAGGTAAAACTTCATTTTATGGGCCATGCTAGTAAAGGTTTTGAAGTGTGCAAAGGTGCAAATGGGAAGGGGTTGTCTAATGCACAGATAGATTTGTTTGCAAAAGAACAAGAGGTTGTTGATCATTTGGTTAAAAGATCAAAAAAGAGTTATTATCAACCTCCTTCCTCAAAAAAGAACAAAATGCAACCACCAGTTGAAATGGAACGAATTGTATCTTCCAAACATCCATTCATGCAAGTACCTGCACTGAGAGAGGAGTATGAAGTAGAAGGTTTTGCAGCAGCCCAAAAAAGAGGCCCATTGCACTCTGCATTTAAAATGGAGGCAAGAGACCATGATGATGAAGCCATTGCATGTTGCCTCTAAGCTAATGGCCTTCCTTTCAACCTAGTAAGATCACCGTATTGGAAGGAAATGGTAAGAGCCATCAAAGAAGCACTAGATGATTACACAAGTCCTAGGTATGAAAAGTTATGTACCACAATCTTGCAAAAGGAGAGAGTTTCTATAGAGAAAGCACTTCAACCCATTTGAAATTCTTGGAAAACTTAGGGCGTGACCATTGTGTCTAATGATTGGAAAGATACAAGAAATGGGCCATTAATTAATGTAATTGCAATGTCCCCCCAAAGGGATAACATTTCTAAAGGAAAATGAATGTCAAAGGGAGGTGAAGGATTCACAATTCATCTCTAATATTCCTATTGTGGACATAGATATGGTAGGTAGTGAGAATGTGGTCTAGGTTGTTACAAACAATGCCAAAAATTGCAAGGGAGTCGGTGCTTTGGTTGGGGATCGATAGGACCATATTTTTTGGACACCATGCACTATACATCCCCTCAACTTGATTATGCAACAAATTGGCACTCAAATAGATTGGGTGAAGCAAATATACAAAGAGGGAGAGGATATTCAAATGTTTGTGACTAACCAAAACATGTCACAATCCATTTTTAGAACATAATCACAATTGGAGTTGCTTAAGGTAAATTAATTTTTTGCAATTATTAAATTTCATGGATTTGTAATTTAGTGAATATTTATAATTTTATTGTCAATTGACATATTGTTAACTTGTTGAGACCCGTTTTGCATCTCACACTATTGTTATGAGATGACTTTTCAAGGTGAAAGATGGTTTGAGCAAAATGGTCATTTGTCCTCAATGGGGTGCGTGGAAGGCTTCAAATACAAAAAGAGCCCTAAAGATTAGGGGTATGATCTTGGACGACCGTTGGTGGGCTTGTGTGCGATATGTATTGGATATCACCAATCCCATCATGACTATGCTTCGCTTTGCCAATACAGATACACCTTTCTTGGGATGTGTATGATGGCATGGACACCATGGTTGAGAAGGTAAAACATTCTATACAAGCACATGAGAGTTTCCCTACAAAATGTCAAGCCTTATGCAGCAAAGTGGAAGCAATAAATATTCACAGTTGGGAGAAGATGACTACCCCATTGCACCTCCTTACATATGCTTTATTGCCGAGGTATTATAGCGAGGAGTTACTTTCTATGCCAGATAGAATTGCACCATATGTTGATGAAGAGGTTGCTAATGGGTGCTCCAAAGCTTTTGCAAAAATCTTCCAAGATGATGAGATGTATGAAAAGGTGAGGCCAGAGTTTGGCTTATTTCTTTCCAGAGCAAGGCTTACTCCATTTGCAATTAAGGACCAAAATAAAATGGGAGCAATCACATGGTGATACACGTATGGTCAGCCATACAAGCATCTACAACCTCTTGCAATCAAAATCCTCTCACAAGTAAGTTTTGATTTTTGTTTTTAGAATACAACTTGTATTCTACAATCCAATGTTTAACATTGTCATATTGTTGTCATTTACTTTTCATTATCTTACTACGATGATGGATGGTGGTGATGATAGGTCCATGACACATGGTGCATCTAGCGCAAGTGGAACCATTCTTGGTTCAAATTGATGCAGGAGCATCCTTGATTGTCTTGTAACCTGCATGTTGGAGGGATTTTGGCTTGAAGATGTGGACTCAGTCACCAAAGGAGCGGCGCTCGGTCGTTATTGGGCATAGTTTTGACATGGGAGCTGGGCATACTCTTTAGAGCTCGGCATACACTGGGAGCTCCGCATACACTGGGAGCTCCGCATACTTTGGGAGCTCAGCATTGCTTATGGTTTGGCTAATGCTCAGCTTGGTTTTCTCTGGCACTCGACTTGGTCTTGGTTCCTATTGGTGCCGAGTTGTCTGTGAGCCAACTTTTGGCATTTAATTTATGTATGGGTATTTAATTTGTGTTGTAGCCGACTTGTGGCTCATCATATATTTAATGTAAGGGATTTAATTTAATTTGTAATGAACTGGGCTGACTTGTGGCTTAGTTGGGTATAAGTAAGGGGTTTTGTGGGGATTTTAAGCATTATTATCATCCAGCTTGGAGAAGAGGATGAAGGCTAGATGCGAATTTTGAAGAGCTAGTAGTTGCGGCTTGAGAACCAAAGGATTGCTTGGTGGACCTAAGGGTACAAGTGTGGATTCTTCTTGGTATTCTTATCCAGTTGTGGATCTGGACTAGTTAAGATTGAGATTGTAAGTTGGATCTTGTGGGATCTTGCAGAACTGATATTGTAATTGTTGTTTATATTTGGCCCTAACCCAGAAGGCCTTACAGCTGGGCATATTACATGTAATCAATTATTTTATGAATAAAGAGTTGTGGTTTGGTATCAAATCTTGCATTATTGTTGTTTGTTGATGAATTTCCTTTGTGTGGTTATTTGTTGGGGGCTAGGACATCTCCATTGGGGATTCTCCTACCTTGCACTACATCGCAAATAATATGGACCTTGTTGTGGTTGAAGATAAGAAGGATCCAGATTTTTTTTGAGAATCCTTATGATTCTGATTAGTGAACATTGAATCATAAACTATGTTTTTTATTTTGTGGTTTGGACATGGAGTCTAGAACATGAATATTTGTGCCTGTGAAGTGAATCCTTATGATTCCGATTAGTGAACATTGAATCATGAACTATGTTTTTTATTTTGTGATTTGGACATGGAGTCTAGAACATGAATATTTGTGCCTACGAAATTTTAATTTGAAGCTTGAACTATTTAATTGACATATGAAATATCTTGAATCTTGAATCTTGATCAATGATGAAGTATCTCTCTCTCTCTCTCTCTCTCTCTCTCTCTCTCTCTCTCTATATATATATATATATCCACATATTTATCCATCTATCCATCCATCTATCTATCCATCTATCCATCCATCCATCCATCTAACCATCCATTCATCTATCTATCTATCTATCTATCTATCTATCCATCCATACGTCCATCCGTCCATCCATCCATTCATCCATCCATATATCTATCCATCCATCTATCTATCCATCCATCAATCTATTTGTCTATCTATCTATATATCTATCTATCCATCTATCCATCCATCTATCTATCCATCTAACCATCCATCTATCAATCCATCCATCCATCTATCTATTTATCCATCCATCCATCCAAATATCCATCTATCTATCAATCTATCCATCCATTTATCCATCCATCTATCTATCTATCGATCCGTCCATCCATCCATGCATCCATCCATCTATCTATCTATCCATCCATCCATCCATCTATCTATCTGTCTATCTATCTATTTATATTTAAAATATATATAGAATTTTCCAAACGCATCCATACCCAAAAAAAATGCATCTTGTATCCGCTTCCCGCATCTGCTTCTGATTCCGCATCCGAATTGGTAACTTAGGTGGATAGGTTTCCCATGTAATCCTAATGCTACACTCTTAGGGTAAGGCTTGCTCTTAGTTGTCGAATCTTCTAAACTCAAGGCCTCCAAATAGCATCCTACATGGAAGTAGGCTCAAAATCTTCAACCAAGCCTCAAAGTGACGAAGAGCCTCAATGAATAGGAACATTGGCATCCTTTTCATAATGTTTAGCACCGTGAATAAAGCTCGGTAGACTTCTGCCATGCAGTACTCCACTGAAGCATGTTATTTCAAGTGTGTCAAGTCCTTAAAATGAATCTCAAGATCCTAGCTATTAAACCTTTCTATGGGCCACTATGTGAAATCAACATATGTCACAACATTGAAGTGTCCTTGTGTGATTAGGCCATGCTACCACCATTGCTGTTGTACCATCCAAATGAAGGATAGCTAAGTTAACAACTTCCTCTTTTTTCATAGGCCTAAGTGAAAGGTATGTGTAGTTTTTGAACCCAAACCAAGTGTGAACTTTCATGAGCCATTGAATCAAATTTTTAACCCTATACTAAAGATCCTGGTAAAATTGGCACATAGATTGTTTCCCTCTTAATCCACTTGTCACGTTACAAAATGATATTAATAGGGTTTGACACCTCAACTCCCGATCAAGTTGTACATAGGCCTTTATAGTTGCATTGAGATATTCCATTAAGTATGCAACCCTTCCTCTTCACATGCTGACGCAACTCTAGGAAAGAATGAATGTTGTGTAGGTCTGGGAACTATATATTCTGATTTTCGGACCTATTCTGATTTAAACTGTTTCCTTGTCATTGTTTTGAGCAAATCTGGTAGGATATTGGCATTTTTCATGTTTTGCAGCATCTGTATTATTTTCTCTTACTGCTTGCAATTTGCTCTTGCATTTGTGCAATTTTCTGCTTGATTCCCATGATAGCATCCCAAGTCTCACCTCAACAAAACATTATTTTCTTACCTCTGGCTCTGATTACTTCCTGCTATGACGTTGCCTCTAATTTTTTAATCTCCCTTTCTAGCAACTCTTCCACAATGTCTGCCAATATGCTCGTGATCTGGAATAGAACAATAATAGTTATTTCTCTGTTGTCACAATCTGAAAATGAAATTAGTTACCTGAAGAATTTTATTACTAACTGGGCACTCTAATTGAGGATTTTCTTTCAGAGGGTATGCTCAACCTTGACGACAATTAAACTAAGAGAATTATTCCTTTTTCGTGGTCAGAGTGTGCCATTACTCTTTCTTAAATATCCACCAGCTCATAAACTGTCATGTAACCGACCTGACATGGTGTTCTAAGCATCTTGGCGCTGACAGGAAAAAAAAATCATTTATTTAAATTTAATTATATTTCAATATGTTATTATTCGCTAACGTAAAAGAAAAATAAAACAGATTAAATGGCAGATGAGACGATGTTTTTTGCTGAATTAGATGTTGTGGATATGAGGGGCGTGACATTCATTTAGTCATAATTTTCAAAGATGACAAGTTTGCAGCTTATTTTAATAAACTTAGTAATGAATTTGTCAAGCATTATATTTTAGACATCCACCTTGAAGCTCAGAAGCTGAAAAACAGTTTGTTGTCCCCAAAAACCTATCCGCATCCCCCATCACCAGAACTGAAAGAAACATTGTGTGTTTTCCATTGAAGCAGTCAATAGTCCTGGGAGAATTTCTTTAGTATTTACCGAGCTTATATGAAGCAAAGAGAGTTCTTACTCTTTTAGGATAGTGCACTTGGTCAGGATGAGAGCAATGAAATCGATTAGCAATTAGGGCTTGAGGGAGGGTCTTTTCCTAGTGTAATACCAATGGGAATGGATAAGGCTCCATTGCAAATGGAAAAAAACTCATGTGGAGGAGAACAAGGAAATGGCAGCTGGGGTTTGTTGGGTCCTTGAAACAAGCCCATAGCACAAGGGACAAGTTTATCGGACAAGGTCTACATGGCTATGTGTGTTAGGTGAAATAAAGCTGAATTAACAGAGTTTCTCCAAGATCATATGGAGAGATTAATGTTGTACTGTATTGGGTGTTGAGGATATATTGACAT
Organism: Cupressus sempervirens; assembly: GCA_028749045.1. Classification (NCBI taxonomy): domain Eukaryota; kingdom Viridiplantae; phylum Streptophyta; class Pinopsida; order Cupressales; family Cupressaceae; genus Cupressus; species Cupressus sempervirens. Next base: position 94,922,027 of record CM053789.1, on the reverse strand, counting down.
TTCCCATGTGGCTACATTTAGGAATGGACTCTAAAAGTATGCCCTACTGAATGGTAGTGATTTAGCATTGTTGTCCCATTGGATCTGTAGGGACTGCTCCTCTTTCAAATCATATGCAAGCATTTACATTTCCTACAGTAGACCTGCCCATTTTATAGATATATCTAGTAATTTAGTACTCTTCCTAACCATGAGTTTCACTATGAGCCGACCACAAAGTGACATGCGATGTTCATTGTAAAAGACCAAAGACCTTATTAATATATTATAGGATTTGCATGGATATTGTGTTGCCCTATAACCCAAGAGAAATATATGAATAGAAGTAAATGCTACCTTATTTGATCTCCAACGTGAAGCCTGATAGTGTAAGGCATAAAGAATCAAGTTATTGTGGTCTTAGCTGTTTGGCATCCATGGTGTCTTAATATTGCAAGATACACATGTAAGTGACTTCTCCTAGAACATATTGCAAGATCTACTCACCCAACAAGGATCTGCTAGAACACATACCCAACTCCATATCAATCCCACGAAGAGCATTCACTCTCAACCCGGCACAGAATGTTAGATAATGTTATTGTGTTTCAAGTTTCTCGCACGAATAATAGAAAAAGAATGCAAATCCTAATCAAGATTCGTCAAATTCTTTCATTAAGATTTGACTTCTCTTGCTAACCAGCTTACGATGAAAAACATAACAGGAAGTGACAGGTTGCTAGCTAAATCTATAAATGGTGATTTTTTTAATACAAAAGCCTGCCTATGATTCACAACCCTAGAAAACTTATCAGAAGGAAGAATAATTAAACAGCTTGCCTTGCTATAATTTATTACAATGCATTGATCATTTTTCTTAGTTTATACGATTCTTGAAGCAAATAAAATCTATCTGAAAAGGTTTACCATATATGATCCATGAAATTTGAAATTAGGCGAACTTCGAAAAAACAAAAACCTACAAATTGTTTGAATTTGCGGGTCTTACCTAGTTCAAGAGGCAGAAGCCTTAAACTGGCGATTTTCTCCCTTCGGAAAGTGTTGCAGAATCTCGTAGCAGCCGTCGTCCATCTCAATTAGTCACTTTCCTCTCTAACAGGCAACATTGCATTGAATTTACACCTTTCCCGTTGAGGTTGGGTTGCCCTGCCTACCACGGGAGAGAGGCAGATCGTATCTTTGTTCAGACTTTCCTGCCATTTGTTTCCAATTAAAATTTTAGTTTTTGCTTTTTCTAAATTTCAATACAACAAGGGGCGCAATTCCCAAAGTTCTTAATTTTAGGGTCAGTTTGGTTAGTGGAATTTTAAAAATTGGGATTTCCACAAACCTTGGTTTAGCCAAATCAAGGTTTTGAAAATCTTCATTCCAATTTTTGAGATTTTATTTGAACCATTTGTTTCACTCGGAAGACGTGTGTGAAGACACATTTTTATACGTAAGCTTGAGTTGAAGGCAAATTTCAAAAAGTAGTCGAATCTATTGTTTTTACACTCCTTAAAAAACATAACCAGGTTTTGATTTTCAATTCCTACTTGCTAGTAGGAAGTTGGAAAACCTGGTTTTGAGGCAAAATTGGAAGTTCGATATGTTAATTCCATTTTGCCAATTTTGAAACAAACGCAAAAAAATTCAAATCCAAATTTTGGAAAAGCCAATTCCTGTCATCTTCGAGCAACCAAACGGACCCTTAGTGTGTTGGTTTTTGGAGTAAGAGTTGAGTTAATTACGTAAATAAAATTAAGCACAATCGCATCACATTTACTTATGAACTTAGATGTTTTCTTGATTTGGGATCTATTAACTTATTGAAAGGTGTTGTTGGCGATGTAAATCATTGGTTGGAAGTCACATGTTCTTTTGAGTGCATTTCCTTGAATAGGATCCTCAACTACCTTATAAACTGCGAGAAAGCTCAAACCAAAGAATTCTTTAGGGAGAAAAACAACCAATCATACTTGAGTGAAGGGACATAATGTGAAAAATTTCTAAAAAGTAAAAGCCACACAAGCTTTTGGATTAAAACAATGAAGGATACTATGTGAGTTTAAACTTGTACAATTGGTAGAAGGAGGAGGACACAGCGTTTGAAAATTTTAGGGCAAAATATCAGAAGCTTTGGTCTCCTAAAAATGCATCTAGATCAAGTAGTTTTAGCTTCTCCAACTATGTGCAGCATGTCCAACATAATTGTTCATTGTACATTTTCTATTTCCAAGTATAAAAGCTGCAACAAATGAATTTAAAATGAAATCTTTCGGAATCATAATTCTCTAGATACTTATAAAATTTGTCTATTAAGCATCGGAGTTCAAAGCTAAAATGGACTCCAAGAAGCATGAGTTTTAGCTTTGTGTGCTTACTATAGTGTTGCTCGTTCTTCACATTGGTCTGATTCCATGACTGACACTTTCTCTTGAGCCTATTTCGAAATTATCCCCAAATAAGGAAAGTTGAAAGACATGAAGCATTCAAATTTTAAAGATGTGTCAAACTATTTGTATCAACACTCTTGTACCACATACACGTACAAAACATAATTGATAGAAATAAGAATAAGCATACTGCTAAATACTATTTAAAGGGCAAAAAAATTGATAGGTGAAAAGACTTATAGAGAAGAAGAGAAAATTATTCACTAGTTGAGTGATTTTTTCGAAGCGACCAGTCATAGCATCCAAATTAATGTGATATTGAAAGTAAGGGTTGACAATGTAGAAGACTTATTCTATAAACTTGTATGCCTATATTGAAATTCTATGCAACATGGTTTTTTGTAGAAATGCACCCATATCTTCTAGTTGGCATGACAACTATGTAGGAAAAGGACCTGCAAATTTTGAGTAGTATGTTGGTAAATAGATTGTTCCTTTTTAATTAACTCTTTAAATGCCCAATATCTATGACAATAATTGATTACAACAGTTGGGAAACCGTAACTGAATGATTAATTTCCCTCTGAATTTATAGGTATAGCTCCCTTGAGTTTGTGATTTGCAATGAATTTGTTTGTTTCTAAATCTAAGATGGGATTTGTTATTGACCAAAGAACAGGAGAGGAAAACCAAGTTAGGCCTAGACAGGAACTAACCTAGGCTAGAATCTGGGTCTTAATACTAACCAAATTTGTGAATCTAGACATCTTATGAACCCACAAAATCTGGTGATGCAATAGTGAGTTCTATTTATATGAATAAAATGCTTATGCAAAATGATTTTAACTCTACAACGGAAGAAACTAAAATGATTTTAACTCTACAATGGAAGAAACTAACTTAGGAAATAATACTAGAAAAGCTCTCTTTTAACTTCCAACAATACTACGATTATCTTCAGTTTGTTTTATTAAAATAGGGGAACAAAGCTATGTTTGTTCATTAGCTTAATTCAACTCAAAGGGACGTTTCTAACTAAGACATACAATGGAATAGTAAATAATTGATACAAAACACATTCAAGTTGTCTATGCAATCTGAAGCATTTCACATCAAAATTTAGCCGACCTCTATTAATCTTTCCATTGAGTACATATAGGATTTCGAGATGAACCGTTACAAAAAGTAACTCAATTAGTTCATCTTCTCAAAAATGACAAATGACAAGATGCCAACTGTCAGTTACAAAGATATATCAAAATACAAAAAGAGCGAGAGCAAAATATCATTTCACTTTCTTTCCCTTTCCCAATTTTGCCTTATAGGCTCTGGCAGCAACGATGATTGGAATGAGCTCCTCGTGTTTGTTGACATGGACATTGGTGTATCTGATAAGCCACTTGGAGTGTTCTTTGGCCAAGTCTTTGATTGCACCCAACCACTTCTGCACTTCCTTTGTTGCTATGTGTATGCCCCTGCTAAGTCGTTGGAGATCTAGACTTTGTCTTGAGGGCTAGAAGATCTCTCTATTAATTTATCCAAATAGTTCGAGAAAGCCTTTCGCATAACTGTGACTCCCACTACTCCTTTCCCTTGTCCATTTGTTTGGGATTCAGTGTGTAAGCCTTTCAGTAACTCATAATCCTTGTCTTGCCCCTCTTTAACTTTTCTTTCTGTCTTCTGCAATCCTTCTTTTGCTGAAGAGATCATGTCAGCTTTGAATTGCAAGCTTTGTTGCCATTCAATCAAAGGCTCATCTCCTTTCTATAAACTCTTGGCTTCAACTGCTTCTTTGGCCTTCATTTGGATGATCATATGCAGGAGAGAGATACAATCTTTGCATTTTGCCTTTTCTGCTGGTAGAGTTGCCCAATTAGCTAGGATGTTATCCTTTTCTATCTCGAGCCTCAACACTGCATTGCCAAGTTGTTCTATAACTACAAGTCCTTCAGACTTGAGTGTTTCATTTCAACTTCTACCAATTTGCCCAAAAATTTTGTCCTCTTGCAACTGAGAGATGATGGCATGAATGTTTATAGTTGTGGGATTATTGGTAGGTGGTATTCCTGAAATGCTTGCTAATGGGGCAACTAATTGCCTAATGAAGTAGTTGAGCTCATGGATCTCCACCTTCAACCTGACCTTGGCAAGCTTGAGGTCTTCAAGTTCTTCTTCTATCACTTTGTTAGTTTCTCTCCATAAGCCTACTTTGGTGTCATGCCTAACCTCTCCTAGATCCAGAGACTGTAATTTGAAGTCAGCTATGGTTAGGTCCTTGATCCTCCCTTCTTTGGTGGGCTTGGCAATCTCCATAGTTAGGTGTCTCATGTTTGGATCTCGGTCAAGGATAGACAAAGTCTTTGGCTTCTTCACTTTTCTTAATGTTGATCTAGAGTGGATGGTCAGAGATAGAGTTTCCTTATTCGAAGCTCCATCTTCTATCCTCTTCCTCTTCTTGTTCAATGTATTTTAGAGCCATGACTCGATGTCGATTACTTTGGATGCAATCCCTAATGTATCCACATCGAACATCTTTCTTCTAACGGGAGTCAAGGCCTTCGAAGATGAGGAGAAAGGATTTCCTAGAGCAAGGGAAATGAATTTCGAAGCTTCACTAATCTTCTCTACTTCTGATGTTTTCTTCACCACTTCATCCAACTCCATGGATTCACTTTCCCTGCTCCCACTATCTCCAAGGTCAACTACTTGTATTTGAGGACTACTTGGTAAGAGTATTGTTGTGCTTATAGATGGAATTGGGTTGCTTTGGGATTGCAAAGCTACTAGAACTATAGTGTCTTTTGGTTCTTCTACCTTCTTCTTTTCAGCTTTTGTCTCTATCCCAATCATAGGCACCAAACCATCTTGACAAGTTTTGTTTAATGGGATATTCTTGTCAGGAGGTTGATCACCTTTGTCAGCTGGTTAGGTTGGGCCTTGAGTGAGTGATGGAGTTGTGTTTTTAAGTACTGCCAGGGGAAGATGATGTTATAGCTATGTCTAGGGTGGACTAAGTAGACACAACTTTACTTCTTTTCTTTTGTGCCATAGTCCATTCGACCCACTTCCTGGTCCTCTTATAGATTATTGTCATCATCATGTCCAGGTCCTCTATAACCTCCCCGACTGGGGCAAAGCTTATAGAGGTATTCCTTAATTTTGTCAAGTACTTTGTGTTGTATATATTCTAACCATCATCCTTAACGTCATCCACATCTATATTTACTTTGTATAGCTTAATTTGATCTACTGTCAATCTTACAAAAGCACAATCACAACTTTTAAATTCATCTTTGCAATCGGCCCAATAGTCTTCAATTGTGTTGACATGCTTTATTACACTCCTAATCTGCAGGACATCTTTAGCATATCTGTTAGGGTCAAACATATGTCTCAAAACCTCGTACATATCCACCTTGTACTTCTTCTCAAAAACCTCCATCATATTCTTAGCATCAGATCGGGTGTCACAATTGAATGCTCCAACCTTCATAGGGAATTCATACCCTTTCTTCTTCAGACTTTTGCTCAGGACATTCACCTGTAGAGTTTGTTGGATGATCTCAACCAACACTATCGTGTCATTTGGATATCTTGGTAGCTTCAGACAAAAATCATCAAAGGTTGCAAGATTTAGGTAAGAAAAAGATGAAAACTAGACAAAATAATAACCAAATTGCCTGATGGCGGCCATGGCTTTAGGGGAGAATTTCCTTTCTGGGCATCCTTGTAATTCCCTACAAATTCTCATAGTAAACACGTCATTCACTTTTACATATTATGCATAGCTATTCTGCATCTGAAGACAAGGATAGAATTCATACGACTTAACATCATCTAGGAAATTGTCCAGACATGGGAGGTCGGGCCACAATTGTAAAGAAGCTAGCATATATATGAGGAAAGAGGACATATAGAAAGAATTGTAAAACTTGGCATTTTGGAGAGCATGTGACAAATTCTTGCTTACCTCCTGTGCCCAATCGATATACTATGTATTCGAACATATAACTTGAACCAAAAAGAAGTATTGTCCAACAAAATTAAGGCTTTAGTTTCACCTCTCAATCTGTGTAGAAGAACCAAGATGTCAATTATATCTAGTTTAAGGTTGGATCTGAACAAGGTTTTGGGAACTTTGCTCTTGTCACTCTGGGGCTTCTGGAACCATGTCTACATGATCTCCTTCCTCCATATCATCTTCTTCATTGAGAATTCTGAAATGGTCCCACTAACATTTAGGTTAGAAAATGCATCCCATTCTGGCACATGAAGGAAACTCACCATTGTTTGTATGTCGATTAAAATTAATACAGTGTCATCAGGTAGAACTATCTGCTTGGTTTCTGGATTGTCATGTGGACACATTCATAAATGAGCTCTAGGGCTTGAACTGTAACTAGGAAACCAACTACTTCAACTAGACCACATCCTCGTAGCTTCTCAGTGATAAGATGGATGTGTTTGACCTTCACCCTCTTTTGAAAATCTACTATATCATAGAAACGAAGGGACATGTCTGTAAAATCTTGTAGTTGAGACTTGATCCCAGTCAAGCTAGCAAAACCTGCGAACTTAGTAGCCATAGCTTATAAATAGGATTTTGAATCAAAAAATGAATAAGACAACAAATTTCTACAATCACTGGCTTTCAAAAGTTATGCGCACTGATAAAATGAGGAATCAAGGAAACAAAGTAACTCATTTAACTGTCTGTGTGTTTTTATATAAGGACCTTGATTCATCCGTTAAACTTCATAATTTGTGCCACACAAGTGATAATTTAAGGAAATACTCATTAAAAGTAAATGCAAAGGTTCAACGGATATTTAAAAGTCTTTTCACTATTCAATTGGTTGTAATAGTAACTTTATATTAACCCGTTATTTACTTTTCTGTTTTCCTTTTAGTTTCAAAAAATTGCCTCTGGAGTACTCCATTGATGAAAATTCGCTAAGTGAGATCCTAATCATATCTTCTTTCTGTGATAGTTCATTTCATTCCAATATCATCCTAACATATACTAGATTCAACATTAGAACCAAATTTTACTTATTAACTTGATTTCTCTGCATAGTCGGAAAGTTGCCTTCATGGGTTGGAAACTCACCGAGGAGAAGGCAATTTCCATTTTTCTGCCAACGCTTCCTTATTGGTTGAATCCCTGATAACTGCATTTTTTATTGTTAAAGATGTTTAGTTAAGGTGCATGGATCCACTTGGATGTCACTTAGCATCTTGTATTTCACTTGTATTTGTTTTGCAGAAAATTGCCTTCATGGGTTGAAAACTCGCCGAAGAGAAGACGAATTGAGGTTTTCTGCCAAGGCTTTGTACTTGAGTGTCAATGAATCTAGATTATGCTTGGGAGTCTAATCGCATTTTCAAACATCAATTTTCCTAAGAATATGTGCCCTTTGAATATATTTAAGCCAAATACATCTTCAATTGAGCTCGTGTGGAAAGTCACCTTCATGGGTTGAAAACCCATCATGGAGAAGGCAAACTGAGATTTTTCGCTAATGCTTATTTTATCAATCACTGATATGAGACGAAGTGGCTTCACCCAACCGTCAATTCTTACTGAAATCATAGCGATAGATTGCCACATTGCTAGTGGTGTAAAGACATGTGAATTTTAGAGAACTTTCAAGAGTATGGGAAGAAAATAGTGAGTATGATTTGTCTGTAATGAGTGAAAATTGATCTCTATCAGATTGGGTGCTATACTTACCCAAAAAATTATTAGACAAAAGTAATGTAATCCACCTGACTTTGAAAATAGAGAGGGCATTTTGGGAAAATCCAATAAAGATCGCCTAGCCTTTAGGAATCTAGACTTAGACCCAAACATTCACGAGAGCAAAATTGACTTTGACTAAAACACACAAACCTCACTTTTGCTGAAAGAATAGAAGATAAAAGTGGGGAAACATAACATGTCATGGAAATGATGATGCAATGACATTAAAAAATTTCACTTATGGAAGAATTCGATGGAGCCAATGGAGGCACAAGGGTCCAAAGCAACTAGACTTGGGGCAATTGCAGGCGATTGAGATGGAGGAGCATTTGTTAGTACTACTACTAGTGCTACAACAGGGGCATTTGTTGGGGGGCTTTGGGTGGAGGAGTTGCAATAATGGTGGTTGAACTGTAATATTTGCACCTACCACAATCTACTTCTTTAAATCTTTACTCCCAAAATTTAGAAAACAAAATAGAAGTTGCAAGCACGTTTAAAGCTACAAAGTAGTTATGTAATGAAACTTAGCTCCAACTAAAAGGCAGAGAGAGAAAGAGGGAGAGAGGGAGAGAGAAAAGTAAAATAATTAATTAATTAATTTTATTTTTGTATTTCTATATCAATGATATGATTAATTCAAAACTATTTAAAAATTAAAAAAATAAATAAATTAAATTAATTCTGAAAAAAAAAATATGAAAATTGTAAAAAGTAATTGTTTGCTATTAATTTAATTTATTTTGTATTAGACAAAAAAAAATTAATTTATCTATATTAACTTAACTAAAAAACCTAACTAATCTAATAAAGATTTCCAATTCTCCTTTAACTCCAAAATTTAACATTTAATGTTTGACAATAAAAAATGTGAATAGCTAGGGAAGATTCAGTTGAGGGCAAGGTTTGAAGATGAAAGATAAAATAATAATAATAATAATAACAAATTCATTTGGAATGATTGCCTCTATTGAATCTTCAAACCTCTATATATCATTGATATTGAGTCATCATTGCACGTTTTTATTTTCAGCACTCAAAATATAATATTCAAACAGAAACCCTAAAGCACGAGGATAGTCAGAACACAACATTCATCCAAAGGCACTGCTAAAAGCAATGGAGGGATAACAACTATTGTGTCATTAAATTTAAAAATTAGGGCAACTTGTGTTTAAATTCAACCTCTTTAAGATCATTACCAAAAGTTCAACAAAAATATGGGCAAAATGGAGAAAATAGGGCAAAATTGAGAGGAATTCAATATAGTGAAAAATCCAAAGGGCCTCTGGTTGTATTTTCTTGTTTTCCATGTTTTATCTTTACGAGCTCTAGCCGCTTCCGAACGAAGATGCATTTCTCCATCTCCCTCATAAACTTTATCCTTTACGTCCCTAGATCAATGAAGTTTTGTTGCTTCAAAGTTTCAACCCACTCATACACTTCCTTGAACTTACAAATTGTCTATATTTTGTTATAAGAAATTATTTTTCTGATTGCTTCAACCAATTAAAATTAAGAAAATTTATATTTTTTAATTATTAAAAATAAATATTAATAATGAACTATTACATGCCCAATGAAAGGAATTTAATTCTTTGTTTCTATTGGTTAATTGACTAAGTCAATTAAAAAATTGTGAACTGAATGAAAGCAATGTTTTCATGTTGTGCAGGAAGTAATAAAAATGTTTTCATTATTTTTTATTTTTTAGTATTAAAATTTAATGTTTAATACTTAGATTTTTATTATTAATATATTAAATTAAATATATTTAGTATTTATAATATTTAAATCAATCGGCCCATTAATGGGCTCTTAAGGGTTGATTGATGCAGGGGCATCCGAGGGTCAAGGCTATTGACTAAGATATGGGTTTTGGTCAAAATTTACTTCAGGGGTTCATAACTTTTGACTCAAATGTGGGTTTTGGCTAAAATTTTACAGCAGTTGCGTGAGGAGTTATTTGGATTGTTGATTGAGCTCACCTTGATAAGTGGCCATTTTGACATTTTCTCAGGAGCCTGAAATATCATCTTAACCTTCGAAATTGGCTTTTCGTATTTTTCCTAGTTTTTTTAAAAAGTTATTTTTGTAATAAATCCAAAATCAGTTTTTTGATTTCCTCGATTGGTTGGCAATTCATCTTGCCTTACTTGGGGGCTTTTCTTGGGAAAAATGGGATTCGTAGCATGGGTTTTAAAAATTATCAAAAGTAGAAAAATTTGTTTTTCCCAAAAAATTGCCAAATATGGTAATTTTCAGAATTGTAGTAAGTAGGTGTTTTATTTTATGGTAGAAGCAGAGTAGAGTTGGAAAAAGTTTAATGAAAGATTATGGCATTCTGAAACTTTTGTGCTATGATTTTTTGATTTATTCTTTGAAGAGTTGAGGGTTACATCATTGATCCTCCTCGAAAAGGAGATAAGTGCATTTGACTTCCACCAAAGGAGAGATGGATTAAGATCAATTTTGATGGGGCTACATGAGGCAACCTGGGCTCATCGAGATGTGGTTGCATAGCATAGGACCACAAGGGAAACATTTTAGCTTTTGCGACAAAATGTCTAAGGGATGACACCAATAATGTGGCCGAATGCCAAGTAGCCAAAGATGCTCTAGTTTTAGGAATTGAGCTTGGTATAAGCAAAGTGCATTTGGAAGGAGATTATGAGATTATCATTAAAGGAATTAAGAAAGGGAAATTGGAGTCATGGTACCTTGACAAGCACATAGGCTAGATCAAGTGTCTATTGCAGGAGTTTGAAGATTTTGAGATTACCCACATTTATTGGGAGGCCAACAAATTGGCAAATAAGTTGGAAAATTTGGGAGTGGATAGTTCCTTGGGTAATGGATATGAAATATTTGAAGACCTAAGGCATCATAATTTGTATTGAGGGCTATGGGCTTTGGATTTATTAATAAATTTTTACACCCATTGAGTGAGCATTTCTTTCAATTACGAGATATTGCTCTCAAGATGAAGGAGCATTCATTAAGGAGTAACTCCTTACATGTGACAGAGGCTTTGTAATCATAAAGAAGCACCATTCAAAGTTTGAGCTTCCAGATATTTTCAGGGCATGATTAAAGGCAGACATGGTTTTGATATCTACAGAGGGCTCTGTTCAGAAATCTAAGATGGAGGCCAATTTTTCTTTGGAATTAGACAATCAAACAGAGTCATATGAAGGGAAGATCTCAGTGAGAAGGATGAAGAACATTTTTCTATTTGAGGACATGGAATTCATGATTGGTATTACTATTATTTTTTGTCTAGAATACCTTGACACTTACTGGAGGTGAAGGTCTAATCTGGATATAGCATCCCTCTTTGTGGTGCTGGCTTTGATGGTTGGTGAATCCAAGGAGGAAGTATGTCAAGTTATGGTTGCTTGTATGGATCCACAATGGCTATTAGGGATTGATGATGTAATTGATAGAGAAGTGCTTAGTGTTAGCTTGGACATGGGACAAGGCCTGTGGTGGATGATTGGTGGGGGCAATACTAAGGTCCAACCTCTCATCATATGGTCATCTACATCGCCACAGGGAGTGCATGTTCCGAAAGTAGAGTGAGGTTGGAGGAAGGTGGTCACATACCTGGAGGAAATAGTATAGTATAAGGATGAGGCTTGAAGGGGTTTTATGGAATCGACTCCTCGCAAGAGTGTGAGTATGCCAGGGGAGCCTTTGAGATATTGGTTGGCACTAGCTACTTTAGGGGAGGACATAGTATCGAGTGTATGGATGGAAGTGTCGTTGGAGGCTGAGAATTACACAACTTCAACAGGAAAGAAGCACCCTCGGGGACCTGGAAAAAAGGGCATGATGTGGGCTATGGGGGATGACCATGGAATCCCAAACTTTACCAAAGAAGATGTAGATAAGTGGTTCAAGTGATAGTTATCAAAGCCTTTTGGCTTCTGATCTTGCTTTTTGATCTTGCTATGTTTTCTCTCCTTTATGCAATATGTTAATAAAATTTTGTAAGGGTGTTGGTTTTTGGTTGGGTGTTAATTCCATTTTTGTCAATTGTAGACTGTCAAATGTAAATGGGGATTGGGGGTATAGGTGTGGATGCTTGTTTTGAGCCACTCAATACTATGGCAAACTTGAATAATAAAAATAAAATTAAATCAATCATTTTTTTTATAAGTAGCAATTTAATATGATATTACTCTTTTAGTTGCAAATCTACTCATTTTCAAAGCATTAACTTATGTTTCCATGGGTTTTCTTAAGTATAATTTCTCTTAAATTTAAGCGGCTTAAGCATTCTCATGCAAATTTTTAATTCCAAGAAATAGAAAATTTAGAATCTTTCCCTATATTAGTGGAGCAACTATTGTTTAGGAATTGAACATAAGCAATTGGGATAAAAGGAGGGGCTTAAAATAAGACAACTTCCTATTTTAAAAAAACTACACGTCTTCGTCAAAAAAATTATATGATTTTTCATTGGCCTACAATTTTGCATCTCCATTTCATTTACAACAAATAATATTAAAATTTTATTTTAAAAATATAACTAAGAGTAATACTAAAAAATAAGCAACAAATTTAATTCCATGGGGCCATCAACTCTACAAATTACTCCTAGAAATGTTGAGCAGCAGCTAGTGAAAATAAGTCTAGCAACTCCATAAGAACATGCCCTAAGTATTACAAGTGTTGCATAGTGGAGAGCATTGATATTATAGTATTTGTTGCATAGTTGATAGATAGATGCTATTTAATAATTTATAGTTTATTTAAATATAAATAACTACTACCATTCACATATTGGTGTGCAAATTGAATTGGGAAAAAGTCTAGTCAAATTTTGAATGTATTTGTGTAGTTTGTGTAATGGCCCGCCAGGGAACCCAAGAGAAATTAACATATAATGTTACTAAGTTTGTTAAACATTTTTTTTGAAAGATTAAAATAATCAAGAGATAACAAAGCGTAAGCAATAACTCACATGCATACATAAGAAATATAGTAGCAAACACATCTCTCAAGGGTTCCTTAACGTTGAATCACATATATGTGTTTCATTAAGTTTAAGTTTTGTAATTAAACAAAGCTCATGTCATAGAATAACCACATGTGCAAAATCACATGAAAAAATTTGCAAGTACATAAGATACCACATGGCATAACCAAAATGCATACTCATCCTCTACACATGTCACAAGGTATGAAATTCTAAAAGAATATACATCATGATAAGATACAACATCTCGAAGGATCTCAAATAGCTAAATTACAAAACATCAAAATATGACCATAGAGCATAATCACAGGATAAGAAGAATAGAACAAATGTACAAGGTACATCTAGCATCAACATCTAGGTGTCAGATCTCAATGGTATAAGAAACACTACCTCCCAACCTCGTTGAACCTAAATGGTCCATTCCCACTGTGCTGAGGAAATAATCTCAAATCTCGAATGGATAACAATCCAAAAATCATAACAAGGATCTAGGTAAAGGAAGTTTGATAGCAATCTATCTCAAAGGTACCATGTACACAAGTAACATCTAATCCCAGAGGCAAGAAGACATGTAAGAGACCTAACATGCATGCATGTAAGTGTCATCACACGAGTCAACTGTAAGGTTACCCTAGTACTCTCTCAGGACCCCATACCCCTAGTGACTCTATGTGACATTAGTATCCTTTCTTAGAGACAAGGCATACTAGCAAGGCAAGGTTGCAACCAAGTATCCTGTCTACTACCATCCTAGCCTATACTATCCTCAAGGCATGGGAGAGGTAATACACTGACTCTAGCTAATTCATTTAAACCTCATTAATGAAATTGTTATCACTTATTAACACAACTTACAATGGGTTACCTAGGCAGCCTCTTTAGGGCTTTGACCTCCATTGCAAGAACTTCCCAACATACATGTAGATAACCTACCCTAAGCCCATAAAATTATATCTCATAAAATCACAATAATCACATTAGTCTTATATGAACGAATGGAAAACACCAAAAGATAATTGATCAAAACCTCATAGGTTATATCAAGAAAATCACAACACATGAGCTTACAAAGAAGAACTAGATCTCATCACATAAATATGTGAGTATAGAAAATTGGTTGAGAACAAAAAACAATCATGACTAACAATATCACGTAAAGGCATCATAAAACAACCATTTCCCAAGCCTCTAGTAAACATTCCTATTTGGTTGAACTACTAGGTTTTCCCAAAAACCCATCATAAAGTAAAACATAACATCTCATCAAACATTTGAATCAAGTATAGTTATCTAGCCAATTTAGTTGTCGATAAAATCCATAAAGATCAATTTGAAAATAAAATTCGAGTTTTTTTGTTTGTAAAAGTTTCCTAGCGAATATAATTGCAAGTCCAATTTGAACATAAAGCAAGTTCTTGTTATCGAAGTCTAGGAATCCATGTTTCCAATGTATATAATGGAGCGTAGTAATAATTTATCAATTTACTCTCAAATATTAATATTTTCCTACATAAGATAATTCTTGATTCAACCATTACATAAAACTCATCTTTAGAATATTGAAGAAAACCTATTTAAATGAATATTAAATAAAAAATTATATTTTAAAACATATTAAATTCAATTTAATAAAAACTAAATTTAAAATTACTAAATTATAGTTATAGTTTAATTAACTAAATCTAAATTTAAAAAGAACTAAATCCAACGCTTTTTAAATTATATTAAAAAAATTGTATAAAAACTATTTTTTTTTAAAGAAAAGTAAAATTTAAAAACTATAAAAAATTCTCTTTAAGGAAATCTATGTTGTAGGGCAGGGTGTTGCCTTTGGTAGTTTTGCCTGCCTTAGGCAGAATGCAGACTGCCTTTGATATACATGCGCTGCCCAAGGCCTACGCTTGGGAGAAGGGAAGAAGGGGGGATGGGGAGTGGTGGCCCCCAACCCATCAAATATATATTTTTTAATTTTTTTTTTAGCAAATAAGCCCCCATTTTGTAGGATAAACTAAACATAAATTACCATAGTAATATTTATTACTATGATAATTTTATATATATATATATATATATATATATATATATATATATATATATATATATATATATATCCAAACAAAACTTTTCCAATAAAATTTGATAAAGGAATTATGGTCAACCAATTGAATTAGATTTTATTTTTGAAACCCTACCCATGAATTCATTTTCTAAATTCAAGTTTTTGTAATGAGGGTTTTCCAATCTCTTTTTCTCTCAGATAATTTAATAGCAAAGAATAATCATTTTTCTGAACAAGGGTTTCAATTTTTAATATGTTTTAAATTTAATTAATTTAAAATCACAAAAGACCTTGGCTCGTTAATGGGCTTTTAAGGGTTAATCCTAAACAGAAAAGAGAAAATGTGTGTTGGCTACCACCAGAGGAAGGATTGGTAAAAATCAACTTTGATGGGGTAGCTCGAGGAAATTCGGGGGTCTTTGGTTGTGGATGTCTAGCAAGAGATCATCAGGGGAACACCCTTGCTTTTGTGGCCAAACGATTAAGGGATGGAATGAATAATGTGGCAGAATGTGAACCGACTAAAGAGGCTTTAGTCTTAGGTATTAAATTGGGCATCCGTAGAGTGCATCTGGAAGGAGATTCATAGATAATCACTAACAAAATTAAGAAAGGGAAGTTGGAAGCATGTCATATTGACAAGCACATTAAGTAGATTAGATGCTTATTGATGGAGTTTGAGGATTTTAAGGTTTCCCATGTTTATAGAGAAGCAAATAAGGTGGCAGACCAGTTGGCCAACATGGGTGCAAATGCAACTTTGGGGATTTAGAATGAATTTTTTGAAGACCTTAGGCTTCTCGACTTGGAATAAAGATTGGAAAACACAATGAAGTGTTGGAAATAATAATGAGAAAGTAAACTCTTAGAGGGGGGGGTGAATTAGTGCTTCAAAACTTTAACCATAAAACATTCACCACACATCTTGACGTAGTACAAGGTAGAAGAATCCCCAAAGGAGATGTCCAACCCCCAGCAAACAACCACACAACGAAAATACAACAAAAAAAAACAACAATGCAAGATCTGATACCAAATCACAACTCTTTATTCATAGATACAACTGATTACATGCAATATGTTTGACTGTGATGCCTTCAGGGTTAGGGCCAAATACAAATATCAATTACAATAACAGTTCTGCAAGATCCACTTACAAACTTGATCCTAGCTAGTCCAGATCCACAACTGGATAAGAACGCCAAGAAAATCCACACTTGTACCCTCAGGTCCACCAAGAAATTCCTCTAGTTCTCAAGTTGTAGCCTCAACTCTTCAAAATTTGCATCTACACAATCCCCTTCACTCCTCCGAATGAATGAATTCTCCATGCTAGCTAAAGAATCTAGAAAACCCTTTACTTATACCCAACTAAGCCATAAGTTGACCTAGTTCATTACAAATTAAATTAAATCTCTCACATTAAATATATGTTGAACCACATGTCGGCTACAACATAAATTAAATACCCATACAAAATTAAATGCCAAAAGTCAACTCATAAGCAACTCGGCATGAATAGAACCAAAACTAATTCTACCACTCGACACATACAGGAACACTTGACATCCACTAGAAAACTCAGCACCAACAGGTTCACTCAACACATGAACAGGTTCACTTGGCACATTAAATATATGTTGAACCACAACTCAGCCACAACATAAATTAAATACCCATACAAAATTAAATGCCAAAAGTCAGCTCATAAGCAACTCGGCATGAATAGAACCAAAACTAATTCTACCACTCGACACATACAGGAACACTCGACATCCACTAGAAAACTCAACACCAACAGGTTCACTCGGCACATGAAGGAACACTTGGTCAACACAAGATTGCTACAGTAACTTGGCATCCACTAGGAGCTATAGTAACTTGACATTCACTAGAGCTATAGTAACTTGACATCCACCAGAGCTATAGTAACTCGACATCTACTAGAGCTACAATAACTTGGCATCCACTAGAGCTATAGTAACTTGACATCCTCTAGAGCTACAATAACTTGGCCTCCACTAAAAAACTTGACAACAACAGAAAAAATTGGAAACCACTGCCACACAGCTCCAACATGCAGGATTGCAAGAAATCCTAGGATGCTCCTGCATCAGACACCCCAGGTTCGAAAAGATGTTCTAGTAACTGGAAGAACATCTTCGGAGATTCAACACAAATCCCAAACTAGTTCTTCACATACATATCCTCCAAATCTTCAACTTGTACCCTCTTTCCCTTGTTCTTCTTCTACTTCTTCACATCCATCTTAGGTGTACTGCAAGTCTGCTTTCCACACTGATCTCCAACCTTCTTAGAATCTGCCAACTCAACTTAGCTATCAATACTTAGGTTCCTCCTACTGAGCTCTTCATTTTATAAAGGAATCATGGAAAATTTCTTGCCACCTTTCACAATAATAAACACATTCTTGACACAATCATGCACAACCTTGTAATCATACTGCCAAGGTCTACCAAGCAACACATGACAAATGTTCATGTCCACAATATCACACAACACTTGATCCTTATACTACCCAATCTGGAAATCAATAAGGCATTGCTCCCTCACTTCCAAAGCATGTTGACGTTGCAACTAGCCAATTCTATAAGGATAAGGGTGTCACACTATCTTCAAATCAAGCTTATGAACCATCTCCTCAGTAACAACGTTATCAATACTACCACCATCCACAATCACCTTGTAGACTTTACCACCAGACTTACAACAAGTTCTAAACAAACTAGTCCTCTGACAATAATCCAATGTCTTCTCATCAACTAGTACTCGCTGAGCCAACAAAATTTCTCCTTGCTCAGGCTGGCTGTCTTGAACTACAACCTCATTCACAACAACATTTGTCCTACCAATCGGACATTCTAAAGATCTATGCCCTTCTTTACCGCATTTGAAACAATTACCTTTGAACTAACCTCTACTTGTCCTCCTTTTCTGATCAGCAGGTTTTGGTTCACCTTCAACACTCGATTTAGCGTGTGCTAAGTTGTTCTACTCCTCCTTCCCTCTAGCATTACCTTGACTTTTCCTTTTCAACTTTTCCTCTACCTTCAAGCCATACTGATAAGCATCCTCAACTAAAGAAATATTCAACATACCAACCTCATCCTGAATATTGAATCTCAAACCATTAATGTATCGATCTACCTTTTTCTTTGATAATTCTCTATGACCAGATCGAATAGTCAACTTGTAGAACTCCTCGATATAATCTTTCATAGTTATATCTTTCTGTTTTAGATTCTACAAGCTCTTAAACAACTCAAGTTTATAATCAGCAGGAATGAGCTTAGCCTTCAACTTAGTTACCATCAATCTCCATCTAGTGATCTTCATTTCACCTTCCTCTTCTCTGTCTCTTTGCAATTCTTTCCACCAAAGAGCAGCATGTCCTTTCAACTTAGTTTGTACCAACCTCACTCTAAGTGGATCCTCAATATCCTTAAGGTCAAAGTAGTCTTTCAACTCACCAATCTAATCAATTAGGTCTTTAGGAGTCAAAGTACCTGAGATATTAGAAACCTCCATCTTACATTTTAGCTTCAACTAAGATCCAGTTCTAGCAAACTGACTAGCCCTAGTTCCAATAGGTCTCTCCACACAATTAGTTCTATTCTCACCACTAGATCCACCAACTTCAAATTCTTCAACAACTTCCTCATAACTACTTTCAGTACCCACATGCCTAGGTATACCACCTGAAGCACTCACAATTTCAGCAATCATGTTACTCTTCATCAATGCAATCCCAGATCTAAACTCTGCTTTTATCTTTTCTAAGATCCTTTCTTCCACAACATCACTAAGATCATCAATCTCCCTAAGGTCCAATCTTCTTGGAGGCATCTTCCAAAATTTTAGCAAACCCTAAGCAACAAATCCACCATTCTAGAAGATTAATTAGCCATAAGATCAACCTTCTCTGCAAATCCTGGTGTAAACTACCTCATCTTTAGTGATCTGTCAACACACTTAGGAACAACTAGGCTCTGATACCATCTAATGTAGTACAAGGTAGGAGAATCCCCATAGGAGATGTCTAACCCCCAAAAAATAACCACACAATAGAAATACTACAACAACAACAACAACAACAATGCAAGATTTGATACCAAATCACAAACAAACAATAATTGCAATGACAGTTTTGCAAGATCCACTTACAAACTCGAATTCAAGTTGTTTAGATCCACAACTAGATAAGAACACCAAGAAAATCCACACTTGTACCCTTAGGTCCACCAAGAAATTCCTTTGGTTCTCAAGTCGTAGCCCTATCTCTTCAAAATTTGCATCTACACAATCCCCTTCACTCCTTTGAATGAATGAATTCTTCTTGCTATCTAAAGACTCTAGAAAACCCTTTACTTATACCCAACTAAGCCATAAGTCGACCTAGTTCATTACAAACAAAATTAAATCCCTAACATTAAATATATGTTGAGCCACAAGTCGACCACAACACAAATTAAATACCCATACAAAATTAAATGCCAAAAGTCAGCTCATAGACAACTCGACATGAACAGAACCAAAACCAATACTGGCATTCAGTACATACAGGAATACTCGACATCCACTAGAAAACTCGACACCAATAGGTTCACTTGGCACATGAAGGAACACTCAGTTAACACAAGATTTCTATAGTAACTCAACATCTACTAGGAACTACAGTAACTCGACATCCACTAGGAGCTATAGTAACTCAGCATCCACTAGGAGCTACAGTAACTCAACATCCACTAGAGCTATAGTAACTCAACATCCACTAGAGATACAGTAACTCGACATCCACTAGAGCTACAATAAATTGACATCTACTAGAGCTATAGTAACTTGACATCCACTAGAGCTATAGTAACTCAGCCTCCACTAAATAGCTCAACAACAATAGAAAAAATTGGAAACCACTGGCACACGGCTCCAACATGCAGGATTGCAAGAAAGCCTAGGATGTTCTTGCATCACATCCATGTCACAATTTAACATGTAAATAAAAATAGCTAGCTACACATGTTCATCCATAGCATGAAACAAATAACACATAACACAATAAGTTTGTTACCCATAAACCCTCCAATGAGA
The DNA here is from genome assembly GCA_028749045.1 of Cupressus sempervirens. NCBI lineage: Eukaryota > Viridiplantae > Streptophyta > Pinopsida > Cupressales > Cupressaceae > Cupressus > Cupressus sempervirens. Next base: position 94,901,754 of record CM053789.1, on the reverse strand, counting down.
AGGTAAAATTGGGGTGGGGATGACACCAACAAATCTTCACTATTGTAACTGTAAAGTGTAGCTAATTTAGGTTACAAAAGTTTGACCATAAACTATGTTCTACCCTATGAAAGGTCTACCTTGTTAAAGGCTTACAAAGACTGTTAGGTCTCACCCTGTTAAAGGATTTAAACACCTTGCTAAATGTGTGCCTTGTTAGAGGACTTAAACTTGCAATAAAACAAGCACTCGGTGAAGAGATTTACACAAGCCCACTAAGACTACTCGGTTAGGAGATTTTCTCTGCATCACTTGTTAGAATGATTCAACACCATGATCCTTTGGTTAACACTCTATTGGTAGATGTCAGATCTTCTCTTTTTTGGTGTGTACTTGATCCTTCTAATCAGATATGTCTCTTATGCCCTCTCTCTTCTTTTCTATGTTCTCTCTAACTGATTCTGCAATTCATAACATTGTCATAACCTCTATAGCCATCATGAATTCTCTCTATACTTAGCATTCATCTCTCTTGCATCTCTTTCTCTTCCTTAACAAAATCTTACAAACTGTTTAGGGTTTGTCTCCTTAAGTAAACACAAGTTGGCTAGGGTTAGGTTAGAATCAATAGCTTAGGTTGATCCATTGTTTTGCTCAGAACATCCCTCAATTTGGTTGGTTGCATGTATTACATAGGGATTCATAATATGCACCCATGTACATCTTCTAGAATTGTAAAACAATTGTTAAGTCGGCCCAAAAATGGTTTACATAGAAGTTTGTGCCATTACAAACAACTATGTCAAAAATTGTTCACTCAACAATTGAAGTCTCTGATGCTTGACATTCACTATATCTTTAATGTTGTAACTCATCTCTTGAATGAATCGACATACTCTGTTTACTCATCTCCTAAGTGACTCGACACTAGCTATTTGCTCGGCACATACTAGTGCTCAACATTGACTATGTATATTACTCGACATGTATTGTCTGGAAACTGATGCTCAACATGCCTTGATCATTCGGCTCACACTGATTCCTCAGCTTGCTTTGATCACTTGTCTTACATTATAATTCTGTTGAATAATGACTAAGTGTTTTGTCACTACCTTGTCAAAAGAAATCCAAGATTAACAATCTCCCCATTTGACATGAGTGGCAAAAACACGTTGTCATGCATATACAATCCTTTTTATGAGCATAACTTAGACAATATATATCTATGACTCGTTTCTTATACAAAATTATAAAACTTTAAAATTTTGCAAAATGGATGACTAACTGTCATACCTCATTCCTCCATTACTCTATTACTCCCCTTGAGGATATGTTTCCTTTCTATAGCTGAATCTAATACTCCTTGTGAGTATATTTTTTGTACCCTATTTTTGCACTATATCCCCATTATATTCATTATCCCCCTTTTTTGACACTTATGTCATGGGTGGTACACTGATAGTGTGTTTATCCAAAAATGATTTATGGATCTCCATTATGATTTTCAATGCTACATCCCAATTGTTGTACACTACCTCTAGAGATTGATATTGGATGTCTAGCTCGATAGCAAGGTTAACTAAGCCATCATGAGTGGAAAGATTAGAATATTTCTTCATCAATGTTTTAGCATAAGTTAGTTCCTTGTGCAATACTTCCATGTGTGGGGTCAACATGGATTAGATGTTGATCAAAGTAGCTCAAGTGTTAGCATCTTGTGCTTTCAGCTCAACAAGCCTACCTTGAATGGATAAGAGTCTTTGAAAATGTGATTGATTTTGACTGGGAGATAGTTTTAAGGTATTACATGGAGTCTTTACATCTCTCTCCTATTGGTCAACATACCTTTGAATCTCACGTGTGAAAAGATTCAAATCACACAACTTGGTGTAAAGAGAGAAAATGTTCTCCAACACCTTCTTCACACTCTCCATCTTGGTAACTGAATCAATATTTATTAGTGCAAGGACACTAGATATCTTTTCAAGTACCTTAGTGTGAAATTTTCTTTCAGACCATTCTAATATTTTATTATTTGCATCTAGGTCTTCATCACTAATCTTATCAACAATATGTACTAGTTGCTCAATGATTGGTTTATCTTCATTTGTAGCTGGAAGACTGAAAGAATCAAGAAATGTGTCTTTGATGTCACGAAGCACTTGCTTCTGCTTATGCTCCCTTCTTAGCAACTATTGTGGTTTCTTCCTATGTAGAGCTTCTTGTAGAATGCTCATCTGCTCAATGGTGGTTGTGCTAAGGTCAAACTTGGGTAGTTCAATCACCTCATCTAGGCTAACATCTCCATAAGATATTTCTTTTGAGCTCCTTGATGTTTATGCACTAGGCCTTGATATCTATAATGGTGTGGCATGAGTGCTCGACCTCTGAAAAACTTTACTACTAGTAGGAGTCATAGAAATTGGTAAGGTAACTAGAGTCTAGATGACAATTTGTTCATCTAGAGCAGTAGTCACCTTTATTTCTTTAGATTTATCATCTTGTCTCACTTTCTATTGAGCTTCACCTTCATTTTGTGGAGTAGGTGCAGGATTGGATTCCTGACCTAATTTGACTTTAGTTCCATCTTTCTCAACCATGGCTAAGGCTTGCGTAGTTGAAATGAGTGGCACTAGAGACAATGCTACTGGTGTTTTAGTAATAACACTTAGTTGTTTAGTGCTTGCACTTTGATCTTATGTCTTTTTAGATGTAGGGGGCACATTGGATGTGTCATTTTATTTCTCCCCTATTGCTGTCACTGTTGCCTTTTAAATTTCATTGGTTCTCACCAATACATGATTTGTGCATAATTGTGCTGCCATGGTGGAATCCTTCACTATCTTCTTGAATTCATTGTCAATCAAAGGATTGATGTTTTGAGTAGAATTGTTAGGAACATCCTTGATTTTTATTGAATCATGTGGACTCACTTGGTCTACATGTGGAGGACTATCATTCGACACTTGTAGATCTTGTACATTATGTTCATCTTGCTACTCCTCTTCAGCTATGGCCTCTTCTATTGTTGTTGCTTCCTCAGTGCCTTCACACTATCATCCTTTACTGATACCTCTTGTGCTATTTCTATTGTCATTTGCTCAACTTGCTTAGGTTCTTGCAATTCTTGCTCACCTTTGTCTTTTATTGCAGGAGTGGATGACCCATAGATTATTTTCTAGATTTGTGTACCCTTGGTCACCACATCCTCAATAATCTTGTTCAATATATGGAAAGCTCTATATTTTGGGGCAAATTTTGACTTGTTCTTTTCCATAGCCTTTGTAATCTTCCTCTTATCCAATTCTGGCATTACTTGGGCTAGAGTGGATTCTCTGATCTATCTCTTTGTTTTTAAACTGTATTATCATTTTTTCTCAACTCGGTCATAGAGACTTTTAGGTGGGGAGTTGGAAATCTCAATAGGATTTGATTTTAATGTAGCCATCATCACATATATGGATTCCTCAACAATATTTTGATCAAGATTTCCTAACTTAGCAAAATCTACATCTGCAAAACTAGATAAATTTGTATTTGATTTTATATTGTCACACAAATTATCTAAGTTAGAGGAGGGACTATGGCTTACCACCTTGAATTGACTCATGTCATTAGATTTAGTCTTCTCCTCCTCTAACTTGGCCACTATAGTGTATTTCCTCCTCACATATGTCTTCTTGGTTGGTTGGCTTAGCTCTGCTAAGGCAATAGTCCTCTTTCCTTTAGGCTTCTTAGCAACCTTGACTTGTTTGGTGGTTGCCCTTGTGCTAGACTTGGTAGCAGGTTTGTTGGCTTCTATTGTGAAATTTTCACAAGCTTCTTCTTGCATTTCTCCACTTCAGGCTCTTTATCCTTTCTCTTCTTCTTCTCAGCAAGCTTGGGTGCTTCCTCGACTTCTTCTCCCTCAACACCTTCTTCATTTACTCCCTCATCTTCTCCTTGTCCTAGAGTGAGTGTCAAAGGGCTTGGACTTGTTCTTCCTCTTCGTCATCTTCATCTTCTTCATCTTCTCACCCTTCACCAAATCTCTCCTTCAACTTCTTCACAAGTTTATTCTTCTTGCTTACCATAGAAGTTTTCTTTGAGTCAATTGTAATTCTGGACTTGGATTCCTCATAGTTTCCAAATGAGGTGACACTTTTATCTATTTCTTCTGCTAGTAGAGTTGTGATAGTTGCAGATGCCTCATCAACATTTATCTCATATGGCAAGGGCTTAAGCCATCTGACCCTAGGAATAGTTGCCTGCACATATGTATAATCTACGTCAACTAAGAAGCAAACATCATTGTAATGTTTCTCCACTAGTAACACAAGAATCCTTAATCTTTGTTTCATGGATTTCTTAAAATCCTCAAAATAACTAGTCATCACTGAATCAAAGTTATCTCCAAGTTGCTCTATAAATTTTGCAATCTAAAGTGTAATAGACCTATTGGTTTCCAAGCAACTTTTCCAAATGTAGGAAATATGTTCTGCACATAAAAGAATATACAAACTAGTAAAGAGCCAAATTTGCAAGATGCACTCTTGGTTTTCCTTATGGCCTCCAAGTTTTCAGATAGTTGTTGAAGTTGCAATTTGACAAGGTCATAGGTGTGGTCTCTCTTCACTATTTTGTATCCAAATCTACTGCCATGCAAGATACACTATTCTATCTGCTAGATTGAAAGAACTTGTGAGCTATCACTCTCACAACAAAGACAATTAGGGGGTTCAAGATAAAATCTATAGAAATTCCCTTCTTATTCCATACTACACCTATGTTCTTCTCAATAATCTCTTTTGAATCACTTTGCATGCTCTTAGGTTTGTTTAAGGTAGCATACCCTGTCACTCAGTTGATGATCCTTTTAGTGATCTTAATTGGTCCATTTTCTAAACATATGAAGTCATCATGTATTCTACTGAGCATAATCTTTATCCATTTAGTCTTGGATACATTAGGGAAATCTAGGGCATGGGTCAACCCTTTCCTTTCTACAATTTTGTTCTCTTCCCTTAAGACTCCATCATCACAAAGTTGACTGAACAAATCCCTTATCTTCATGTCTCCTATACTTCCAACTTTGCATGTATAACAACACCTGACATCTTGAATCGTTAAGGCTTTCAGTGGTATCATCGATAATGCACCAAATGGGTCTCCTTTATAAGCTATTTCATGTATTTCTTGGAAAGGTTGTTGTCTTACATCATTACTAGTTAATTTCACATTAAACACTTCCTTTCCTTCCTTCCTAACACTTGCAGAAGAGCTAGCTTCCATATTTGATACTTAGGGTTCACAAAAATTCAAACAACAAAACTTAGCACCAGTAAAATACCTTTCCAATCTGATGAATATGTCAAGTTGTAGTTGAATTTGGTTTGCAAATGCAAGAATCTCTTGTTGCAATCTGCCTTTGTGCTCTTCATGCTCTCTTCAATCACTGGTGAATGTAAATGAGTCAAGAAATAACTATATAACCCTTAAAATCCTGCAATAAATGCTTCATTCTTACACAGTTGTATGGTCAATCAATATAGGGTTTCCAACTCACTCGACTTACATATGATTTCCACTATGCTTGGTTCACATAGCAAACTCAACCAGTACTACCATATCTTCATCACTCAACAACAACTATAATTCTATTCATGCTCGGTAGTAACTATAAAACCTTTCATGCTCGACAACAACATGAAAACTAACAAAACTATAGAATTATTCCAAGTTCTAACCAATACATTGAATCTTAATTCATGCATATATTATCTTTTCAAAACTTAGATTCTTGGAACTAATGTAAACTATATTATTCAAATATTACTTCCACACATACCTTTTGATTGTCTAGTTGGGGGTGATGTGATCACCTGATCTATTGGATGAAGTGACCTCATCTGAACTTGATGTGCTACAATCTTCCTTCTTCTTCCATGTCTTGTTCATCTACATTTTGACCTTCTCAACATTGACCTTTTCTTTGCCTTTATTGTTATCATTACTCGGCGCTGGTGATCAAGTTGGATAGTTTCTACTGATATGACCAGTCTTCAAAAAACTAAAGCATGTAGTCTCACTCAACCATCTATTGTAGTTGCCTCTAAAATGTATTCTAATGCAATTCTTAGGAATATCTCCACACTCTTGACAATAATGACAACTGTACCTTGTATTTTAATCCCAATTGTAGGATTTTATATTTTGTTGTACCTTTGTCTGCTTGTTTGATGTCCAATTGGAATTAGATTTGCATTCATATGCTTTATGTTCATACTTTTGACAATTGTGGCAATATCCTTCAAATATTTGTGTGCTTAAGTTCTTGGCCTCATATTCATGTGCCTGATGTCCTTGCTTGTTGCACTTATGACAATAACCCTTGAATTTATACTTAGGGTTATGATTTGCATTGTTTCTCCTGCAAATATTTGTTGTATGACCTAACTTTCCACAATTATGACAAGTGGGTTTGTAGTTCTTACCCTTTTTGTTTCTTTATTCACCACTTTTAGATGATTCTCCTTCCTCAGTACTGGTGTATCCCTATCCAGTAGTATCATTGTTAGATCTAGGAGATCTCATCATTCTCTCAAAGTATTTGATGGCTTCACTAGGTTTTTTGAAACTTTCAGCAAATTCCTTTTCTTTTCTTAGTTCATTCCTTAGTTTTTCATTATGTAACTTTAGGGTTGTGATCTCAATGTCCTTTCCATTCAATTCATGACTAGCAATCATTAATTGATTCATTGTATCCGATTGCATGTTAGCAATCTTTTGCACATCTAATGTCTTCTCCTCTAGTCTGTTGGTCAGTGTTATTTTGTCATCTTCAATCATGACTTTGTCTTCCTCAACTTTCTTTTTCTACTCAGTCACCTCACATAACAATATTGATTGGACTTCTTGTTCTATCTTAAGATTTTTGACCTCTTCAGTTAGGGCACCATTCTTTTCCATTAGATCTGCAATAACTGCATCAAACTCACTTGAGTTTCCATTTGCAAACAATTAATTAGTGTCTTCCTCTTGGTCATGAGTTTCATTTTTCTCAATAGCAATCTCTTTCCTTCTCCTCAATGAATGCTTCAGTTCATCTCTTACTTCCATGAGTTGGTGTAGGGAAAGTTGGATTTCAATCTTTTGGTTCTCAATAGTCTTTCCAAACTTGTAGACTTCCCTCTTCAAGATCTTTCCTCAAAGGTGTAAAGCTTTCCTTTCTAGAGAACAAGGCTTTGATACCAATTGTTGGAAATAATAATGGGAAAGTAAACTCTGCGAAGCGGGGGGTGAATCAGTGCTTCAAAACTTTAACCATAAAACAATCTCACAATTTAACATGTAAATTGAAATAGCTAACTACACATGTTCATCCATAACATGAAAAAAATAACACATAACACAATAAGTTTGTCACCCAGAAACCCTCTAATGAGAAGGTAAAATTAGGGTGGGGATGACAACCACAAATCTTCATTGTTGCAACTATAAAGTGTAGCCAATTAAGGTTACAAGAAGTTTGACCATAAACTATGATCTACCTTATGAAAGGTCTTCCTTGTCAGAGGCTTACAAAGACTATTAGGTCTCACCCTATTAAAGGATTTAAACACCCTACTAAAAGTGTGTCTTGTTAGAGGACTTAAACTTGCAATAAAACAAGCACTCGGTTAAGATATTTACACAAGCCTGTTAAGACTACTTTTTTGGGATATTTTCTTTGCATCACTTGTTAGAATTGTTCAACACCATGATCCTTTGGTTAACACTCTATTGCTAGATGTCAGATCTTCTCTTTCCTGATGTGTACTTGATCCTTTTGATCAAATATGTCTCTTCTACCCTCTCTCTTCTTTTTTATGTTCTCTTTAACTGATTCTGCAATTCATAACATTTTCACAACCTCCATAGCCATCATGAATGCTTTCTGTACTTAACATTTGTCTCTCTTACATCTCCTTCTCTTCCTTTACACAATCTTACAAATTGTTTAGGGTTTGTCTCCTTAAGTAAACACAAGTTGGCTAGGGTTAGGTTAGAATCAAGTTTAATAACTTAGGTTGATCCATTTTGCCTCTTATAACATCCCTCAATTTGATTGGTTGCATGCACTCCATAGGGATTCATAATATATACCTATATACATCTTCTATAATTGTAAAATAATTGTTAAGTCGGCCCAAAAATGGTTTACATAGAATTTTGTGCCATTGCAAACAACTATGTCCAAAACTATTCACTCAACAATTGAAGTCTCTAATGCTTGACATTCATTGTATCTTCAATGTTATAATTCATCTTCTGAATGACTCAGCATACTTTGTTTACTAGACTCCTAAGTGACTCAAAACTAACTATTTACTTGACACATACTAGTGCTTGACATTGATTATGTATATTACTCGACATGTATTGTCTAGCAATTGATTCTCAACATACCTTGATCACTCGGCTTGCATTGATTGCTCGGCTTGCTCTGATCACTCGACTTGCACTGTAATTCTACTAAATAATGACTAAGTTTTTTATCACTGCCTCATCAAAACCAATATTAGATTAACATGAAGGGGCCAAAAAAGTTTTTAAGCTTATTATGTGTTGTGGTTTCATAATGCACACCCCATTTCATCCATAAATGGGGACCCCCTACTTTATTTTTGGGTTCTCAGATCCATGGTCTGGGGTTTGAGTCCTTTTTAGGGTTTTTTGGTGAAGTACGGGTCCCAACTAGAAAAATTAGTTGTCAAAAATTAGAATTCTAAGAAGAGACAAGTCTTTTACAAAATCAAAAGGCACACTAGCGCACCTGAACTAGTGTGCTAGTGTGCCAAAAGTCAATGAGAAAAAAACATTTGTGATGCACAGATGCATAGTAGTATAGCTATGTAGTTGCGCAACTGTGCAACACCCAAGAGGCCTAGGTCTATATAACCCCTTCCACCCCCTTCTCTTCCACACTACTTTCACACCTCTTCATTTGCTCATCTCTCCAGCTCCTAGCCATAGCACCACACCTATCTAGGTGCCTTGTCTCCACCCTCCCTCCTGAAAAGCATAAACACAAACAAAGTTAAAATGCACAATATAAGGTGCACTGGTGCACACCTTATTCTCTTTGAAAAAACTAAAAAACTTCAAAAGCCTCTTAAAACTTGAAAAAACAAACATTTTTAACACCAAGAAAGAGGTGTGCATCAGCGCACCTAGCTGGGTGCACTAATGTGCACCTCTTTTGCTTCTCAAAATATAAAAACCTTTAATAAAACTGAGTTACAAAACCTTTTTAAGGTGTGTAGTAGTACACTTCATGAGGTGCACTACTGCTCACCTTAGAAAAGAAAAAAAAAGAATGCTTAAGTAAAAAAAAATGAGATGCGCTGATGCGCACCCCATAATTTGATATTTGCTTTGAAAATGGGCACACCAGGTGCACCTATTAGGTGCACCAGGTGTGCCAATTTTTGCATTTCAGGGCATAAACTAGGTTTTAGATGTTTTTCGAGCAGTTTAGTCTTTAGGGTTTTTGTGCAAGTCAGTATAGGGTCTTAATTAATCAATATCGCTAATGGATGTGCTTTTGTACAAATACAATGGTGTCTTCATCATCCTCCCTTGTTGAAAAGATGGCAACAAAGCTCGTAGTATTCAAGTTTTAGGGCGTTCCTACAAAATCACAGTTTCAAGATGAGTATTCAAAGATTCGAGACACAGATTTGGGTGAGTTCTTAAAACTATGCAACAAATTGACTGAGAGGTCTTAGATGATCTTCACATTGATTCGATTAGGGCTTGTTAGTGCAGCATCACACCCGGTGTCAGTACAGTCCTTAGAACTAATCATGACACTCATAGAGCATTTTTTTCTTGAAGAAAGGGTAGTCAAGAGCATTATGAGAGAGATCATTCTCGATATTTGACCCAAGAACATTGAAAAAGTGTTCCATCTCCCAAGGGTGGATCAATTTATTAGACTAACCTATGAGCAAGTAGAGAGATGGTATAGGGAACATATTGATGAGGCTTCTGAGATCATCTAGTCTTCATACCTTATAGAGAAGACTCCTTTAGGAAAGAAAATGGGCAAAGCAAACATGACAAGAGGATACATGAAGGAAGGCATTAGATATTCAATCATACTCTTGAGTAGAGTTATGGGTTTGCTGGTAGCCAAACACTTGAATATCTTTATGGTGCATTTTATTGAGACAATAAAGAAAGCAGAGATGCCATTGGATTGGGCATCTACTCTCAGTAAGAATTTGGGTGAGTAGCTGGTGGCAGTGAAGAACAACAAGAAATTTTACATGACATCATACTTGGTGTACTTGTTAACCATGAGGGCGACGGATTATCCAGTGCTTTATAAGAGGGGTAGCATGCAGGATGCAAACACATGGCCATATATTGTATATCCTCAGCTAGTAAAGAAAATGCTTTAAGATAAAAGCAAAGAATATAGGATTGAAAATGTTGGTTTCATATTTGCAATAATCCAGTTCATAGAAGGGGATTGTGCAAAGAGAATATCAGAGGAGGCAGCTGCACAAATATCACTAGTCGGAGCTTATTATATCCAGTTTTGAACATTTACATATTTGAGGGTAGCGGGTGCAACTATTAACCCAAAGAAGCTCCCGAGGTATCCCAGTGACAGACTTATTCTCCTGGAGATCTCCCGACAACTCTTGTCTGCATATGACAGAGTTAGAAAGCAACACAAAACATGTTGGATGTGGCCTATGACTATAGGACCTTTTTAGGTGAATCAAAGGCAAGATATTCCTTCTTTTGAATGTGAATGGGATCAGTATCTCTTGGATGAGTATAATTCTCCTCGACCATATTTTGACAACATTGGGAGAGTACAACATTTAGCCGGTAAAACATTTCAGCATGAAGATGCCATTGAAGATCACTGGATGAATGTGACAAATGACTACGATGTTTGCATAAGGGATTATTGTAGGATGACTTTATATCTGGTAGAGAAGGCCTTGAAGATAAATGTTCCATTAAAGATAGTGCAACAAGAAACTGAGGAGTTGCTTGATCCATTGTTCAACAGGGATAAGATTGGTGAATGACCTATCATGAATGTCGAGATTGACAAAGAAGAGAACTCATACATTAATCATAGGGCAAGGCACATCATCACGTTGATAAATGATTGGCTCAAGAGACCTTTAAAACTTGATCCAATTCCTAAGAGAATGATCTTCCATGCTCAAGATTGCCTAGCTAAAGGTAGAGGAGCAAAGGTCATAGTGCCTACATTCACAGCCCAGTCACCAGTAAGATCAGAAACAATGTACCAGCTTGATAGACTAGTTAGATATTATTAGGCTCAAAAGGGTAAAGGTAAGGGAAAAAGGAAGAGGAATTCTCCTCAACAAGCTGAACCAGAAGAGGAAGAAATTTAGGCACCCATATAGACTAGAGAAGAAAATGTGCAAGGATTAGAAAATGTAGAAGCTTCACAAGCTCAAGGAGATCCCCAAGTGCCACCACCCGAACAAGGCCAAGGGGAAGTAGAAACTGAAGTATAAGAGGTTTCTGTACCTCAACAAGTAGAGCAAGCCTCCCCCTCCATGCCCAAAAGAAGAAAGATCAAGACTTTGATAAAGAGAAGGCAAAAGGTGATCAAGAAAGTGATTCCTTTCCCATTAGTACCCGAACCAATCCCTAAAGAAACAAAAGAAGAGGATGATGAGGATAAAGAGGATAACATGCCTTTGAACTGGAGGACTTGTCTAGCAAGAGCTACAGAGTCGGAAAGGAGAAGAAGCTCTACCATAACACCTCCATCTATTCCTAAGCAACCCATTCAAACTACCACATCAGAAGATGAGATACAACAATGGATAGATGAGTAGGATGTGGAAGGCACTGATGTCTTCAAGATATTAGATTTTAATTTCATGTCGGTGGGTACCGAGTTGGTGGGAGATAAGATCAAGGATAGTCCAACCAATCAGCCTCAATAGGAGGATTGGAGTCAGATGCCACCTGAATCACAAGGGCCCGAGGTAGCACCATCATCCCAAGTGCAAGTCACATTTCATGTTGATAAGGGATCGACTACTGCCCTTCCTACAGACAATGAAGAAGAAAAAGTTCGAGTAGAATAGGAGGAAGAGACACAACAAGTATCCACCAAAGAAGTGTCAGAAGAAGGGAAGATAAGTGAACAACCTCAGCAAACTTCCCAAGACACAACTATGGGCTCCACAGATACATAGACTCTCGGTGCAGATCTCTTGCAAAAGGAGAGGACTTCAAAAAGGGGAGATAAGGGAAAGGGCAATGCAGAATAGACTCCTTTGTCCTCAAAAAGAAAATCTCCATTAGAACGCATTCCAAGGTGGCTGAGAAAAGAAGTGATAAGGATAAAGAAACAAAAATTCACCATAGAGGAGGAAGATAGAATGGAATTGATTGAAGTCCTGAGGAATCCTGATTCACCTCCAAAAGATGCACAAACATTAGCCTTTATTATGAGTGATAAGAATGAGGACTTGTTTGCTAATGTGGTTATCCCTCCTCCGTATTCAAATGTTGAAGAATTGACTCTCCGAGATTATCAGATTAGGGAGGTCATGCTTGGAAAGCCTACCTTGGATACTACAAAACTAATGGTTACAAAAGGAATGAAGGAGGTATTTAGTGTTAGGAATAAGGTGTCTCAACCTTGTATAATTCCTATTCTTATTATTTGTTTTGTAAAATGTATTTCTTGCAAATAATGTTGATATGTCGACATCTTGAATTGTGTGTAAGGAGATCATGACTAAAACGGTTATGATGGATTCCTATGACACGTAAGAGCTATGTTAGGAAGATTCAATGATAGGTGAAGACATGTGGCAACTAAGATATTTGAGTAATGTACACTCTACCCCAATAGCGGGGTTTGGGTTTTCTCAGAGAATGGTAAAACCCTAATACGGTTTACCTTTTGGGAGTAGCCCTAAAGTGAAGCACATGTTATAAGTATTTTTAGAGTTGCGAAGAGATGTGATGCGAAAAGGGTGTATTGTTGGTACTACGAGTAGCTACTGGAGTCTTCTGTTGTTGATGTTGAACTTGCATTGCAAGTGTATTGTAACCTTGTGTTGAAGATAATACATTGTGTAGGTTCTGAAGGGGTGGGTTGTTTTACCAAAAGGTTTTTCCCCACCAGCAAATCCTTGTGTTATGTGTTCCTTTTTCTATCTATTTTCTATATGCATGGTTGGCTATAATATTGTTGTTTACATGATATTGAATCTGTAAGTGTAGAAGATTTTAATAGGATTTGCATCATACTTTCCTTATGAGATTAGTGTAGGAAGCTGTTTCCGCACTTGAGTTTCCTTACATTTAGGAGCTTGGAGTAGGATGGGGCAGAACTAATAACACTTCAAAGGCAAAATGAAATCCTAAAGGGATATCTGAGTGAAGTTGTTGGTCGTTTGGACCTTGAGCATCCAGAGGAGACTTTGAATACAATAATTGAGAGAATAGATATGGGTATAGTCCAATTGGATCCATTTTTGAGAGCTTGTCAACAGTGGAGGGAAAGTTTTGAGGAGAAAGGTGTAATGATTATACAAGCAAATTTGAAGTTGTTACACATCATGAAAGATAATACAGATAGGCTAGGAGCCATTTTGAATCAAGATTTTGGTCTGATGGATGAGGTACATACCTAGGGAAAAGACTTGCAAGCATTGCAATCTATTAACGGACAAAGGTATTAGATGCTGATGGATGTATATATAGCTGAGGAATTAGATAAAATAGATGATTAGATAGAGAAGATTGTGGATGGAAATAAAGTAATGGAGACCTTACATGCGGAGATTCATAGGCTCAAGGACCAAGCCCAAGAGAAAATTTTGGAAGCTTAGAAACATTATAGTGATGCACGTCTGGACATTTTTGAGGATGATACATGAGAGAAGCTAGAACCTATAGAGGTAGTAGTTGAGGAATTTTGAAAGACTTTTGAAGAAGCCTCTAATGACAAAGATATCAGACAGACATTTAGAATAGAAGAAGCTTTATTAGAGCTTGATGTAAAACACAAAGATTTTGCAGAAACTCATATAGAAGTGGGTAACTACAAGCAGAAAGTAAAGATAAATATAATGCCTTACATTTTCTAGATGTCACTCAAATCACTGAGATAATTGAGAAATTCAAAGGCAAATATCCAGACATAGCTCTGATATAAAGGGGAACAAAACCTAGATGCCTGAATTTCAATTTTGACACTTAGTGAAATTTTGCAATTTTTGGAGCCTACTTCTGAGGTGCTCTGTTGTGCCAGGTGCGTTGGTGTGCTTTTTTAGTAGTGTTCTAGAAGATTTTGAAGAACTTAGAGGTGCACCGATAGTTAACTACCAATTCCAAAATTATAGCTTTCCATGCATCAAAAATGTATTCTGACGATAGTTTAACTCCTATAGACACCTAGTGAAGATGGAGCTTCTATTTTTGCCACTTCCAGTCACTCCTACACCAATTGAAGGATTTCTCTTTCTTATTATTTCATGCTTTCTTTGTTTTATAACATATAAAGGCTCATGCATCTAATTAATGATATAAAATGCATGGATTCCTACTTAGCACCAATTAGATAGATAGTTTGTACATAAACAGATTTGTTTTATTAGTTTAGAAGCATATGATTGCATAAAGATATCTCTCACTCTCAGCAAAAATTGAGGAGAAGATTTCTTGTAATATGTAATTAGGGTTGCCATTATTTTGCAATAATAAATGCTTTTGGTGCTTGTATTTGGAGTGTAGTGATTCTTACCTAAGTGTGTTATATTTTGTGAATGTATGTTCATGGGATGTAATTGAACCAAAAGTTCATTACATTATTTTTGGTTATGCGATATTTTAATTTTGGTGTTTGCTACGGGTTCACAAATTCTGCTAATGTACTTAGTTTGAGAAGAGATCATCATATTGTTCTTGCATAGCTTTTCATCTTGCATGAGCACACTTTTCGTGGCCTTGCGATCTAATAAAAAGTGAAACATTTTACGGTTACTGAATTCCCCATTGACGATTGCATTAGTGGAACTAAGGAAGCGTTGCTCCTACTTTCATTAGTTACCTACCAATATTTTTGAAAGCTTAACTCACAGACGCATTGTTTCTGTAGTTTATGTCCAATAGGATTTACTTTTCATGTTATTTGCTTAAACTTCTTGTTACCCTACCTTCATTATTTGCTTTTACAAACACTTGGTTAATTTAGGAATTCATATAGTTTCATCATTAGATTGCATTCATTTAAAAATAGAAAAATATAGTTCTTTTTGTGTGTATTTTATTCTTTTGATAGTAAGTAGATCCTACATCTTATCTGAAGTTTTCAAACGAACAAAGGCCTCCTCATGAACATTCACATTTATCTTCAACTGAGCAGATTCCAATAGGTTGCAAGATTGCCTAAAACCTTAAAGTTGATCCTTGGATTATCTTTTCAAGAGAGGAGTTCGAAAGGATTCTTGTCGTTAAGCATCGTGCAAAATGACAACTCAACATTATGAAGGGAGTACAACTCAAATCATGTATCAATACTCCCAATGACATTCATGAAATATCAATTCCATGTGTGTGACAAAGATTGTAATTATTAAATGGCACCCTACATAGAGAAAGCTTCCAAATTGTTCAAAGTGTGTGATTTTAAGGAGGAAAGGAAGGGCATTTTGCAAGGTTTTCAGCAGAGTGACAGAAATGGAGGCTAACTTTACCCTTGAATCAGACAACTAGATGCACTCGTATGAAGGGAAGATCATAGTTAGGTGTCTAAAGAATATTTTATTGTTTGATGACCAGGAGTTAATGGATAGCATCCATCAATTTTTTGGAATGGAATATCTAGAATCCTACTAGACGAGATGCTCCAATTTGGATGTAGCTTCAGTCTTCGTGGGATTGGTGCTACTAGTTGGAGAGATCAAGGAGGAATTCTATAGGGATGTGGTAGCATGCATTGACCCACAATGGTTGTAGGGGCTGGAGGATATTATGGGCAAAGCTATTATGGGTGTGGCTTTGGAGATGGGACAGGAGCCATGGAGGTTGATTAGGGGAGGGGATTCGTTGGTTCAACCCTGATCGTTTGGTCATGGGAAAATCCACAAGGGGCGCATTATTATAGGTAAAGTAAGGGTGGAAGAAGATTAGGGAATTCTTATAGGGGAATATCTAGGTGTCGAGCGAGTAGAGTTGGGGATTTATGAAGGCGATGCCAGGTAGGAGTAGGACTACTCTAGGATTTCCACTACAACACCAACTTGAGAGGAAAGTTTAGAAGGATGATGGAGATTCCATGGTGTAAGGAATGTGGCTGGACATCTCATTAACCAAAGAGGCAGGCATAAGTGGTATGGGTAGTATACATTGCCAAGGAACCAGTCCTCTCTGCATGCCAAGGTTAGTTTAGGACAATCGGGCCATTCCAAACTTCATGAGGGAGGAGGTGACACAATGGTTTAAGGATTAAGCACAGGTGGTTGGTGGTGTTTGATGATGTCTTTGCTTTTGGAATCCACTATGGCTCTTTTTTGTGGGTTGGGGTGCTGTAGTTTTTTGGTTTGGGTGTTAATGTCCATTTTGTGTTTTATATCTATAGAAGTCTGTGGGGTAGGGAAGATAAAAGTTTGTAATTCTTATGGCCAACTTATGCAAATGGATTTATCCAATGTAATATTTCTTTTTATTATCAATACAAAATCAATAATGTTACCATAAAAAAAAATCACAAAAGACCCACATACTAAAATATAAACTTGACTAAAAGGTAAAGTAAGAAATCAAACTCAAAGGTCAGGATTCTAAATTTACATCACTTTAATGAATTCAGAAAGGTAAGGAAAGCATATACTTTCCCTTTATCTTAGGACAATTAGACCTGAGTTCAAGATTTTGACTTGAGAACTATCTCCCCTCTTTTACCATTAAGATATTGCGATAAGGCACACTCATCTTGACAATTCAGGGAAGTCAATTCCCAGTACCTACAATATGCATAAAGGTTGAATATGTACATATGTATATATCTAAACTAAATAAGTAATGACATAGAATGGTACATCATGTAGATCTCAACTAGCAGGTGACTACAAGTCCCTCCCTCAACCACATCATATACATCAAACATAAAGACAAACATACATGTACACCATACACATGCAAGCATGGGCTAAGTAACCATAAAACCACATATAAATCATACATATAACTATCGTCATGAAAATAGATGAAATTACTATATGAAGTGTACAAAGCATCGTCATCAAATGAATAACCATGAACACCTAAAATATCCGAATATGAAGTAGCTCGTCAAATATATAATCCAAACATGTAAATAGTATCAACCAAATTAGGTAACCAAGTACCACTAAATCAAATCACATTACCATGAGAACTAGTATAAAAGAATTTAGCAATATAAAATAAAAGAAAACTAAGGGTAGGCACTATAGTTTACGAACCATTATCCAATAATGATTTATATACAATTAAAGGTCTCAATGGAGAAGTAAATAATTGCAAAAAAACTATGGGTCAAATTATAATGATTAAAACATGACTAAAATAAAACCTCTAAATTAGAAACATAATTAAGCTCCATTAATTAATGAATGTGAGAGAGGAGAGGGGTTGGGTAGATAGAGTTGGAATGAATATTTAAGGATGAAATGCGAGAGGAAGAGATATAAATATAAATATAGGAATGATAAGTGATATATAGAAGTATAGGGATGAATAGATATAGGGGTAGAGAGAGATGTGTTAGAGTGGGGTTGATGTTGCACTTAAAGACCGATTTGTCAGTAACCATTACAACTAATCAACTTATAGTACACAATACACAATTAAGCTCTTGTCACGAATCTCAAGGGAGCATTGAACATTGTGTCAACAATATCCCTCTTAGTGTTACCCAAGGGTTTTAGGATTTGAACATGTGGCCAAGCTCTAGTACCACTTGTTAGAGTGGGGTTTTCATTGCATCAAAAGACCGATCTGTTAGTACCCAATACAACCACTCAATTAATAGTTTATGAGAGGTGTTGTAATTGTTGAAATCTGATTGGAAAGAGATCATTGATGAAAGGAACTTATTGATAAAGTATGTTTTCAATCATTATTTTGTCATTCATGTCAAACCTGCTATTTGCTGGAATGACAATTGCTTATAAGATCCAAGCACTATCACTTAGTTGATTGATGAAGAGGATTTGATCAACAAGATGTAACGAAAGCACCTAAGGGAAAGGTTGAGTTATGGTTTTGTAATGAAGTGCAAGGATCAGTTAAGACAATGGTGAAATGTTGTATTGACATTATACTTATACATATAGAGGTTGGCTACACTAGGAAACTCTAGAAAGAAAAGTTGTAACAATGTTGTCTGCAAAGCTTGACTAAATTCATTAGTGGGTGCCAAGCAAGTTAGTTCAAGTCGAGCAAATTTTTAGTTGGAGCTGAGCAAATGAAAAATCTAGTGTGTGCTGAGTGAAATAGAAGGAGCCGAGTAAAGTTAATGTGTTGAGTAAGAAGTAGATGCCAAGTAAGCAACAAGTGCCGAGCACCAGTAAAAATCAGTTAATGTCGAGTAACCCAGTATGTGTCGAGCATCAAAAAATTAGTTAATGTCGAGTAACACAGTATGTGCCGAGCATCAGAAACTAATAGTGCTGAGTTGCTGAATTATTTGAAAAGTCAAAAGATTGCCAGATCTGAGCTGACAAGTTTGTTACCTTGAATTTTGTGAACCAGGTAAAAGATAAGGATGGTGAGTTGGTGGCATAGAATTCTAGGTGAACCATTTTTGGGTGATTTTAGGAGGATTGTTCATGAAGTTTCTCGATGAAGAAAAGATAAGGGGTAGATACATTATATCCTACCTAATCCATTTTTGAACCCTAAAGTTCAAGAGTGGGAAAGTATTCCAGACTTCTATTTAAGGAGTCACAGGTCATGAAGTAGAAGGTTGGTCAGTTAGAGTATAAGGTGTCAAGGTCAAGACATTGTGAAGGAGGAAGAGAGTATAGAGACTCTACTTCAATTGATGACCACTGAAGTGATTGCATTGGCATAACGAGCATGAAGACTCAACGGGGAAAAGCTTGAAAGGAGGACAAGATGTAAGAGTTGCAGTGATTGTATGCCAAGCAATATTGAAGAACTGAAAAGTGATATGAAATCTACAAGTTATGTTGTGAGTTGTATTAGATCAAAAGTCCT
Source organism: Cupressus sempervirens (assembly GCA_028749045.1). Classification (NCBI taxonomy): domain Eukaryota; kingdom Viridiplantae; phylum Streptophyta; class Pinopsida; order Cupressales; family Cupressaceae; genus Cupressus; species Cupressus sempervirens. The sequence continues at coordinate 94,882,524 of CM053789.1, read as the reverse complement.
TATTGTTACTCTCTAGCAATTGTATCAGTTAGGGATAAATCCTATGGACTTAGGTTGGTTTAATAGCCATGTTGTAAATCCTTTAACAAGGTGACATTCCAAGTGAATGTTCTAAAGTCCTTTAACTAGGTTCACTTCTAATAGAGTGATTGAAATCCTTTAACCAGGTCACATTTAATAGTGTGTTTTGTAGCCTTAGACAGGGCAGGCCTTTCATAGGGCATCACTTCAGAAGAGTGAAAGAGGAGTAGCATGTTACTGGTGGTTTTTCCCATATTGGATTTCCAAGTAAATCATTATGTCATATGTTGATTTGTTATGTTTTATTCCTGCATGTTGATTTTATAGTAATCTGCTATGATGAATGTTTAGCTTGGATGCATGGTTAGTTTGATGGGCTTATCATACTCAGTGAAAGTTCTATTTGGACATATGGACCTTGAATAACTGATTCACCCCAAACCACCCTCTTAGTTATTCTAAAGCATTTCCAACAATTGGTATTAGAGCACAGTTGCTGATTTGGTTTAAAGGGTACCAAAAGCAGAAAGATCAAGATGTCCAAGAGAGAGGTTCCCAAGCTCAAAAAAGAGAACTTCATTGCATGGCAAGGTATAATGAAGTTGTATCTCAGATCCATAGGAGATCATGCACAAAGCTCAATTACAATAGAGCATGTTGACCCAACCGATGTTCCTACTGTAGATGATTTGAAGAAAAATCAAGTACACAATTAGGCAATGCTGGATATTGCCTTTTCTCTGAACTATGCTAAATTTGATGACATTAAGGGATGTAACATTGCATTCAAGATGTGGAGAGCCTTGTTAGATATTTATGGAGGAGATCAAAATGTCCAAAGAGCCAAAAGAGAAAGCCTTAGAGGAAAGTTTGATGACATGAGAATGGAAGAAGGTGAGAATGCTGCTAAGTATGCCTCTAGAATAAAGGAATTGGTAAGTGCAATAAGAAGTTTGGGTGGTAATCTAGATGATGATACTATTAATAGAAAATTCTTAAGAACCTTTCTCCCTATTTATGCTATTAGAGTATTAGCCATCCAAGAGTTAAGATGTGTATTAGGAAACAATCTAACCTTTGAAGGTATAGTGGGAAGACTTACTGCATTTGACCTACCCAATTTTGATAACTACAAACCTAAGAACATTGAATCTACTTTCAAGGCCAAGCTACTGCTGAAAAATACGGAGGAAGTGAAACCAAGAAGGAAGGGAAGAAAGAAAAAATATGCATCCAGTGACAGCAGCACAAATGAAGAAAATGTAGAACAATTGGAAGCATTGCTGGCAAGAAGATTTCATCGAGGCAAAGGAAAATTCAAAGGTAAGCTCCCTATCATATGTTTCAATTGGAATGAAGTAGGACATATTGTTGAAAGATGCCCATAGAAAAAGGACTATAGAGAAGGCAACAAGTACAAGAGCATAAGAGAAGATGATAATATAGATTACAAAGACAAAGGCAAAAAGTGCTACATTGCTGAAGAAGAGAATTCTGATGAGAATGATGATGAGGTAGTCTATGTAGCCATGAAGGATGAGTTAGAAAAAGATGAGGCAACGACATTGGTAACCTGTGTGAACAAGAATGATAGATGGATCATAGATAGTGGATGCTCACATCACATGACAGGAGACAAAAGTAAGTTTGTCACTTTTACTCACTATGATGGAAATAGTGTTAGATTTGGAAATGTTGCCCCTTGTCTAATCAAAGGAAAAGGTTCCATTAAGCTTATAGAAAAAATTTCATGTGACAATGCATATTATGTCGAAGGATTGAATTATAATCTATTGAGTGTGTCACAGTTAGGCAATGTGGGATGTAAAGTAGAGTTTGGAAATAAAATTGCCAAAATCTATGATACTGATGGAAATCTGATAGGAAAAGGAGACCAAACTAGGAGTAATTTGTTTTACCTAGATATGCAGGATGCTACCTATCTTGTTGTAAGATTGGGTGATGTGTGGCTATGGCATAAAAGTCTGTGTCATGTTAACTTTGATAATTTGATAAACATCAGCAAAAAGAAGAAAGTTAGAGGTCTACCTAAATTGTAAAAGCCTGACAACACAATGTGCAAACAATGTCAATTAGGAAAGATGAGGAAATCAAGTTTCAAGAGCAAAACTTATACCTCCAAGGAAGTTCTTGAACTAGTCCATACTGATTTATGTGCTCCAATAGAAGTGCAAAGCTACAAAGGAGACAAATACATAATTCTATTTGTTGATGACTACTCTAGAATGATGACTGCTATGTTCTTAAAGTAAAAGTATGATCCTTTTCAAATCTTTAAGTGGTATTTGGCTAGGGTTGAAAAGGAAACATGGAAGAGTCTAAAGTGCCTAAAATCAAACAGAGGAGGAGAATTTACATCAAAAGAATTTGAGATATTTTGCAATGATAAAGGAATCAAGAGACAAACATTAGCACCTAGAACTCCCCCATAGAATGGAATTGCAAAAAGAAGGAACAGATCAATGATTGACTGTGCCAGAACATTGACAATGGAAAAGAATGTTGCTCTAAAATACTGGAGAGAAGTTGTAAGTACAACTGTCTACACCTTGAACTGAGTACAAGTCAAAAAAAGGTACTAATGCTACACCTTTTGAATTTTGGTATGGTCACTCACCTAATGTTACATATTTCAAAGTGTTTGGTTGTAAGTGTTTTATTCTTAAAGACTTTAGAAATGACAAGTTTGTTGCAAAGAGTGATGAAGGCATATTCCTTGGATACTCCACTAGAAGCAAAACATACATATGTTTGAACACTAATACTAACAAAATTGTGGAAAGTGCAAATATAAATTTTGATGAGCATACAAAAGTTCAAACTGATGAATCCAAAAAACTAGAAGAGTATAGAATCTTTGTGTACTACCATGAAGGAATGCCTATTGAAGAAGCTATGAATCAAGATGGAAATCAACAACAAATTTTAGTATCAGCTGAGTCGCAACTAGTGAATGTCGAGCTACATTCAAAAGCCAAGCAATAGAATGAAGACAATGCTCATTTTGATTCTAAAATTAGTACACATGAAAGAGATGTTGAACTACCTAAAAAAGAAGTGCATAGTGATTCTGAAGTTGAAGGATCAAACATGGAAACTAGGAAAGAACCAAGGTTATACAAGTATGTGAGAAGACATCACCCTACTAGACAAATAATTGGTGACCAAGAAGCAAGACTAATCACAAGAAATAGACTGAGAAATGAATCATGTCTACTGAGCAAGATTGAACCCAAAATAGTGAACGATGCACTACTAGATGATGACTAGTATAAAGCCATGGGAGAAGAGATTGATCAGATAAAGAAGAACAAAACTTGGACTTTAGTTCCAAGACCAGCTGATAAGAATGTGATTGGTACCAAATGGGTATTTAGGAACAAGCTAGATGAGAATGGCAAGATCATAAGAAATAAGGCTAGATTAGTTTGTAAGGGTTATGCACAAGAAGAAGGACTGGACTATGGGGAAACATTTTCCCCTATTGCAAGAATGGAAGGAGTAAGAACTTTACTTGCATATGTTGCCTACAAAGGATTTAAGATGTAAGTCTACTTTTTTGAATTGTATACTAGAAGAGGAAGTCTACATTGAACAAGCAAAGGGATTTGTTGATGACAACAACAAGGATATGGTGTGCAAACTGCATAAAGCACTCTATGGTTTGAAGCAAGCACTTAGAGCATGGTATGAAAGACTTCACAAATATCTTGTGTAGATAGGATTTGAGATAACAGATGACAACAACAACCTATATATCAAGAAAGAGAAAGGTAAAGACATTTTGATATCTAAAATATTTGTTGATGATATAATATTTGGAGGAAAAGATGCCCTATGCAAAGATTTTGTTGATAAGATGAAACATGAGTTTGAGATGTCAATGTTTGAGGAAATCAAATTCTTTGTTGGATTGCAAGTATATCAACTAAAACATGGCATATTTGTGACCCAATCAAAATATATCAAGGAGATAATAAAGACATTTGGCTTAGAGGATTCAAAACCTATCAGTACACCAATGGTCAGATGACATAAGTTATCCAAGAATAATGATTTAGCTAAAGTAAATCAAACATTGTACAAATCCATGATTAGAAAGTTGCAATATGTGGTGCACAATAGACCAAATATTGCATTATCTATTGGGATAGTGGCAAGATTTTCTGCAAACCCAAGAGAAAATTATCTTATGGCAGTTAAAAGAATAATGAGGTATCTCAAAGGTATAGAGGATTTAGGCTTATACTACAAGAGGTTTGAAAATTTTGATTTGAAAGCCTATATTGATGTAGATTGGGGAGGTAATATAGATGACAAAAAAAGAACCAGTAGCAGTGCACTCTTTTTAGGAAAAAGATTAGTCACTTGGACAAGCAAAAAGCAAAGTTGTACATCACAATCCACAACTGAAGTTGAGTATGTTGCAGTTGCCATCAACTGTACAAATATTTTATGGATCAAGCATTTGTTGAAACGTATGAAGGAAGAGATAAATGAACCTGTGATACTCTATTGTGATAATGCAAGTGCCATCAACATATCAAAGAATCCTATGATGCATGCCAAAACAAAGCATATTACAATTAAGTATCATTATGTGAGAGAACTAGTGGAAGACAAATATGTTAGCTCAAAGGAACAAATTGCTGACATCTTCACAAAACCATTACCTAAAGATGCATTTGAATATCTTAGAGGTAAGTTGGGGGTGATACCACTAACTAAGGCTACTTGAGAAATAGGAAGACTTCCCTGCATCAAATGAGTTGCTTGTTAATATGATACAAATTGATGTAGAGGTTACTTTAGGTTTCTACCTGAAGTAATCACAAGCACATCACAATCAAGGTGATAGAGGGAGAAATTGAAGTTCCTTTAATTGCTACACTTGCATAATTAGATGTTGAAACAATGTCTCTTTGGCATTGTTGTCAAAGAGGGAGAAATGATGTAAAACTGATCAAAGGGAAAGCTACAACAGAGAGGGAGAAATAAAAAAAATCAAGATGATAGATCTAAGAGGGAGAAAATTAGAATAAATTAGAGAAAATAGCATAGAGGAAGATATGAAAGTCAACAAGTTTTCTTTTTGGCATTTGACTTACTATTTTAACCTAGTTAGCATTTTGGTAACTTGGTTGATTAGTTTGGTTTTCCATCAATGCCAAAGAGGGAGATTGTTGAAATCTGATTGAAAAGAGATCATTGATGAAAGGAATTTATTGATAAAGTATGTTTTCAATTATTATTTTTTCATTGATGTCAAACCTGCTATTTGCTAGAATGACAATTGCTTATAAGATCCAAGCACTATCACTTAGTTAATTGATGAAGAGGATTTGATCAACAAGATGTAACAAAAGAACCTAAGGGAAAGGTTGAGTTATGGTTTTGTAATGAAGTGCAAGGATCAGTTAAGACAATGGTGAAATGTTGTATTGACATTATACTTATACATACAGAGGTTGGCTACACTAGGAAACTCTAGAAAGAAAAGTTGTAACAATGTTGTCTGCAAAGCTTGACTAAATTCATTAGTGGGTGCTGAGCAAGTTAGTTCAAGCTAAGAAATTTTTTGATTGGAGTTGAGCAAATGAAAAATCTAGTGTGTGCTGAGTAAAATAGAAGGAGTTGAGTAAAGTTAATGTGCTAAGTAAGAAGTAGATGCCGAGAAGCAACAAGTGCTGAGCACCAGTAAAAATCAGTTAATGCCAAGTAACCCAGTATGTGCCGAGCATCAAAAAATTAGTTAATGTCGAGTAACACAGTATGTGTCGAGCATCAAAAACCAATAGTGCCAAGTTGCTAAATTATTTGAAAAGTCAAAAGATCACTAAATATGAGCTGACAAGTTTGTTACCTCAAATTTTGTGAACTAGGTAGAAGATAAGGATGGTGAGTTGGTGGCACAAAATTCTAGGTGAACCATTTTTGGGAAATTTTAGGAGGATTGTTCATGAAGTTTCTAGATGAAGACAAGATAAGGGGTAGATACATTGTATCCTACCTAATCCATTTTTGAACCCTAAAATTCAAGAGCAGGAAAGTATTCTAGACTTCTATTTAAGGAGTCATAGGTCATGAAGTAGAAGGTTGGTCAGTCAGAGTATAAGGTGTCAAGGTGAAGACATTGTGGAGGAGGAAGAGAGTACAAAGACCATGCTTCGATTGATGACCAATGAAGTGATTGCATTGGCATAACGAGCATGAAGACTCAGGGGGGCAAAGCTTGAAAGAGGACAAGCTGTAAGAGCTGCAGTGATTATATGCCAGACAATATTGAAGAACTGAAAAGTGATATGAAATCTACAATTTATGTTGTGAGTTGTATCAGATCAAAAGCCCTTATTGTTACTCTCTAGCAATTGTATCAGTTAGGGATAAATCCTATGGACTTAGGTTGGTTTAACAACCATGTTGTAAATCCTTTAACATGGTGACATTCCAAGTGAATGTTCTAAAGTCCTTTAACCAAGCTCACTTCTAACAGAGTGATTGAAATCCTTTAACTGGGTCACATTTAATAGTGTGTTTTGTAGCCTTTAATAGGGCATCACTTCAGAAGAGTGAAAAAGGAGTAGCATGTTACTGGTGGTTTTTCCCATATTGGATTTTCGTGTAAATCACTATGTCATGTGTTGATCTGTTATGTTTTATTCCTGCATGTTGATTTTACAGTAATTTGCTATGGTGAATGTTTAGCTTGGATGTTTGATGGGCTTATCATACTTAGTGAAAAAGTTTTATTTGGACATATGGACCTTGAATAACTGATTCACCCCCCCTCCTAGTTATTCTAAAGCATTTCCAACAATAATTTGTTTTCTGGATTTGATTGTGTGAACGATTTTTTACATCAACGTTTTGGATCACACTCCGTGATCCATCATCAGGATGCATGCAAAAGAAGAGGAGAAAAAAGTACATGCACAATCCATCATTTTTTCTCCTTCTCTTCTTTTGCATGCATTCTGATGATGGATCACATAGTGTGATCTAAAATGTTGATGTAAAAAATTGTTCACATAATCAAATCCAAAAAACAAATTACAACATTGATGGATTGTGGAAATCTGATAGCCCTAACATGAGAGGTGGTTAAGCCCTTGTCATGAATCTCAAGGGAAGCATTGAAATTTTTTGCAACAAGATGGGGAGATAAGGAGATGGAGATAGAGGTAAAGAGACCAACAAATATAAAAATACATATATAGGCAGAGAGAGAGAGAGAGAGAGAGAGAGAGAGAGAGAGAGAGAGAGAGAGAGAGAGAGAGAGAGAGAGAGAGAGAGAGAGAGAGATGGAAATATAGAGATGGAGAGGGAGGGCAATAAATTGAGTTTAGTGGGCTAAGAAGAGATGGTAATGAAGACATGTAATAGAGAGAGAGGGGAAAGATATCAATAGAGAGAAGTAATAAAAATAAGTATATAATATTAGGTTATTTTAAATAAAAATTATACAATATATTTTGCATTAACTTTTATACTTAATAATATCTTAAAATGATATCTAATATAGAAATTAATGCATGACATTTCAATTTAATTTTTGATGAATTTTAAAAAATATTAACGTAATATATATATTTTAAATTTTTTATATGAAAATATAAGAATACATTTCATTTTAAATTATTAGATACATGTAACTAATTATGCCTAAACTTAAGGGGCGGGGGCCCTAGCTCGGTTGGCTAAATCTTCCCTGTTGCAGGGGGTTGGTCATGGGTTCTAGTCTCCCCCGTCCCCGTGGTACTAGTGGGCATGTCGTGCCAGCGCTACCGGTCACATTAAAAAGTTTACCCGGCGCACTGCAGTTTATAGGGGGGGCCGTGCTGCACCCGATTCCTGCAGTCTTATTAAAAAAAAAAGAAAAAAAAGAAGAAAAAAAAGCCTGAACTTAATTAAATTAGAATAATGTATTAAAGGCATTTTTTTTAGAAGGATTGTAGGGATCCTATGTAAGATTGTATCTATTACACAAACAAGTTTAATAAAAGAGAGATACACATTGGAAAACTCTATCACTAGTTGGGAAGCTCTTCACCAGGCCAAGGAGGATGGTGAAAACTCTATTACGATCCTATCAAACTTTGTGAAGGCAGACTGTAGAATTGAGTGGCCCTTTGTTCTTGGAATGTTTAAAGCATTTGGTTTTCCTCCAAAATTTTGGAGATGGATTGATATCTTATTCATGGACTCCTCCATAGTCATTGATGTTGGTGGATATTTATCAAAACCAATTTTTTTGCAAAGATCTATAAGGAAAGGATGCTTACTTACACATGTCATATTTGTGGTGGTTGTAGATGTAGTGTTCTACATACTCAGATCTGAAGAGATTGGTCTTTGTATTAAAGGAATCAAGCTACCCAGTCAAGAAGAATTTATTAATGCTCATCTTTTTGATGGTGCAACTCATTTTTTGGATTTATTTGAAGGTAATTTTGGAAATTCTTTGCATAGATTGCAAATTTTTTACTTGGCCTCAAGGCCAAAAGTGGCACCTCATAAGTCTATTGTCTTAGGTTGGTTTGAAGTCACTCAAAATTGGTTACTATCTAAGGAGTGGTTGTGGAATACACCATCCACCATTGTTAGATATCTTGGGGTTCCCTACTATTAGATCAGATCCATGCTCCATGTAACATCTCATTCTATCACAAAATGCATGTTTGGATTTACTTCAAACCTAGTGTCAATCATACTCTTGATAAAGATTAGTATAAGGTTGCAAACTTGTATAAGCACCAATCAACTTGTCATTACCATCATTGTTCCAAAAACTACCTAATATATGCATGGATATCTCCCCTTGTGGTTTTAATTCAAGTCTAGAATAATGACTCATTTCTAAATGAGAAGTTTAAGTATTTTTTTTTGCATATATCCATCCACCAAGAAAATGTCAGATTGATATATGCCAAAGTTGAGAGAAAACATCCAAAATGGAAAACTCATTTTATTTCTTTGGTTGACAGAGTTCAAGTGGTTCAGAAGATACTATCCTCTCACTCAATTTACTAATCATTCACCTCATTATTTTTTATGAGGGTTTTTCTTTCAGCTAATAGTATGGGGGTGAGAAAGAGAGATTATGTTGATTAAGATTAGTGTTGTATGCCTAAGAAATTAGGTAACTAGGCCTTGGAGACATAAAATCCCATGGGGATGTTATTGCCTCAATTTTATTTTTTAAATCTCTTTAAGGAGATGAGCCTTGGAAAATATTGTTTAGAAATAATATTTTGAAATCTAAGATTAAAAAGGGCAAAAACTAGACCAAATTATCTCTTTCTAACATTCTTATGTGTGAATTTGATTTAAAAGTCTTTTTCTTTGTTACTTTTGTCTATCATTGGAAGGGTTTGACTCAAATTAGATTACTTTATTCCCAATGGGTTGTTGAGGGCTTGCCCAACTTTTATATAGTAGATAGTCCTTTGTGGTGAAGCATTCAACTAGACAACAAACCTCTTTCTCTTACTCAAATCCACTATGCTAAGTATTAGGATTTTCAAGGTGTCTTTATAGTGGAATACATCTTGATTGAGTACCATCTTGGGTCATGGGAAGATTTTTAGAACAAGTTTAGGATTCCTTCCTCTCAAAAGAAGACTTTTATTGTTATTATCAAAGCTAAAAGTAGTTTCTTTTTGGGAAAGGTACTGCACAACTTGAATATTTTCTAAAATAACTCAAATGACACTATAGATCATCATTTCTTGATGTATATACCAGATAAATATATGATATTCTTAGAGATAAATATAGAAGCATGTTAGAATCTTTAGAATAATTGAGAGGGGGGGGGGGGTGAATAAGTTTTCCAAGGTCCATATGTACCAACTAAATAATTAAACACTTCAACTACTTTAGATCTAATCATCCATTATCTCGGCCTCTATAGAAAATTATCAATAATATCAACTAGTAGCCCACTATCCTAATAATAAAAGACTTGCAAAATGTAAAAAATTAACAACAAATAATCACAAATAACATCCACACAAGCTTGACACTAGGATTTAACATGGAAATCCAATTTGAAAAAAAAAACCAGTAACATGCCACTAATATTTCACTCTTCTAAAGTGAGCTCTGTTAGGATCTAACCTTGTTAAAGGTTACAAATTACACTATTAAATATGACCTTGTTAAAGGATTTAATCACCCTGTTAGGAGTGGCATTGTTAAAGGACTTTTGAACATTCCATTAGAATGCCACCTTGATTAAAGGATTTATTTATGACTATTAGGTCAACCTTGATTAAAGGATTTCAATACTACTACAATGGTTAGAAAGTAATAGTAGGTTTGATCTGACTGATACAATCCACTTTGCAAATACAAATCATAGTTCAAGTCACATGTTGATCCACTGATTGGCATTCATTGTCATCTCTTTCTTTGATCTTCTTGGTAACCCTTCAAGTGATCACACTTCACCTCTTCACTTAAAATTTTCAAACTCCTACTTAGATTCACCAATCAATAGCATCAACAACTTCTCCAACCACACTAGGTTATCCCTTGTGCCTCCTTAAATAGGTAATTTTCATCTTTTATCGCTTAAACACCACTGTAGATATTTAGGGTTTAGTTAGATTCATCGAATCCTTCCAACACTACCATACTGGCACTTGGTCGTCACTCGCATCACTTGAAATATACTTCAAGTTCCTTAGTCTTTTGCTCTTTTGCTTGATCAAGCCTATGCATTTGGTCAGTCTTTGATTACTTCTGCAAGGATTTAGTACAACTATCTTCTTCACTTTTAGCATGATTTAAATAATCACTTTATCTTGTCAAAGTCTAACTAATGAAGTGCCCATTGCAATTCCTCGCATAACTCAACATTTCCTCTAGGTGCTATTGTTATGTCCATCTTCTCAAATCCTCTTAATTAATCATCTAGATATAGCATTCAAATCAAATAGAAAACTATCTTACCAATTAGGTTTGACATCAATGACAACATAACAATTATTCCAATTATAGTTTCCAATAATCTCCCCCTTAGGCATTGATGACAACACCTCTAGTTACCATGCAATCCAAAACATATATTGCTTTGAGAGATATCCCTCTATGTTTAGTATTAGATCTTCATTAATATCCTTAGTTTCATTCTGATTCTCATCCATGCAGCTCACATGAACTCTCTCTTTGATATACATCTTCCTTATTTTAGCAACACCTCTTTCAAGTTCTTCTTTGCAACATCTCTTGTTGAATACTATTGCTCCCTCTTTCATGTATGAATTTTCTTCATTGTTCACTTGATATACTTTCCCTTTATATGGTAACCTTGATATACTTTCCCTTGGTAACTCAATCTCCCCCTCTTTATTACTCCATGGTAGCTATCATATTCTCCTTATTTGACAACAATTCCAAAGACACTTAATATATCTCATACATCTTGATTATGTAGATATCCTTATTGTTGGCTAATTTTGCCCTCCTACCAAAATGGAGACATTTGAATTTAAAATCAGAAAATGGTCACATATATTTGTATAATTCAAACATTAGGGCATGCAAAATAATATTTTTATGACCTTAGGTTATATCTTTTCCTAAGTAATTTCACATTTTAAACTTTCCACGGGCCCATGTTTCATCTACCGTCTGATGCAGATGATCAAGGGTTGTCACTTTGTCACTGTCAGAAACTATAGTCTTTTTTGCTATAGTGACAAAATGACATGTTGTCACATAGCTCCACAGACCCATTTCCTTGGTTAGTGTAGTCATTAGTTGGTTCAACTTCTCCATCGTCCGATCTTATGAGATCAACGACGAGCACTTTTTCAGATTTCCAAAATGAACAATCTTTAAATAATGTGAGAAAGTTCCTTGCTAACATGTGGGATGTGGGTCTTGTTTTCTTTTGTGGCTCATGGGTGAGGTGGATCAGTGTCAGGAAAGTTGGCATACGACAAGAATTTCATTGGCCAAGTCTCTGACATGGTTAGTTGGGTGGGTTGCATATTCCTAGTTTCTGCCTTCACCGTCAGATCAAAGAGGATCTATAGTCATCACTTTGTTGCTTTATAAAGTTGCAAGGTTTTTATGGAATGTGACAAAGTAACACTATGACACGTGGACTTCATGATGTCATTCCCCTTGGTGGGTCACAAAAGTAAGACTTGTCAGAACAACATGGATATGTCAGAGTAGCGTAGCTGGTCAGTGGGATTTGATTCGTTAGGGGTCTACGTGTTCAATGAGGTGGATGTTGAATGTCTAGGGGGCCTAAAAACTTAAAGGCAAAGTGCCACAATAATGAAGGTCTCTCACGATTGTCAATTGTTTGGTGATTGATGATCGTCACTTTCTCACATTATGGACTTGCTCAATATTTAGACAATGTGAGAAACAACCACGTGTCCCAACATGCCTACTTGAAAGGTAACAATAGTAGTTAATGATAGTTAAGTGGTTGGTTTCATGAGGCAGTTGCAGTTAAGTTGGAGAGGATGGCATGGTTAGAGTAATGTGATGGTCAAACTTGTGAAGATCTCGCGAGGTGGTGAAAGGAAATAACATGGTTGGTCCACATGGCTCATTTTGGTTGCTTGATTGGGTTGACCTATTGATTTTGCTAATTTGTCAAGCTAGGAATGAAAGAAGATAGGGTTTTCTCATGTGATTTGATCTTCTAATCAATCCCAACCACCCTTGATTTATTGTTGTACTAGAAATGATGCAGAGGCATTCCTTCCACTACCTGATTGTCTATTTTGAGGGTTTTGGCATTGATTGGCACTGTTTCTATCACTTTAGGGTTACTCCAGTTAGGGTTTCCATGATTTTCACATCTCTGCAAGTGTACCGAATCAAATCCATTATTGAGATTGTCTTGATTGTTCCCTAAGCACTTAATGATAGTGGTTGTGAAGTAACTTTTAGTTGAAGCTATCTTAGTTATGCTTGAACTATAAAAGAAAGGTTATAATTCTTTGTTAGAGCTGACTCTTCTCTGTCTCTCTGATATTACTCTGCAAGTTCACTATAAATTCCCTTTTCTTTTGGACCTAATGCCATTCTACCTTGTCCCCTTCAGCTATTGATGACTGTACAAGATCTATATGCCCCTCTTTAATGTTTTATGGCTATTTGCAATTTTCCTGATAGTATCTCTTTTGACCTATGAATGATATATAAGAGAACTCTCTTCTTCCTTGTGTTATTCATTTTGGTTTTTTGATCTCCGTGTGATTGTTGGATTTAAACAAGTCTAAATTTGTATATCTTTGATGTCATAATAGTTCAAGTGCACATGTATGGACAAAGATTGGGTTTGAGCACTCTATTTTGGTGCATCACCTCCTTAGGATAGATTAGGTTAATGATTCTATGCATTCTTTCTCCCTTTTCCTCTCTAAGTGTAGGTAGGTGCATCCTCATAGTAAAGGAAGTCGACCTTGTCTGGAGACTCAACCTCATAGTTCAAGTCCCATAGCTTGGAGGTTGTTTCCATATTTTACAAGGTTGTCCTTAGGTAAAAACTTTGAACAAGGGTGAAAAATTTTGTGACAACACTGAATTTATCATCAATCATTTGGTCTATGACTGATATAGCATTTTGTGCTGCTTCCTTTACTACTTTAGGAAAACCCTAAAGTAAGACTGTTTGCATCAACTTTGTAAAATATTATGCTCAACACATTTGATATGGAGCTCCATTTCATCTTATGTAGCCTTGTTTAGGGGAATCACCCCCAATTTACCTCTTAGATACTCGTGTGCATCCTTAGGTAATGCCTTAGTGAAAATATCAACTATATGCTCCTTAGTATTCACATGCTCCAATCTCACTTATTTTTCTATAACTAACTCTCTCAAGTAATGATACATAATAGCAATATGCTTTGTCTTTATGTGCATCACAAAATTCTTTGATATGTTTATAACACTATTATTGTCACAATAGATAACAACTAGATCAATGATCTCTTCCTTCATTCCTTTCAACAATTGGTTGATCCATATGATGTTTGAACAATTTACTGCTACTACCACATATTTAGCTTTAGCTATTGATTGAAAAATGTAGTTATGGTTCTTGATTATCCATGAAACTAGTCTCTTTCCTAGAAATAAAGCTCATCCACTTGTACTCTCTTTATCATCAACATTTCCTACCCAATCAACATCTATGTATACTTTCAATTCAAACTTGTCATTCTTATTGTAATATTATCCATAGTCTTTTGTTCCTTTTAGATATCTCAATATCCTTTTCATTGCCATCATGTTCGTGTAACCTTGAGTAGTTAGTCATCGTTAGTCTTAATCTTTTCTAGGACTTACCCAGGCTTATATCACACCTACTAGGGTTCACCTTGGTTCCCTATCCACTAGATTATTTCTCTCCTATCCTCCCATACTTCACTACCAAGTTACACCATTGAATTATGTACTCAAACTCTCCAATTGCATTCTCCTTGCTTTCTAGCCAATCTTGAATTCTGATCAAACTTGGCATTCAAGACATCCTTGAGGAGTGAGGGGTTTCTCTATGAAGTTTACACACCATTCCACCCTCCTAGACCTTTTTTCAAGTGGTTTTCTAAGCTTCCTTATCCAAACTGTCAAAGTTGTTCAATTAGGCCTAATAGGATTAGCCCTCCTAGTTGAGTTTTAGGCCTTCAATTTGAATCTTTCCCAAACAAGAACCTAAATAAACTTTAGATATGGATACCCTTTTGGAATGACAAAAATATTTTTTAGATTTTAGGTCTCCACCTTGTCTATACACAAGAAAGAAATTTTCATGCCTAAAAATAAGGGTGATGGCAACTTTTACAAATTTAAGTATTCCTCACCTAGGTGATGACCTATGACCTTATCCTTATATAACTATATGTGAAACCATCTTGAGGATCATAATGATCAAAAATGCCAATTTTGCACACCATTTTGGGTACAAAACCCCAAAGTCTTAGTCCTAAGACCTAGGAACCAAACACACTGTAAACCAAAATGGACAACCATGGTCTGAATGATCAAATCCACTTGCCCTCAAAATCTGAAGACCAACTAAGGTCAAAACAAGAAAGAAAGACTTGGGTAGAGTCTAGACAAGCCAAAACCAAAAGTGAATTGCCTTTCCTTAGGTGCTCCTGCCCCATGTTCCCCCCAAAAGAATTTTTGTTTAGTTCATCCTTGGATTGAGTAAGGTAGGATCAATTCCCAAATTCTTGGACACTATTTCTTTAATCCAAGTAGCCTTAGCATCATTATGGTCAACTCATTTGACTAGATGTTCCAAGTAGTCTTTCTACCTGGTGTGCTTATAGACCCTTGAATCGAGGACCTTCTCTGATACCATAGGTCGAGTAGGGAGTAACTTTAGATCAACTACCTCTTGGGTGACCTCATGAAGGTTCTGATCAACATCTTGGATAGGTCCTTTATAGGCCACCAAGTCTTCCACTTTAAGAGTCCTATGTCTTTTGGTAAGTCAACTTTGTAAGCATTGGTGCCATACTTTTCAAGTATCCTACAAGTGCCTAGTCTTCTCATTTGTAGCTTGTGGGGCATGCCTTTCTACAATGTTTGTTTGTTTAAATGTACCATCACAAGATCCCCTATGTGAAACTAAACATCTCTTCTAGGTGTGTCCACCTTCTGTTTCAACTTGTTAGCATTTTTAGTTAGTGTTTTCTTCACACTGTCATGGACCTCTTTCATGGACTGAGAAAAGTCCTCTGCATATCATCTTCCTTGAATTCCTTACATCGATTCCCTTAACTCAAATATACCTCTAGGATGTAAGCCATAAATAATCTCAAAAGGGCTCTTACTAGTGGACCTATTCACTGTATCATTATAGGCATACTATGCTTGTCCAATGAGTTGATCCCATGTTTGACCATATTCCTTGGTGAGACATCTTAGTAGTTTTTCAAGGCTTCTATTGATCAGCATAGGTAGAACCAAAAGATGGGTTAGTTGATGAACATAGATTGAAAATATCATTGTTGAGAGATATTGTTGAAAGAGGGAGACTGTTGGAGAAGACTACATGTTTCAATCATTGTTTTGTCATTGATGTCAAACCCACTATTTGCTGACAAGACAATTGCTTATAAGATTCAAGCACTATTACTTATTTGATTGATGAAGAGGATTTGATCAAAAGATGTAACAATAGCACCTAGAGGAAAAGTTTAGTTATGATTATGTAATGAAGTACAAGGATCAGTTGAGACAGTGATGAAATGATGTATTGATAATCTACTTAAGGTTACAAAGGTTGGTTATACTAAGAAAGATTAGAAGAACAAGTTACACAAAGTTTGTCTGCCAAGCTTGATCGAGTGGATAGTAGGTGTCGAGCGAAGTCAATACAAGCACAACAAAAAATTAGTTTGAGCTGAGTAAAAGTTCATTCTAGTGTATGCCAAGCAGAACAACTAATGCCAAGTAAAGTTTAGTTGATGCCAAGCACCAGTAAACTTTAGTTCATGCCGAGTAATTTCACAATGGATGCCAAGTAATGCAATATGTGTCAAGCATCAGAAGCTTGATAATGTCGAGCTGCTGCATTATTTAAAAGATCATAGATTCAATGAATTTGAGCTGACAAGTTTCTTTTCTTGGATTGTGTAAACCAAGTGGAAGATAAGGTTGATGAGCTAGTGGCACAGAATTCAAGGTAAACCATTTTTAGGCAAATTCAAAGAGGATTCTAAGAGAAGTTTCTAGAAGAGATATGAGATATTGGGTAGATACATTGTATCTTACCCAATCCATCTGAACCCTGAATTGGACGATGGAAAATGAGCAGGAAAACATCTTAATTTTCTATTTATAGGGATGGCTAGTCATGAAGCAAGGTTGTTATGTGCGAGAACCTAAAGGAGACAAGGGTTTTGCTTCATCTAGTGACCTAAGAGAAAAGTCTGCAATGGCATGTTAAGCAAGAAGACTTAAGGAGATGAATGCTTGAAGGGTGAACAAGTTATCAAAGCTACAAAGTATGAAGGCCATGAAAAATTGAGGAATGAACAAAGATTTGTAATGTGCAAGTGAAGTTGTAAGTTGTATCAAATCAAAGCATTACTATTACTCTCTAACAATTGTATTAGTCTAAGGTAAATCCTTTAGATTAAGGTTGACCTAACAGTCATTTGTAAATCCTTTAACTGGGTGACATTCCAAGTGAATGGTCTAAAGTCCTCTAACAAGGTTCACTTCTAATAAGGTGATTGAAATCCTTTAACAGGGACACTATGTATTGTAACCTTTAACAGGGTTGGCCTTTCATAGGGCATCACTTTAGAAGAGTGAAAAGAGTAGCATGTTACTGGTGGTTTTTCCCAAATTGGATTTCTACATAAATCATTGTGTCAAGTGTGCTGATGAATCTATTATGTTTCATGCTTTACATTTTCACAAGTTGATTTGACCATAACCTACAAGTTTTAAGTGATTGCATAATCTTATGGATGCATGCATGAGTATAAATGTTTTATGGGTTCACTAACGTTGTGAAAAGTTTTATTTATTCATCTAGACCTTGGATAACTAATTCACCACCCCTCTCAGTTATTCTAAAGTATTCCAACAATTGGTATCAAAGCCTAGCTACTTGAGAGAACTAGTTTAAAGGTGCTAGAAGCACAAAGATCAAGATGTCTGAAAGAGAAATACGCAAGCTCAATAGAGATAACTTTTCTACATGGAAAAGTTTGATGAAGCTACACCTTCAAGGACTTGGAGATCATGCACAATCTACCATTTCTATGGAGCATGTTGATCCCGCTAGTGCCCCTACTACTGAAGATACGAGGAAGCAAAAAGAACACAATCAGGCAATGTTGGAGATTGCCTCTGCCCTAAGTTATGCCAAATTTGATGATATCAAAGGTCTTGATAGTGCAAAGAAAATGTGGGATGCCCTAACTACCATCTATGGAGGAGACACCAATGTTCTTAGAGCCAAAGTTGAAAGCCTTAGAGGTAAGTTTGATGAAATGAGAATGGAAGAAGGTGAGAATATTGCTCAATATGTTGAAAGGATAAAAGAAGTTGTTAATGCAATAAGAGGAGCAAATGGCAAACTAGATGATGAAATTGTTTTAAGCAAAGTTTTGAGAACACTACTACCTATAAATGCTATTAGAGTTTCTACAATTCAAAAACTGAAATGTATTCCAGGGAATAAGCTATCACTTGAAGTCTGGTAGGTAGACTTACTACTTTTGAGCTATCTAACTTTGATAATTACAAACCTGAAAAGATTGAATTTGTTTTCAAAGCTAAAGTGTGATTAAAAGAACCTGATGAGAAAAAGAAGAAGAAAAAGAAGAAGTATGTGTCCATTGGCAGTGATACAGATGAGGAGGATGTTGAACAACTTGAAGCACTACTAGCAAGAAGATTCCACAAAGGTAAAGGAAAGTTCAAAGGTAAGTTACCTATCATTGTTTTCAATTGCAATGAAGTTGGTCATATTGCTGCTAGATGCCCAAAGAAGAGGAACTATAGAGATGGTGACAAGTACAAGAGTAGAAGAGATGAAGACAACAAGGACTACAAAGACAAAGACAAGAAGTCTTAAGACATTGTTGAGAAGGAAACAAAGGATGATTCTGATGAACATGATGATGAGGTGGTCTATGTTGCAATGAAGGACGAATCTGATGAAGATGAGGCAACTGCACTTGTGACTTGTGCGAATAAGAATGATAGATGGATCATTAACAATGGATGCTCAAATCACATGACTGGAGATAAAAGTAAGTTCATTACCCTGAATTGTTATGATGGAAATAGTGTAAGATTTGGTAATGATGCACCATGTTTGATAAAAGGAAAAGGTTCTATCAAACTCATAAACAAGATTTTATGTGACAATGCTTACTATGTTGAAGGACTTAACTATAATTTGTTGAGTGTGTCACAACTAAATAATTTGGGATGTAAGGTTGAGTTTGAAAACAAGATAGCTAAGATATATGACACAAATAGGAAATTGATTAGAAAAGGTGATCAAACTAGAAGTAATCTATTCTATCTTGACATAGAGGATGTTACTTGTAAAATTTGATGATGTATGGCTATGGCACAAGAGGTTATGTCATGTTAGCTTAGATAACCTAGTTAGTATCAATAACATGAAGAAAGTTAGAGGTTTTCCTAAGCTAAAGAAGCCTGATAATGTAATGTGCAAACAATGTTAGTTAGGCAAAATGATAAAGTCAAGTTTTAAGAGTAAAACTTATATCTCTAAAGGAATACTAGAAATTGTTCATATTGAATTGTGTGGACCAATTGATGTGCAAAGCTACAAAGGAGATAAGTACATAATGCTATTTGTTGATGACTACTCTAGGATGATGACAGTTATGTTTCTAAAATATAAATCTGATGCTTTCCAAATGTTTAAGTGGTACTTGGCAAGAGTTGAAAAGGAAATAGGTAAAAGTCTAAAGTGTTTGAGATTTGATAGAGAGGGAGAATTCACATCAAATGAATTTGAGATGTTTTGTAATGACAAAGGAATCAAAAGATAGAAATTTGCCCCTAGAACAGCTCCAAAAATGGAATAGCCGAAAGGAGAAACAAATCTATAATGGACTATGCTAGAACACTCATGATAGAGAAGAATGTTGCTTTGAAATACTGGAGAGAAGCTATAAGCACAATTGTCTATACCTTGAACCATGTGCAAATCAAGAAAGGTACTCATTCAACACCTTTTGAACTATGGTATGGATATCCACTCAATGTAAAATACTTTAAGGTATTTGGAAGCAAATGTTACATTCTTAAAGATGTTAAGAATGCAAAGTTTGATGCAAAAAGTGAAGAAGGTATATTCTTAGGGTACTCCACAAGAAGTAAAGTTTATAAGTGTTTAAATACTAACACTAATAAAATTGTGGAAAGTGAAAATGTGAACTTTGATGAATATACATTAGTTTATGAGGCTGAACCTATGAAAAAGCTAGAAAAATACAAATCATTTATATACTTTTATGAAGGAATGCCTGTTGAAGAAGATGCTACAAATCAAGTTACAAATCAATAGAAAGTTTCAGTGACTTCCAAGTCACACCTTATGAATGATGAGTTGCATTTAGAAATCGAGCTACATTCAGATGCCTAGTTACATAATGAAGTAAATGCACATTCTAATTCTGAGATTAGTGAACATGAAAGAGATACTAAGATACCCGATAGAGATATACACAGTGATTATGAAGTTTAAAGACAAATTGAAGAAACAAGAGCTGAACCAAGATTGTCTAAATATGTCAAAAGACATCATCTTGCTACTCAAATCATTGGAGATAAAGATGCTAGACCAGTGACAAGAAATAGACTGAGAAGTGATACATGTTTTCTAAGCATGAAGGAACCCAAGTTAGTAAGAGATGCATTAGAAGATGTTGATTGGAGTATAGCCATCAAAGAAGAGATTGAACAAACAGAGAAGAACAAAACATGGAGTCTAGTTCCTAGACCAGAAGATAAAAATGTAATTGGTACCAAGTGGGTATTTAGAAACAAGCTAGATGAAAATGGTGAAGTCACAAGGAATAAAGTAAGATTAGTTTGATCTAATGGACGGATCTAGACTAATTGCAGTATTAATGCTTAATTAAAAACACAACTCAGTGGAAGTCTTAATACATTTATACATAAATGAAATTAAAACTTAAGATGAGAAATAGAATTGAGAGAAAAGAAGATAGAAAGTGCAAACAAAGTTTGATTTCAGAGTTCGCCACAAATGTGACTACGTCTCTGGGTCGGCTCCAATAGAGTACAACCAATCTGATTAATCTCCAAAAATCAATTACAATTATGCACCAAGACCATTTCTTCTAGAACTTCGACAACATAACAATTCTCCAAAGTACAAAAATGGCTCTAAAAAAATCTCCTAAAAAAAAAAAATCTCCCTATTCCTTTGGAAAACTTCACCAATAGAAATTTCTCTCTAAGTCTCCCTTAATTTCCCATTGCCTCCAAATGACATCCTGCCCCTCTTTTTATAGAAAATAATTTTCTTAAATTGGCTCAAAACCAATTAAGGGTATAAAACAAAACACCCCCTTCGAATAACCCCCTTTGCCATTTTTAGATTTTGGCATTTATACAATTTTGGGGTTTAGTTATTAATAAAATAACAAATAAGCCCTATTTGAAGAGTGGGCAGTTTGTTTCAAAAGTTAAATAGAAACTTTGCCACATGCTCATCAAGTCCAACGCATGGTGCAATGGTAATCACAATTTTGCCATACCCGCAAGGTCATGGGTTCAAATCTCATCAAGTGTTTTGGCGGCATCCATAGGTTAAATGAAAAATCTGTTATAAAGTTCTTAAATGCTCCACGTAGTCTAGTGGCAAGGAGGGAAAGTAGGGAATGAGAGGTTGAAGGTTCAAACCTCTTCAACAAATTTTTAAACCACCAAATTTGAGCTTGAGGTGCCATGTGGCACTATTTTATTTGCTCATATTTTTGACATATGTCATCACCTGAGTTGTTGATATCATGATGACATCATCACTATTACATTTTGCCTTCAAAATTCAAATGGCCATAACTTTCACATATGAAGTCTATTTTTGATGAAACGAACGTCATTGGAAAGTTCTCATTGGGCTCTTCATTTTGAAATCTATTGTTTACCACTTTTGAGATGGTTTGATTTCACCCCTTATCTAGCCCTCTAGTCTACTTGTTGACCAAAACTTTGACTGAGCATAACTTCTATATTTAGATCCATTTTTATCCATTCAAGTTGTGTTGGAATTAGAACTCTAAGATCTTTCTAATGGTGTAGATTTTGGAGAGAAATGAGACACTTCAATTTTCACTAAAAATATCCACCGGATCAAGCCTCCCCACTGAAGACCTTTTGGACCTCCAAAAGTGACATTTACTCTGACATAAAGTGAGTACTTGACCTCCCCACTTGTCCTGTATCATCTGTACATCTGAATGCCTCGCTCACAAGCACAATGAAGACTGCAACAACATTGTTGATCATAAACATTATTCTATCACTTCCATAAGCATCTACATCAACTGTCGTAGCCACTAACCAACAAACATTGACTAGCATCAAGTTGAACAATAATGCAAAAATGAAAGAGAATAAATCAAAAACATACCGATCCTTCACAACAGGAACAATTTTACGCAAGGAATCATTAATGCTTTCAATCATCATTTCCTCATGCTATACTGTAGGTGCATCCTGCAACATCTGACCCTGGTTAACTACTCCAAGTTCAAGTGTAGAACCACCTGTA
This sequence comes from Cupressus sempervirens, assembly GCA_028749045.1. NCBI lineage: Eukaryota > Viridiplantae > Streptophyta > Pinopsida > Cupressales > Cupressaceae > Cupressus > Cupressus sempervirens. The sequence goes on along the minus strand of CM053789.1, from coordinate 94,860,191 downwards.
CTGACAGACATAAGAGTTAACTCTTTACTTGCATTAATTACCCTCTTTAACTGCCCTGTGTTTGCAAAAGCATGACCAGTCTTAATCCTGTGAGAATGTACAACATACTAAATGCCATCCTTAAACAAGTGATAATGATTCTTCTCCTTGTAGAAAATTGCTTTTCTATCATAAAGATAAGGGCTACCAAGCACTATCCCACAGATATCTAGTGGAACCACATCAAATTGTACTTCATCCACAAACTTACTAGTGATTGCGAATCTTAAGGTGCATTGTCTTGTTACTTGCAACTTATCACTTTCACAAATCCAACCTAGTAGATAAGGTTCTTATGTAATGTGCTTTTCAATCCCATGTTTCTTACAATACTTTCATAAATCAAGTTCACTTGAGAACCACTATCTATCAGTGCATCAATTTTACTGTTCTTAGCAACAACCCTTAAATGAAACAACTCATTCCTTTTCTTATCTTCAGAGAAATCATTAACTATAGAAGTAGAAGCACAACTAGCAATAGAAACACTAGAAATAGGAGCTTTACCTTTTAAACCCATAGCTGTTATCTTAGTCTCTGTGTGTTAGAAAATGAGACCTGCAAGAAGCATGGGTTAACAAACAAACACTAGTTTAAAATCTTGAAATTGCATCAAAGACTTATCAAAATGAAAAGAACAAAATACCAACTAATGCTTGCTTGGGTTTTGCAACCCTAAGCTACCTACAAATCCAACTTTCCAGCCACCTCTACAGCTCAACAAGGACACCCATGAGAGGCCTTGTTGGTGTGTTAAGATGGGGGGGTGGGGGGGGGGGGGGTGTTTGATGTGCTCTCCCAAACACAACAATAAATGAATCTCTTGAGTGAGTGAGTGCAAGTGTGTATGCAAGTAAAGTATGAATCTAGACTAAATGAGATGAAAAACACCTCAAGAAATGGCTATGGAGAGAGCCATTCTTGAAGGCATTCAAAAATGAAGATGATATGTAATGAAAGAACTAACTAAATATGCAAACTATGATAAAAATGCAAGCTACAAATGCATGTAGAAACTAGACTAACAATACATAATGTAAACTAAATCAACTACCAAATTGTTAATATGAATCTACAAAATCACTATGAGACTCCACTACAGCAAACTCAAACTACCATGAAAGCTCAAACTATGAATGCAAACTCAAATCTCAAACCAACATGGTAACAATGCAAATAAAATGGGAGATGCAAATGCTTGAGACAAGCCCTATATTTATAGGCTTGAGGGAGGGCTTGGTGAGGTGGTATCCATATGGCATCCACATAGGTACCACAAGGGAGACACATGGGCTAGAGGACAAGCCATGCAAGAGTCAAAAAGAGTCTTTAATGATTGAGAGGCTCAAGGTGTGCTCACACATGTGTGAGCAACCTTGGGGGAAGAAGTGGGGGACAAATGTGTAAGAGGTGTAAGAGTCATAAATGAAATGGAAGGTTCATTGGATCAAGAGCTTCTCACACATGTGTGAGCAAACTTTTAGGAGCTAAAAAGGTGTTTAGAAAGAGATTTAGGATAATAGTGAGATTAAGTAGTGGGTAGGCTTAGAAGGATGAGAGTGATGGGTATAGGCTAGGCTCTAGACTAGGTTTAAAATTAAATTAAATGAGATTTAATTTAATCATGGGTTTAGATGAATTAATAGGATGTGCAAAATTTTAAATAAGTAAAATTTATTTAAAAAGAGGAATGTGGAGGATCATGCGTTAAATTAATTTAACACATTAAGGCTAGAAGCATTTAAATTATACTTAAATACTTAGAAGAATGAACTTATTTAATTAAAATAATTTAATTAAATAAGTAGAGGAATGTGAACAATATAATTAATTAATTAATAATTAATTACAATGTCACAGACGATATTAAAATTAATTAATATAGTCTTTAGGGATGATTTTAAGTGTCTACATTTTGCCCCTCTTTGATGTTATGTCGGAATAGCTTCATATCAAAGAAAAGAAAATATAGGTTGCATGAGAGAAGGAAGGAGTCCTATGGCGACAACAAAGGAGGAGGGTGCCCCCTCGCGAAAATTACACAAAAAGAATAAATTTTGGGTAATTTTTGTGAAAAAGGTCTTAAGAAATAGGAAAAAGAATAGAAAACGAGAATAAATGACAACATTTGCATGACTTGCGAATAAAAAGAGGACGGGCACGGCTCAAGAAAGGCATGGGCGCAAATGGGGTTCGCAGGGGCCCTATATAAGCCTCTGAGGGGCCCAAAGAAGGTCATTGTCACATCGCGAGTAGAGCATTTAGAGCAAACATGGACCCCATTGATCATTTGCAGCTTGGTGAGCGCATCCGAGAGTACCAGCGGGCAGCCGAGATAGGCCCACCGATGAGTCATCTGATCTTTTTCGTGTTTTGGTAGGCTAGGCTAGACTAGGCGCATTTATTAGGTCATAAATGGGCTAAAAAAGAGGTCCGAGTGGAGATGACAGTCTCTACCTTGTCGTCTATGCAGACAAGAAAGCATGGATCTCAGTGTCCGTGGAGACGACAGGAAACATCCTGTCGTCTGCGTAAACGCCAAAAGAGGGAAAATCGCTCACAGAGACGACAGGATCTATCCTGATGTCTAAGCAGATGATAAAGGGAAGCGGAGATAAAATTTACATTGTCGTCTCTGTAGATGACAAAACATGGAACTGGCATCTACACGAATCAAGGTCTCCGCTGATCGACGTCTACGCGAATTAGCGTCTCTGCTAATCGGCGTCTACGCAAATCAGCATCTCCGCTGATCAGCGTCTACGCAGATTGACATCTACACTGAAAATGGCCACGCCAATGAGGGTAAAATAGAGGGACGCAAGGAAAGATGCCCCACTGTAAGGACATCACAGGCTAGTAAAACTGACGCTCTACATGTCTATGCTGCAGGAGGAGACGGTGGTGTTTAGGTCAAGGGAGCATTATCCTCCGACCATGATGACACAGGAGAGGCTGACGGACGTGGATTGGGGACACGTGCGACTATGCGGGCTAGAGCACGTTCATGAGTGGCCAGATCTGAGGGCCCATTCAGCACAGTTATCGGCTCTCATAGAGCAATGACACACGCCTACAGGGAGTTTCCATCTACTGATGGGGGAGACTACAGTCACACTCCTAGATGTGTGGCAGATATTGTGAGTACCGATCAGAGGTGCCTACCCAGAGTATGTATTAGAGGGTTTAGATCCATTTATGAGGGAGTGCTTTAGCCGACAAAGATAGAGATTGCCCATCCAGCGATCATGGTTATCATGGAGGGGCGCACTAGAGTAGAGGCTACCGAGGCTGGCGGTCTACCTAGTCTCACTGATATGGCGGATGCTGCTAGATCATGCAGGACATGAATGGTCGATTGGGTGGACATGAGTGCTGAGTACTCTGCTACAGGAGGAGGGAGCAGTCTACTGCTAGGGACAGACTATCCTAGCCGAGCTATATCATGATCTGCACATGTGTGCATATCGAACCCAACGCATGGTAGGACCAGGATTGACACTACTGATGGTTTGGTCATGGGAGCACATCGGAGTCACACGGTCGATCACTCAGCGAGAGACTAGGCAGCCTAGGGAGCCATATGCCTGTAGATACCGGCCTCCTATCCAGTATACCTCAACGGAGTCTATGGGGTTCTGGCGTCAATGTATAGACGAGATCATCATGTTCGAGTGGACTTCGTACGATGGGGTAGAGTGATGGGGGCAGACACTAGTAGTGGGGGGTGAATATGACACGGAGGATCAGATGTACCTCTCGTACACACAGACAGACTGTTGAATCATTAGCCGATCCATGCGCGTGATCATGCACTATATGCCCTCTCGAGTGCGATGGCAGTTTGGTAGGGTACAGGATACAGTAGCAGATAGATTCTTATATCCTGTGGTGTCACGAGAGTATGGCCAGCTATGGGGACACGAGACCACTGTATGATTGGCCCGAGCTTCTTGGATGGGGATGGCAGCAGTGCCATGGGTGCATGGCTAGGACAGGGGAGATGCAGGTATGACACCGGCATACACACAGTGGTGGGCAGCCCACCAGCGGGTTAGGCTGACAGTGCCAGGGTCACCACCACCAGCAGAGCAAGCACAGGGAGAGGGGGATGGAGCAGGGGATGGTGGGCAGGTAACCATGATGCCACCACCAGCTCAAGGGACACAGGAGGGACCACATGGGTGTAGAGTCTGAGTGCGGAGAGGGCCAGGGCCAGTACTAGCATAGGGGCCACCACAGATAGCACCCCAGGTACAGGTACAGGTACATGCATAGGCACCACTGCAGGCACCACCACAGGCACCACCGCAGGTACCTCCGCAGGGACAGGTACAGGGGGAGGACCCAGACATGGTTAGGGCTGAGAGGGATAGCCTGCGGACAGAGGTAGCTCATCTACAGGGGGTAGCACAAGTGCAGCAGGCACGAGCAGACAGCTTAGAGTAGGCCATGGGGGCCATATAGGCAGAGCTGCAGGTGCAGAGGGTTAGGGGGGATAGTGCATAGGAGGCCTTAGCAGCCTTACAGGCATAGGTGGATGCTGGGGAGTTTGCAGGGACGGGCACCCAGACAGGGGTGGAGGATCGGGTAGAGGTAGAGAGGCTCCGAGCGGAGGTAGCCGCCTTATAGGCCAAGTGGGCCACCCATCAGGCGCAGCTGGATGGATACTGCAGGCAATGGGACATAGCCATGCAGATGGTACAGCCAAGGGCAGCCGTCACAGTGCTGCAGGAGGCCCTCATAGCTAGCTGAGTAGAGACGCGGGCCATACAAGAGACAACCTATTATAGGTCACTTTATAGGGAGGTCGTGCCTGCTGACCAGCAGCAACCAAATTTTGAGAGGGGAGCCATCTCATGGATCTCAGGTGGCAGAGCCAGATCAGAGCAGTTCGTAGGATAGCAAAGACCTCCTCGAGGGGGGGATACTGGGGGGGCAGGGCCCTCACAGCCATCTACTTGATTGCATAGAGTGATCAGTGTTTTTGACAGATATGTGCAGATGCATTTGTACTACATGATTTTAAATGATGTATATGGACTGTACAGACATTATTTTTTGAGATATATACATGGCATGATTTGATGATTCTATGTGTATGGATGTATATGTATGGATTTATGATGTGGATACTAACGCTTGTGATGCAAGATGTGATGCTATGTGATATTTTCTATGATGTATGCATATGTACATGATGCCTAACATGTGTGTGATGCAGATTAGTGGGCGATGATGAGATGTATGCATTATTTTATGGATGCATGATATATATATGTTAGATGTGATTACGATGTATATGCCGCTAGATGTGATCACTAAAATGAATGTATGAACTAATGCAACCTAATAAAAGGAACTAAAAACATCTAATGAACATTAAATGAAATGAATCAAATGAACACTAATGCAATGAATGAATGCAAAAGTGGGAAGCTAATGCAACCTAACGAAAATGAACTAATGAATCAATATCTGTCATAACGGTCACTCCTAGAAACCTAGTAGCGGAGCATAGGAGGGGGGAAATAAATAGGACCTTGTCTCAAGCACGACTCAGATGAAACCCTATACTACATGCATCCTAACTACATGATATCAAGAGATTCCGTTGTGTTCATATGGAGAGCACACCTTAAGTTGATTTTGCAAATGAGTTTATGCATTATATGCTATAGAAGCATAAATGACATGACTCTTTTGCATGGATTAGACATACAAAAGCATAGAGACTTTAGGACAATAGGTGTAGTTTGCATAGTCATAATGGATCAAATGTCATATACGCAATAGAGAGGTCTGGGCACACCCAAAGTCTTTTAGGGATCTTTGGTGGGACGTGTGCTAACCCGTTGCCCCCATTACACAACGCATTAACATAACCTGAAACTGATACACATGAAGTAAAGTCTCAAAAATAGATCATACCACAAAAACATGTGTAGTTAATGACAGCTATTCTGGTATGACCAAAATATGGAAGATCAAGGTGCACCATAAAAGGCTATCACTAACACACAAATAAAATCAACCAAAAAGAAACCTCATGACCAAGTAGTCATTCAGTCCACAATTCCTGCCAAGAACCTTAGGTCTAGAAGTGAATGTCATAATGTCACCTATAGGAAGGATGCATCCTATGTGTCAAGTTGAAATGTCAAATGATCATAAAATTGTTTGTTGTCGGCAAGGGCTATGAAGCGAACAAGTTTCTTGAAGCATTAAGTCTTAAATGGTGATTTTGTGTAAGTCCAAGGGTGGTCACGATTGTGAAAAAGCTCAGCGTAATAGGATGACAATCATTTGACAGAAAATGCCTCGCGAACTAGAGGTCTTTCAAAAGATGGAAGTGAAATGGAGCCTCGCAGACAAGAGGTCTTTTATTAGATGCATGGAACACAAAAGGCTAGATAAGACTTTGCACAAGGGAAGTGGAATGGTGGAATGGAATGAAGCAAAATGAGCCTTATAGACAATGGATGAATCCATACCATTTTCAGGAACATTTTTCTGCTTTTTAGGGCTTTTTTCAGGAACATTTTATGAATTTTTTTGGATTTTTTGATTTTCTAATTTTTTTGAATTTTTTCGGGATTATAAACACTATACAAAAAATACAAAGGCTCAAGCATAGAACTGCTTGAGATGCTGGATATTTACAGGCTTAGGGAGTGGATCTCCCTCTGGAGTAGCAATCTGATATGCCCCAGAACCATATTTGGCGGTAACGATAAACGGACCAAGCCAATTTGCCTCAAACTTTCCTTTCTTTTCATGGTTCTGGAGGTTCTTCATATTATGCTGCAAAACTAAGTCACCCACTTCAAATTCCCGTGGCTTGACTTTCTTATGATACTGAAGCTGAAGGTGATTTTGATACATGTGGAGGTGGTTTAGGGCATTGAGTCGTCTCTCATCAAGGAGTGCTAGCTCTTGCAAGTGAGCAACTTGGTATTCTTCTTCGGATATGAGGTTCTTGAGAGAGATTCTGAGGGAAGGGAGCTCAATTTCGATGGGCAAGATAGCTTCGGAACCATAAACAAGGGAAAATGGGGTGGCTCCTGTGGGGGTATGGTAGGCCCAAAGGGCGAGAGTAATTTGGATGTGCCAATCATGGCCAACTGCATCAACATTTTTCTTTAAGATTTTCAAGATGGTTTTATTGGTAGCTTTAGCTTGGCCATTGCCTTGGGGTTAGTATCCGGTGGAAAAATGCTAGGTGATTTCGAATTTCCTACACAGTGTGGCAACCTCTTGATTTTTGAAAGGGGTTCTATTATTAGTCATGATATCGTGAGGTATACCAAAACGACAAATAATGTAGTTTAGGATGAACTTGGAGATCTGTTTTCTAGTGATGTAGGTTAATGGAATAGCCTCGACCCGCTTTGTGAAGTACTCAGTGGCGGCAATAATGTACTTGTGGCCATTTGAGGAATTTGAGTATACTTGACCAACAAGATCGAATCCCCAGCGGGAAAAGGGCCATGGAGTGATGGTGGGCTAAAGGTCTTAGGCGAGAGCATGTATCAAATCACCATGCTATTGACATGGAACACATCTTTTCACAAACTAATATGCATCTGCTTCCATAGTGGGCCAATAGTAACTTGTCCTAAGAAGCTTTTTTACTAACGTAAGGCCGCTAGAGTGGGCACCACAAATCCCTTGGTGAACCTCTTCTAATGCCATTCGGGCTTCATCTGAACTGAGACATTGGAGGAGGGTTCCATCAAAGTGTTTTCGAAAAAGTGTATCACCTAGGATGGTATAGCGGGCGGTTTGGCAGACGAATGTTTTGCTTTGATTTGGGGTGAGGGCTATGGGAATGGTTTTGTGACGTAAGTAGGCAAAGATGTCAGCGTACCATGGAGACTCAGGACCAACAATCTCACACACCAACTCTGAATTAGTTTGCTCATGAGCAGGAGTAAAAAGATTCTCAACAAGAAACTCACATTTAGGACTATATTCTGGCATGGCAATCATAGAGGCAATAGTAGCCATGGCATCTGCTACTTTATTATTAGCCCTTGGAATCTGCTGAAAAACAATCTCTGTAAAATGCTGCTTAAGATCCTCAACTATTCTGCGGTAGGGCAACAATTTCTCATCCTTGGTGTGGCATGCATCTGTGACTTGTTTAATGACCAATTGTGAGTCTCCAAAGACAAGAAGATTTTTGATATTTCATCTGATAGCTTGACGTAGTCCTATGACCAAACCTTCATACTTAGCTATATTGTTTGTGCAAGGGAATGAGATTTTATAAGACTTAGGAATGAGATCCCCTTGTGGTGTCACAAACAAAATTCCTGCCCCCGATCCCTTTTGTGTAAAGGATCCATCAAAAAACAATTTCCATGGTGTAGTAGGGGCTAGGGTCATAATTGTGTCATTTGGAAAATTGGCTACAATGAGATGGTCACCTTGAAGAGGAGCTTCAGCAAGCTAGTCTACAATTACTTGTCCTTTAATGGCCTTACGATCCTTATAAACAATGTTGAACTCACTTAAAATTAAGACCCATTTTGCTGCTCGACCAGTGAGGGCGGCTTTTGATAGAAAATACTTGAGTGGATTTATCTTGGCAATGAGATATGTAGTATGATTAAGCATATAATGATGTAGTTTTTGCATACAAAAGACTACAGCCAAACATGCTCTCTCAATAACAGTGTAGTTTAACTCATAGCCAACAAGTGTTTGACTGAGGTAATATATGGCTTGCTCATTCCCCTTATCATCTAATTGTTCCAAAAGTGCTCCTAAGGCAACTGAAGTAGCCGAAATGTATAAAATCAATGGTCGTCCTGCAACTCGAGGCACTAAAACTGGAGGATTAGCCAAATATGTCTTAATTTGTTCAAATACTTTTTGGCATAGGCAATCCCATTGAAACTTGTTTCCCTTGCGAAGAAAATGCTGAAGTGTATGGACTTTATCTGCTAGTTGTGACACAAATCTCCTAATAGATTGTAACTTTCCTTGAAAACTGCAGAGTTTTTTCAATGTGGTAGGTGGAGGCATATACATGATGGCCTTCACTTTTGCTGGATCTACTTCAATACCTCTTCTTGACACAATGTAGCCTAACAGTTTGCCTGATTTGACCCCAAATACACATTTCTTAAGATTAAGACGTACTTTATATTTCTCCAACCTATCAAAAATAATGGTAAGGACATCAATGCGGGATTCTCTTGTCTTGGATTTTCCTAGGATATCATCAACATAGTCCTCCATTATGACATGTAGAAGATCATGGAATATGGTAGTCATTGCGCATTGATAAGTGGCGCCAACATTTTTCAAGCCAAAAGGCATGACTTGATAACAAAAGGTTCCCCATGGGGTTGTGAATGTCATTTTATGTTGATCCTCTTCTGCAATCCTGATTTGGTTATAATCGAAAAACCCATCCATCAAAGACAACATCTCATGTCCAGTAGTCAAATCCACTATGATGTCTATGTTAGGAAGTGGAAAATCATCCTTAGGACATGCGAGATTTAAATCTCAAAAAATTGAACAAACACGGATGCCCCCAGATGCTTTCCCTATAAGAACAATGTTGGAGACCCACTCAGGATAGTCAATAGGATGGATGAATTTTGCCTCTAACATTTTTTGTAACTCTGCTTTGACTAGGAGTGCTACCTTAGGGTGCATTTTGCACAACTTTTGCTTTACTAGTTTCATCTTGGGATCAATTGTCAAATGATGCACAACCAAATCTGTATCTAAGCTAGGCATGTCTTTGTATGTCCATGCGAAATTGATTTTTCCCTTTTTTAAGAATTCAGTCATGGCTTTTTGTTCCTCAAGACTTAAGGTAGCAGCAATGTAGGTGATTTGTGGACTATCCTTTGTTCCCAAGTTGACTGAAATTGTGTCTTCATTCAAAATAGGTGATTTTTCTGGTGGCAAGGATCTGAATGGCAAGTCAAGCTCTCCCTCTTCTGGCACCTCTAAGAGGTTTTCACCAGAAGATGCGTCCTTTATTTTATCTTTTTCTTCATCCAAAAGTGTCCTAGAAGAGTTTTCACTAGAGGATGTTTCTTTTATTTTTCCATTTTTTTTTCACTTTTGCGACTAAGAGAGTTTACTTGGCTACCAAAGTAGGCTTTCTCATTGTACTAGATCTCATGTTCGTAATCTCAGAGATTCTTAAGGCCAAAAAGTGCCATCACTGCTTCATCAAACTTACAGATATCGAGAGTTGGTGGTGTATCTTGAAGGTTCTAGTCTATCGTGTCAGGGTTGGTGAGAGGTAGGTTAATGGATGGAAGGTCATCTATGGTAATGGTGTGGACATAATTATCTAGGTCATCTTCAATGTATTGGAAAGGTACTTCAAAGAATTCCTCCTCTTCAGTCTCAGAATCAAGTTCAACCGTACAATAGTTGTCAGCAAAGGATACCTTAAGTTTAATGGAGCCCAATCCACGTCCTTTAGGATAGCTATTAGCTTCTAAGGGTTGTCTAGTTCCATATTCTTTCGGTCCAAGGCTGGTACCATGGTATCCCATGTTTTCAATAATGGGAGGTGCCTTAACATATTTATCCTTAGGAAACTCTATAGGTTCATCTTTTCCATCATAATATAGCCAATCTAGGATGTTATCTTCCATGTGCTCATCACTAAGTGAACCCCAATGCTCAAATGTTGTCTTGCTAACTTGCATGGTTTCCTTATTAGTAGAAGGTGATAATTGAGAAGGTTTTCCAAAGGAATGAGGGGAGAGTGGTAGTTGTCCCACACACAAGGCATTTTCAAACTTATACGCTCCCATTCCTAAATCAGCAAAAGTGACCTTCTTTCTTGTGGTGTTAATTTTAGTATCTTCAACCTTCTCTTTTCCCTTGTGGGAGCTTGAATCCTCATTAGCTAATTCTGGTACTGTTGTGGAAGGTGGTTCTGTTATGGTGAGAGATTTAGGCACAACTTTGGCAAACTCACTTATTGGACAAAAATTCATTAGTGCACCTTCCAATCTTTTACAAAATTCAAAAGGGGTGGGATACCCTGGGATTGTGATCTCTCTTCCTTGGTGGGGAAATTTCAAGCATTGATGATAAGTGGATGGGACCGCCTTTAGTGTATGTATCCACGGTCTACCAAGAAAGATGTTGTATGGAAAATCCAAGTCTAAGACATGGCATTCAGTATTTATGATGGCTGGTCCAACCTTTAGAGGCAACATGATGACTCATTTTGATTCTCTTTCTCTTTCATCATATGCTTTTATTGTGATCCTTTTATTAACATCTAGGAGATCTTCTGGTAGTCCCAAGAAATGAATCATTTTCAATGTATAAAGGTTCAAACCGGATCCATTTTCTATAAGGACTCTTTTAATCTTATGTCACTGTATAAGGACTTCAATGTGGAGCGACAAATTATGGTGGGGATTAGGACCTTGGAAATCTTTATCTGTGAAGACAAGGTGTTGTTGAGAGGCAAGGTTTCCAATCATGGCAGTGAATTGGGAAGCATTAATATTTTCAGGAACATGAGACTCTAAAAGAGCCTTCTCCAAGATCTCTTTGTGGATGGGTGATGTGGTAAGAAGCTCAAAAATGGAGATTTGTGCAGGAGTCTTACCTAGCTGGGACAACACATCATAATGAGAAGTGGGCCTTTGTGAGGTGGATGGCGCAGCAGGTGCATGTGGCATTGTTGGATTAGTGTTATTAGGAATGGCAGCTTGCAAAGTGAGTCTTCCTCATTGAGTGGTGGCATCACAATCAGCCGCTTGTGAAACGAGGGTATTCACATGAGTGTCTACTTCTTCAATGTGACCACACAAGGAGTCAAACCCTGATATGTGGTTAGTGGAATAATCATAAGGTAATGCATTTGATGTGGAGGCTTGATTTGCATTGTTGATATTGTTGTTATCATTGTTGTGATCAGTAAATGGTTTTTGAAATATCTTCAATTTAGCATTTTTAGAGGTTGGACCTCCTTCCGCCTCAATTTCCCCATCATCGACAAGATTTTGGATAAAAACTTTGAGCTTGATACATTTGTTGGTGTCATGTCCCTTGATACAGTGGTATTTACAATATTTGTTTTCCCTATACCATTTTGATTTTGGTTGATTTTCGTCAAAAGGACGTGTGTTAGGAAATACCATCAAGTTGTGATCCACTAATTTTTGAAAGATGGCCTCCAAAGGTTCACAAAAGTTAGTGAACTTTCTATTTTGATCATAGTCATAGTTGTAGTTGTTGTTGCGTGGAAAGAATTGTGTTTGATTTCTAGATTGTTGATTGCTTTGGTTGTCATGATTTGAATTGTTGTTGTTTCGATTGCGGTAGTTGTTGTTGTTCTCTCCTTGAAGGTTTTTGACATCAGTAACACCATCATGTGTAACACCCTTATTCTTGGACCAGAATTTGGGTTTGCTATTGTTGTTTGACTCATTGTTGGAGGATGATGAATTATAATGTTTGATGGTACCTTTTTCCAAAAGTCTATTTTCAATATTCTTGCCCTTTTTGACTAAAGTGGAAAAGTCTTCGGGGCTGGCCATTTTCATGTGGAAGGACATTTCGAGTATCAAATTCTTGATAAATATATCCACAAGATGGGAATCCTCAATTTTATATGGCATACGATTAGCAAGATGTCTCCACCTTTGTAGGAAGTTGGTAAAAGTTTCTCCATTTCGTTGTTTTGTGTTGCACAAGTCACTCAATGATGCATGATGTTCAATGTTGTAAGAGTATTGTGCTATAAACTTGCTTGTCAAGTCATTGAATGAAGTAAAGGAGCCCTTAGGTAAATTCATTAACCACTCAAGTGCGGGGCCTCCAAGACTTCGTGCAAAGAGTCTCTTAAGATAGTCATCACTGTAGGCTACCTCTTGGCACAAAATAGAAAATTCCTTGAGATGGGTGACGGGGCATGTCTCTCCCGTATACTTGTCAAATTTAGGTATTTCAAAACCAGTTGGAAATGGCACCATATTAATGGATTTATCAAATGGAAAAGGACAAATTTCCTCAAAAGAGACATCTTTCACCCCTTTGTTGTTCATGTTAAGGACCAAATTTCACAATTCTTGGAATTGTTGAGCCAAATCTTGATTAGGTTGCACTTGTGATTGTTGGGTGTTCACAAATCCACCTCCTAAATTATGGAGAGTCCCAAATGTAGTGGGAGGTGGTGGAGGCACTCCACTTTGGCCAATGTATTGATATGTAGTTGTTGGAATTGGCACGAATGTCTTTACCATAGTGGTTGGCACTTGTAAATAAGAAGAGTGCATTGGTTGTGTTTGAATTGCCATTGGTTGAGTAGGAACTTGTCCAATGCCTAAGCATCCCACAGTTGAAGTTGTCAAGGTAGATTGTGGAATACTAGCATGTGTGGTAACATTAGGCATGGCACTAATGATTTTTTGAATATGTTCTGCACTCAATTGAAATGTAGGTTGTGTTGAAGTGCTAGATGTAGGCATAGCACTAGTTATCATCATGGTTTCTTTCCCTTTGCTAGAAGTTGGAGCTGCATTTGAAGTGGGCAACATGGGTGCACCACCTTTTGTAATTTTTCTAAAAAAAGTGTTCTCATCAAAACTTGGGGGAACATTAACACCATCCTTGACCAAATTTAGGAATATCTCAGTTTTGTTTGCCCTAATGGATTTTTCCATCATTTCCACATTGTAGGGGTTTGCAAGGAATGTCCTGACATCATTAGGTACATCGTTAGGGTCAATAGGATCTTCATCTTGGTATACTTCATCGTCATTATCCCCCAAAGTTGTGCTATGGAAGGGATCTTCTGGTTCTCGTGTGGATGTTGAGTTAAGCATACCAAGGTTTGAACTAGAGGGAATTGTGTTCCCTAATGAAGTCGTGAGTGGAGGAAAAAGATTCTCCATCTCTGGTTGCCTCAATGATTCCCACAAATGTGACATGGGATTAAACGTGAACCTTCCTGATCGTGTGTGCACCATACAAGAGTAACCAAACCAAGGGGTGAAATATTGTGGAAGAAAAAGAAAATGAGGATGAGAGCTATTAACCTTATGTGATTAAAGGGTCAACTACCCAAGTTTGAACAAAAGACCTTGGTTTAGCAAACAAAGTGTGATTAGAGTATAGTAGTATATTTCTCCTACCAAAGATAGCCAAGTGATCTTGTAGGTAAGATAGGACACCAAATTGATTGCTTACTATTTGGAGATAGACTTGTGATCCCAAATAAGTAAGTGTGATTAGGATAAATGTTTGCTTATAGATGAAAGGTCTAGTGTTATAATGTCAAAAGATGTTTTAAGGTTTAAGCTCTCTAGAAGAAAATTTGAAAATGGAAGACTAGAAGTTTGGAAAGATGAAGGTAGATATGGTTGTGGTTACTAATGTGGCTATCTCAATCCTCGTTTACTGGAAATAAAAACTTTGGGTTCACTCCTGGGAAAACATACCAGTTTCGAAGTTTTCCATTGTATTCAATTCTATCATAACGGTCTTGTATAGCTTCTTCTTTTTGAATGTCTTTGATAGCATATTGAAATTGTTTGTCACTGTATGCTAGGTTGTTCCTTTCCTTGTAGACAGGTGGTTTGGACAATTTCACTTTCTTATGTTTGACTTGGTTGACTTTATCGATCATGGCAGGAATAAAACAAGACCCAAATTTAGAGTGACTAGACTCAATCAAAATGCAAACTACCAAAAGTAACTGTGAGTCAAGAAGACCTCACTTAACCTATCTCATTCAATGAAAGGTTACCTCACAATTTCACTCGTTTTAGAACTCATTTGATGTTTTTGGCTTTGGTTTTTTTAAAAAAATGTTTGAACAAGTACGCTGAACACGTCAACAACCCTAATAAGGCTATCTCTAGGATGAACAAGGCTTATCTAGAGGGAGTCCTCAATATAAACAAGGTACGTGAGGCCCAAATCTGTAGATGAAAAGAAATACTGCCACACAGCCGAGGGGAGACAGTAACCCAAATCTTCTCCTTCACTTTCTAAAGGTATAAAGTTCTTTGGGGCTTAGCCAAGAGTGACAATATTCCACTTCCAAGAGAGGTGTCTTTCGATTCACCTCTTGATTTTTATACTCCACCAGAACACTGGAGTTGAGGTCATCTCAAGGGGTGATGAAATCTCCAAGAAGGCCTCCTAAAAATAAAAAATAAAATCACTTATTTCTTGTGCACCCAAGATCGCCGAAAGGCGCGAGGGGAGAGAATACGTAAGTGGTCTTGGGGTTTAAAAAACACTTGTTCTTTCCCAATGAAGCTTTTAAGTTTTCTATCTACTTGAAGACATTTGTGATTAAAACATGTAAGGTTCTTTCCAACTTGAAATAGCACCAACGTAAATGAAAACGCAGGTTCGTCAATAAGAAAGTAAAGCGAGTACGTGAAAGTAAAATGCTAAAAAAAAAAATGCAAAAAATAAAGTCAATTTACCTTAGGGCATTCAAGAATGTATGACTTCATTTTAAGCACCAAACTCAAATGTGATTTAGCTTAGGCATACATGTCCATTTTAAGGACCAATTTCAAATATTGTCTAGCCTAGGTATACATGTCCATTATCCTTTAAAGTATTCAGGATGATGTGAATTCTTTTTAAGCACCAAATCCAAAGGTGTCTTCTACCCTAAACATTCATGTCCTTTTTAAGCACCAAAGTCCAAATGTGGGCTAATCTAAACATTCATGTCCATTTTAAGCACCAAAGTCCAAATGTGGGCTAATCTAAACATTCATGTCCATTTTAAGCACCAAAGTCCAAATGTGGGCTAATCTAGACATTCATGCATTCAAATGAAAGTGTTTAATCCATTCAAGTTTATTAGCCTTTAAGGTTTAAGTGATAAAAATCACTACAAATCTCCCTTAGTGATGAAAATCACTATTAGTTTTGCTTTTTAGGTTCTTAAAGTTACTTCTCTACATGAAAATTGTTAGTTAAAACCTGCAAGTCAATCAGTGAGCTAAAATTATTGTTAAAAATTGGACAATTCTGTCAAAACGCGAAGACGCCAGAATACAAGCGCAGATGCCAAAACGCACAAATGATAAAACTCGAAGACGCCAAACTACGTAGACATTGAAACTCGCAGACAACAGGAAACTAAATAATTTTAGATGTAGACGACAATGTGAAAATTAGAGACGCCAAAACTTGAAGACGACAAAATAGTTTTAGCCCACAACGCAGACGACAAACTAACTTCGCAGACGATAGACTAACTTCGCAGATGACAGATTAACTTTGTAAACGACAGACTAACTTCGCAGACGATAGATTAACTTTACAAATGATAGAACTGAAGACGAAGATGACAGAACTAAGGATGTAGACGACAGAGTAAAACTCGAAGACAACAGATTAGAAACACAGACGATAGACTAGAATCAGAGACGACAGACTAAAAAAAAAGATGACAGGATGGTTTGGGCGGAAAAGAAAGAATATTTTGAATCATTATGGAGATGCTAGAAGGCAAAGACGCTAGTCTACGGAGATGTTAGTATGCACAGACGACAATCAGAGATGATGCTACGACCTTCAGAGACGACAATGCAATGTTTTACGACTGAAACATGATTATTTGCAGATTTTTGAAATGAAACCAGGGACGTGGGTCCCACCGGACGTGCCAAAATGTGTGCTAGAAAATGAGACCTGCAAGAAGCATGGGTTAACAAACAAACACTAGTTTAAAATTTTGAAATTGCATTAAAGACTTATCAAAATGAAAAGAACAAAATACCAACTAATGCTTGCTTGAGTTTTGCAACCCTAAGCAACCTACAAATCTAACTTTTTAGCCACCTCTACAGCTCAACAATGACACTCATAAGAGGCCTTGTTGGTGTGTTAAGATGGGGGGGGGGGGGGGGGGGTGTTTGATGTGCTCTCCCAAACACAACAATAAATGAATTTCTTGAGTGAGTGAGTGCAAGTGTGTATGCAAGTAAGGTATGAATCTAGACTAAATAAGATGAAGAACACCTCAAGAAATGGCTATGGAGAGAGCCATTCTTGAAGGCATTCAAAGATGAAGATGATATGTAATGAAAGAACTAACTAAATATGCAAACTATGATAAAAATGCAAGTTAAAATGAAGCTACAAATGCATGTAGAAACTAGATTAACAATGCATAATGTAAACTAAATCAACTACCAAATTGTTAGTATGAATCTACAAAATCACTATGAGACTCTACTAATGCAAACTCAAACTACCATGAAAGCTCAAACTATGAATGCAAACTCAAATCTCAAACCAACATGGTAACAATGCAAATAAAATGGGAGATGCAAATGCTTGAGACAAGCCCTCTATTTATAGGCTTGAGGGAGGGCTTGGTGAGGTGGCATCCATGTGGCATCCACATAGGTGCCACAAGGGAGACACATGGGCTAGAGGACAAGCCATGCAAGAGTCAAAAAGAGTCTTTAATGATTGAGAGGCTCAAGGTGTGCTCACACATGTGTGAGTAACCTTGGGGGAAGAAGTAGGGGACAAATGTGTAAGAGGTGTAAGAGTCATAAATGAAATGGAAGGTTCATTGGATCAAGAGCTTCTCACACATGTGTGAGCAAACTCTTAGGAGCTAAAAAGGTGTTTAGAAAGAGATTTAGGATAATAGTGAGATTAAGTAGTGGGTAGGCTTAGAAGGATGAGAGTGATAGGTATATGCTAGGCTCTAGACTAGGTTTAAGATTAAATTAAATGAGATTTAATTTAATCATGGGTTTAGATGAATTAATAAGATGTGGAGAATTTTAAATAAATAAAATTTATTTAAAAAGAGGAATGTGGAGGATCATGTGTTAAATTAATTTAACACATTAAGGCTATAAGCATTTAAATTATACTTAAATACTTAGAAGAATGAACTTATTTAATTAAAATAATTTAATTAAATAAGTAGAGAAATGTGAACAATATAATTAATTAATTAATAATTAATTACAATGTCACGGACGATATTAAAATTAATTAATATAGTCTTTAGGGACGATTTTAAGCGTCTATAGTCTCATCATCTGAATCTGAACCAAGATCCATAACAACATTTGTTGCTTTCTCCTTACCTTTCTGTTTCTGATCAAATTTCTGAGCCTACTTAGGCTTCAATTTGGGATGCAACTTCCAACAATGTTCTTCATCATGACCCTTCCTGTCACAATGAGTGTAAGAAAGTTTCTCATCCTTCTTAACTGTAGCTACCTTCTTTCCTTTCTCTATCTATACATTCTTAGAAGATTTATTTACATCATTATCAAACTTATCAATAAATGATCCTTTACCCTTTGACTCTAAGTGTGTAGCTTGAATAGACACTTCATCCAAATTACAAGGGTTCAATACCAAAATAGAATGTCTAAGGTAGGAATGAAGACCTCCTATGTACTTCAACAAAGTATCTTGGGTGTACAAAGGAACATTCAAAGCAATAGCCCTTTTCTTAAATTCATGGGTGTACTCTTGAATAGTTTGATCTTTCCCTTGCCTAAACATTTGCCAGTCCATCATTAATTGTTGCATATGTCCTAGGGGATAAAATTGCTTCTTAAGAGCATTCACAAACTCTGCCCAAGTTAAAATGACTCTACCATGTTGTGAAACTTCTGACTTAGTCTTATTCTCCCACCAGGTTAAAGCTGTACCTCCTAACCAAAGAGTAGCTAATTGGATCCTATCAACATCATCTAATAGGTTCTGGACTCTACAGTAGACTTCTACTTGTTGAATCCAATCATCCAATTTTTCAGCATTAAGTTCACCACAATACTTAGGCAAGTCAAATTTTACATCCAGTTTGATCTTAGGCTTATACCCACTCTTGAAAGGATTAAAAGAAGTAGAATGAGGAGAAGATGGATAAGAAGGAGAAGATGAAGAAGATGATGAAGATGGGGATGGAGGTTCAGGAGGGTCACTACCATCTCCTACTTCTTTGGCTTTGTCATCTTTTAATGAGGATTTTGCTTCCTCCTCCTTCTTAGCCTTATTTGCCTTTCTCAATTGTCGTTCATGTCTCTCTTGAAAAAAAATGTCCACCTTAACCTTCATCTCGAGGAATACTTTTCAATATTCCCGCTCACTGATCTCATCAGGAACCTCCATTCCAGAAATAGACATCTTTGGAAATGTCCTACACTTCCCGACCTCATTATTAAATTCTTCAAGCTTGCCTTCGCCCTTCTGAATCTTAGATCTTGTTAGCATTCAAGAAAACAACTGCAATAATAGTCAATTGGGCTCTAATACCACTTGATCTAATGGACGGATCTAGACTAATTGTAGTATTGAATGCTTAATTAAAAACACAACTCAACGGAAGTCTTAATACATTTATACATAAATGAAATTAAAACTTAAGAAGAGAAATAGAATTGAGAGAAAAGAAGATAGAAAGTGCAAACAAAGTTTGATTTCAGAGTTCGCCACAAGTGTGACTACGTCTTCGGGTCGGCTCTAATAGAGTATGATCGATCCGATTAATCTCCAAAAATTAATTACAATTATGCACTAAGACCATTTCTTCTAGCACTTCGACAACATAGCAATTCTTCGAAGTACAAAAATGGCTCTAAAAAAATCTCCTAAAAAAAAAAATCTCCCTATTCCTTTGGAAAACTTCACCAAGAGAAATTTCTCTCCAAGTCTCCCTTAATTTCCCATTGCCTCCAAATGACATCCTACCCCCCTTTTTATACAAAATAATTTGCTGAAATTGGCTCAAAACTAATTAAGGGTATAAAACAAAACACCCCCTTCGAATAACCCCTTTGCCATTTTTACATTTTGGCATTTATACAATTTTGGGGTTTAGTTATTAATAAAATAAAAAATAAGCTCTATTTGAAGAGTGGGCAGTTTGTTTGTTTCAAAAGTTAAATAGAAACTTTGCCACATGCTCTTCAAGTCCAATGCGTGGCGCAGTGGTAATCACAATTTTGCCATACCCGCAAGGTCATGGGTGTATATGAGCAATGTTAGTATGCTAATAGAAACCAAATTTAAATAAAGCTTCTACAAACTAAACAAAATTTATAAACTTCAAGATAGACTAAGATGAGCTCTCAATTGAGAATATGAGCCATTAATGGGCTCTCTCAATGAGAAGCTCTCTTGTTGAGTAGCTTTGTCTAAATAGATAGGATGTATGCTCAAGATTTATGCTTCAAAAAGGGCTTCAAATGGAGTTGAAATTTGGGTGTGAGTGTATGATTTTGATGTAAAATGGCTTCTCAAAATGGCATTATGACTTTACTTCATGGATTGTGTTATTTTGCAAAGGGGAAGGATCCAATTTATAGGCAACAAGCTTGAGGGATTGAGGGCTAAGATGCAAGGATGGGAAAAAGCTTATGGAGGGCTCAGATTGCATGAGAGGAGAGCACATGGATTGTGCTTTCTTACAACCAATCAAGGAGTGACACATGTCACAGGGTGAGAGGATGGAGGAAAGGGCAAGGATGAGTCAACAAAGGAGGCTCAAGAGATAAAATCTTCATAAAAACCCTTCATAAGTGCTTTGTAAGAACATTTATGACTTTGTGAACTTTATAAAGTTTTGTGGTTGAGGATATTTGTGAGAGATACCATGAAATTCGAATTTGAGGGTTTAGGGAGGTTTTAAGCTGCTTAGGGTTGTAAAAATGATTAGAGGAAGGGTTAGAGATGGCTTAAGACTAGGCAAGTGGATGGCAAGTGGATTGCAATTAATGAGGGTGGGTGAAGGAGGAGATATTTGTTAACTTTGGCTTGAGTTAGCAAGTCTTAACCCATTTTTAGGGAATGTGACAAGGTTAGGAGGGGATTAGGATTAGGTTTAAAGACATCTTCTAGAAGAGTCTAGACTTTGGATGAGGATAAAGACTTTCTAGAATAGTCTAGAACTTCCTAGGATGAGGATGAAGACTTTCTAGAAGAGTCTAGAATTTCTTAGGATGAGGATAAATTAGATTTTTATGAAATAAATAAAGTTTTATTTATTTCAAGGGTTTAGGTTGAGGAGATATTTATTAAAACTTTTTCAATAAACATGAAGATTAATATTTAATCTTAATTAAATATTTTGAGTTGGGATTAGGGGTAGCAAAGGATAGGATTAGCCTTTAATCAAAATTAAAGAAGGATTAGAAGATTTTGGAAGAGGTTAGTGGTCTTAAGGAAATTGGCCAAGTTTTGGGCAAATTTTTTTTTTAATATTTATTTTAGATTTTTTGGTCAATTTATTAATTAAATAATTAATAAATAAGGAAATAATGTTTAAATAAGATTTAAACATTTTTGGGAGGGATTCCTTAATTAAATATTTTTAATTAAGATAAAGGGATTTAATGACATAAAAATAAATAAATTAATTAAATAAATAAATAATTAATAAATGATGATGTCATCAGGACTTTTTCAAAAAATAAAAATACTTTATTTTCTAAAGATTTTTAGGTGTCTACGTTTTGCCCCTCTTTGATGTGATGCCGCAAGTGGCATGACATCAAAGATAAGAAAATAAGATGCCCAAAGCTAGAGCAGAAGAGGAGAGAATGGACTGTGAGATGCCCCCTCAAGAAGGCGGCGGGGAGAGAAAGCGAGGCTCGATGGTTTCTTGAAAAGTACAAGAATTCGAGATGAGCAAGGAAACTCAGATTGGCAAAGAGAAGGGGCTGAATTAGCTCAAACTCTCACTATGGGAGAATGATAAAGGAGAATTAGATGCACAAGAGGAAGCAAGCTTAAGATCTCAGGGATTGCAGAGGATGAAGGAGCGGAGCGCTATAAAAGGAATCCAGGATGGGGAGATGGATGAGGGGATTAAAAAGCTGATGCAATAGGATTTCAAAGAGCCAGATTGGTGGAAGATGGGTTTCGAAGATCCCTAGGACTAGGATTGTGGATCTCGAAAGATGAGGCTTGGTGGATTGATTTGGATTGGTGGATCCCTAAGACTAGGATTGTGGATCCGTAAAGCTAAAGGTGAGGAGTGATTCAAAGAGATACTGATGCATAAGCTGGGGTAGGAGAGATGAACACTAAATATGGATGGGGGATAATGGAGATGAAGGGAAACCATTGAAGCTTTTTTGAGCAGGGGGATACTTCAAAGAGAAGTACCACCATGTAGTTGAGCACTAGATTTGCTATAGGACTATTGGTTAATTGCCAGGGTTACCAAGAACATCAAGGCCTTTTCACCAACTGTCCAGAGGATTGACGAACTGACTCAAAAAAAACACACAAGGATTGCCCTAGCATCACACATGATTCCTAAAGGAAGCAGCGTGGAACCAACACTGGGTAACCCACAAGCAGAAAAGAAAAACAAACAAAAGACATTATCAAGACCTTACGCTCTGATTGCCCCATTCGCAATATACCATGATATGGAAGATCATGACAACCTTGAGGAGGGAACAAGGAGATTTCTTGGAAAAGATATTTCAAGACCCAATAAGGAAGAGTCCAAATTGAAAGAAAGTGAAAATCCAAAAGAGAATTGTTTGCCAACGAGATGGGTAGGACGAGGTACTAATGGACCAAGATCAGACATGAGGAAAGCTATATCCTACAAGGATCTATCGGAGAGCACCTAAGCTGATGGATTTGGATGGGTGATGCGTCTGGCAAGCTGAACTAAGAAGGATATCACTTTGGTGACAGGAGATCTAGCTAAAGGATGCATTGGAATAGCTAACCAAGGGTTGTGCGATGTGTGCAAGATGCTGATCAAGGAGGAACTGACACAAAAGCTAGATAGATACAATGGTACTAAGCTAAAGAGGATGTACAAGATGACAAACCAAGATATTTACAAGCTGAAGCTGACCAAGATAGTTACAAGCAGGCAAAAGCTCAAGATGATAGGATAGCGAGATGGTTCGATGTTGTGCAAGATGCAAAAGCTAAGGGTGGGGTGATAGCAAAAAATATGGATTTGGCAGGATGCATCCAATGATGATGAGAGATTTTGTGACCAAGGATAGCTAGAGGAGCAGGATGAGATGGCTGGATAGGATGGTAGATAGCTAGGATTATTATGGATATAAAGAGATGACATTGGGTTTGCATGAGGATAGCCTAGAGCTAGATACCAATGACAAGGGAGGATTGACAAGACAAGATCTCCAAGGAATATAGTGCCCCCAATCAAAAGATAACATGCAGAAGGAGGTCTTATGATGGATGTGATAGGATTGAAGCTAGGATGGAAAAAGCTGAAGGGGCTAGGGAGATGGATGATAGTTGGGATGGTTGGCTGAAGCTACAGGAGATAAGTGGATGGAATATGGGGGGTGGAGGATAGGTGGATAGATTGGAAGATGGAGTTGGATGTCAAGAGATGACCAAAAGCATGAGGGTGATAGACTAAACTGGGGATGGCGGGATTACGCATGATGCTTGTTTGCCAAGTTTTCATCATGGTACTTGTCCAAGGCGCTTGAATTGCCAAGTTTTCACCAGTGGACACTTTATTTTTTTTTATTTTTTTATTTTTTGACTTTTTGACTTTGGACTTAGCTGGAATGATTTTGGCTTTCTTCAACTATTTTTGG
Organism: Cupressus sempervirens; assembly: GCA_028749045.1. NCBI lineage: Eukaryota > Viridiplantae > Streptophyta > Pinopsida > Cupressales > Cupressaceae > Cupressus > Cupressus sempervirens. The sequence goes on along the minus strand of CM053789.1, from coordinate 94,836,588 downwards.
CTCATAGATGTTGGTAGGATGGATGAAAAAGGATTGGATTGAACAAGTGGAATGGTGGGTGGGAGTTTGACAGATAATGGATGCGAAGACATAAGGCTTGTGGGTAAATGGATGAGGAAAATGGAAAGATCATCATTGGCACACACCTTGAGAGGTGATAAAGTAGTGGGAAAGATGGTTTTGAGTGAGGTTGAGGAGAAAATGGAGGAAGAGAAAGATAAAGACTAAAAGTAGAGTTGGAAGATGGAGGATGGGAAATTTAGGATAAGAAGCATATGGACTAAAAGTGGATTGGGGGGATGAAGGATGCTTATATGGGGATTTGGATGAAGGATGGATGGATGAGGCTTTTTGAGTAGCATGAATGGACGCCAATTGAGATTTTTCTTTGAGATGCATCTCTTTTATGAGCATCTTGGGTATCCACATGATTTTTGACTTTTTTAGCTTGGGCTTTTGTGGCCTCTTGACTTTTTCATTGATTGGGATTAAATGTTTCTTGTTTTGAACATGTATTTTAGAAGGGACATGTTGAGACTTGGATTTTTGTGGATTTTTGGATTTATGCTTTTGTATTTTAGCATCCAATATGCTTCTATTAGCCATGGGATGGGAACAAGAGCATGGAGGAGATGGAGGGATAATTGATGGAGTGATAGGGTTTAAAGGTTGGAAGGGATTCAAGGGTGAGTGCCTTTGATCATCTAGCTGGAGGATTTGAGGGGATGGAAGGATAGATTGGAACATAGGATATGGATGGATATAATTGCACAAAATGGATGGAGGGAAGGAAGGATATGGGCCCAAAATAGATGGAAATGGGGAAGGTGTAGGTCCCAAAATAGATGGAGGGGATAAAGGATTCATATTAGGTATGTAAGGACCCAAAATGGATGGAAAGGGTGTGGGATTTAGATAAGGGATATATGGACCCAAAATGGAGGGTTGGAGATAAGGAGTAGGATGAGGGCCCAAAATAGATGGGGAATAAGATGGATGGGAACTTTGGGGTGGAGATGGAAGGACTTGGGACCATGCAGGAACAGCAGGGATACCAACATCTAGAAATACATTTTCATTTCTTTTTTCAATATGATGTTCATTATTTGGAACACAAGATGTGAGTCCATTACTAGTTGAAGGAGTTAGAGCTTCGGATATGATAATTAGTTCTTTTTCGATGGATCTATCATCATGGATTATGGGAGATGTATGATCATGAAGCAAAGGAGATGGGAGGATAGGATCTTGAGTTGGGTGGGCTGAGGGAAAGGGATCTTGAGATGGAGTAAGTAAGATGGTAGGATTTAGATATGGAGGGGATGGTAAAAGTGGATCATGTAGGGGAATAAGTGAGATGGTGAGATCTGCTGTTCTATCAGAGGATATTTCTACATGCTTTTGGACAAGATCTTGACAGGAATGGATGGGAGTGGATGCATGAGGTTCATTATATGGGATTTGGATAATGCTTGGAGGAGGAGATGTGGATGGGATTTGGAGTGATTTGATGGGTGGTGGGAATTTGATGCTTGCAGGAAGTGGAAGGATTTTAAGCAATTTGATGGATGGTATGGGGATGATAGCTATGGGAGATGGGGGTGATATTATAGATGGGGAAGCTTCATCACTGCCTACTTCACATGGTTGGATTAGATGACATGGCTTATTGACTGTTGGAGGCAGCTTTTCTTGTATTTCCTCTAGGAGATTCCTTGGAGACTCATGTGTCAGAGGTGGAGGTGGTGGATTGATAGGAATAGCTAGTGTGATGGGGGTGGAAGATTGGAAGCTTGGTTGATGGGGTGATGGAGGGGAAGCTGGAATATCAGATGGCATGACTAGATAGTTTCGAATAACTCTTGGATTTTGGGGGATGCTTGGGGGAATGTTTCTAAGGCTTTCAATATACTCATCATAGTCAACAAGATTTTCATCATCATTGGAATAGGAGGTGGTGGGAGCAAGGACAATGCGACCAAACACATCATGATAGGATTGGTACTTCATGCTTTGATGATGAGTTTGATGGGGATGGGGTCTTGCATATGGATGAACACAGATGCTCATGGTTGGATTTGGATTAAGCACAGATTTTGGATTGGCTGATGAAAGATTTCCTAGGGAGAGTCAAAGCTGCATGACAGACCTAAGGAGGATTGGCTGGAGATTTTTGGCTTTCCTGTGGATGGAAGACTTCAAGGGCATGCTGTCAAAAGGTGAGAGTTTTGCTTTCCTATGTGTTGGATTTGGTGGTGGCTGTGTCAACTTGAAGATAGACTAATGATCCTATGGGCATGACACGAGATTGACCACTTGTGGATCCCAACCTTTAGCTCAAGGTGATGAGGGATGCAAGTGACAAAGCTAGATTACCCTAGACAATGCTCTGTCAGAGGGATAACCTTGGTGAGATTGGTTGATTGGTAGGATAGATTGGATAGCAAATTCTAGCAGAGTAACAACAATTCCTTAAAGGCTTGGGTGATTTTGGATTGGGTTGCTAGCTCGCTAGGGGGGATGATTTGGAGAGACTTTGGATTTGGGATTGTTCTAAAGCAAGGAACTAGATAGATTCGATTGCAGCGGGGGATCTTGGATGATTTTTTGAAGAGGCAGTGACTACGCTAAGTATACCTTGAGCTGGGAGATTTCTGCTTTTTTGGAATTTTGACCAAAGTTGGTAAACATTCGTTCAAAAGCTATGAAAAAAGAAGCAAACAAAATTTTGGAGCAAGCACGTCAAACACACCAACATCCTAGGAAGCTTTCTACAAGGATGAAATTTTTTATAGCTAGGGAGTCCTCGATATATGCAAGGTACATGAGGCCCAAATCCGTAGATGAAACCAAAAAAATGTCACACAGCCGAGAGGAGTGGTAACCCACTTCTCCTCTTTCACTTTTCAAGGGTATAAAGTTCCTTGAGGCTTAGCCTGAGTGACAAAATTTTGATCCCAAGAGAGGTGTCTTTGGATTCACCTCCCGATCTTTATACTTCGCCGAAATGCTGGAGTTGAGGTCGTCCCAAGGGGTGATGAAATCCCCACGCAGGCTTCCTAAAAAGCTAAGACAAGATTTTGGATCCTAATCTTATGCACCCAAGATGGCCTCGAAAGACGACAAGGGGAGAGAAGACTTGGATGATCTTGGGCTAAAAAACACACTTGTTCTTTTACCAACTGATGCTTAAGCTTTCTGATCTAGACTTTGCAAGCACTCATGTTTAAGAGACAATGTTCAATTCCAACTTGAAGTGCCAACAAAAGTAAATCGATCGAAGAATGCAAACAAGAAGAAGAGTTAGGGTCAACAAAAGCAAACTCGCGCACCCAGAGGCCCTCTACGTCAAGTATTGATTAATTTCCTTTTAAAACATTCAAGAGTTGGTGTGATTTGGTTTTAAGCCCAATGCAAAGATGTGTGAGACTCGATTTGTCAAGCGCGTGCTCGGATGCCCTCAACATCAATAGTTGTTCAATTTTAGTGCCCAAAATTGAAGTGTGATCGATTTAATCTAGAGTTTTGGTCATTTAAATTTTTTGATAAAGTTAAAGCAAACGTTCAAAGACCAAGTGAGTGAGTTAGATTGTGGAACATTTAACACCTTTTTCAAGTAGACCCATCCCCATAAATGGTGCTGAGATTGCAACCAATGGTTGAATTGATGGGTGATTAGAAAAGAGGTGAGTCCAAAGAACTACTCAAATTGATTTTTGCAAATTTGTGTTTAACTTAACGAAGTTTCTTAAATGTCCAAAAATCAAACTTCGCCTAAATTGCATGTGAAAAAGAGATTTGTTTTGTTCAATTTTAAAAGCTCCAAATGAAGTGTTTGATATTGCAATGGTTAATTGATCCTTGGCATTCAAGATTGGATTTGTTGTTTTAATCATGCATTCAAGGAAAATTTGATTTTAATCCATGGCATTCAAGAGTGTGTTTAGCAACATGCATTTAAAGACAAGTGATTAAACATTCAAGTTTTTTTTTTTCCTTTGAGCATTCAAGATTGAGATTTTGTGTATTGTTTTAAGAACTTTGAAGTGCTTTGTTTTAACCTTAGATCATTCAAGATTGTTTTTGGACTCAAAAATGAAAATGACTCTTTGGACTTTGCTTTTCATTCAAGATTTTGTGTTCTAGTTTGCATGTTTTAAGCCCAAAAAATGATATTCCTAGATTGTTTTGATGCATGGAAAACCTAAGAACATTCAAGATTTTGCAACAAAACATTTGTTTGGAACAAATAACAAAACTTTTAGGACAATTTTTGGCAACCATTTAGGACTCTTAATTTTCATGAGATTTTTAAAAGAACTTTAAAATATTTGCAAATGAGGTTCATTTTATCCTTGATTGATGCTTTGAGTTTGATTTAGATTTTAGTGTGCACTTAGTGTTGATTTTGAACCTTTTGAAATGGAAACTTGAAGTTCTTTTTAAATTCCCAAAAATGAAGTGTTCCTAACTTTGCATGAATGCATCTAAAGCCTTGATGTTGCAAGGATGCAAATGATTAGATTGGTTTAATTTCACTTGTTAAATTTTTTTTTCTTTTTTGCAAATTTTTAATTTTTTAATGGATTTAAGTATGATTTAGAGGTTCATTTTAAGCACTAAAAAGAAGTGTGTATGATTTTGCTTCCTTCAAAAAAAATGGCAAAGATCTCCCACAAGAAGAAGAAGAAGAAGAAGTAGATGGAATAAGAAGAATATCGACAAGAAGAGGAAGAAGAATTCTAAGTGCTTTGTCCACCTATAAGCTTGAAAAATCTGCAAATACTATGAGATAGACTATGAGTTCCTTTGTCTTCTTCATGCTCATGTGGACCTACAAAACCAATTTATACAATCCTACCAATCACAAAAGCAAGCAAAATTAGCCAAAATTAGCAAATGATATACAAAACTTGACTTAAAAAGCTAATGAAGATGACCCATGCGGGGTCCCACCGGGCGTGCCAAAATGTATATGAGTAATGTTAGTATGCTAATAGAAACCAAATTTAAATAAAGCTTCTACAAACTAAACAAAATTCATAAACTTCAAGATAGACTAAGATGAGCTCTCAATTGAGAATATGAGCCATTAATGGGCTCTCTCAATGAGAAGCTCTCTTGTTGAGTAGCTTTGTCTAAATAGATAGGATGTATGCTCAAGCTTTATGCTTCAAAAAGGGCTTCAAATGGAGTTGGAATTTGGGTGTGAGTGTATGGTTTTGATGTAAAATGGCTTCTCAAAATGGCATTATGACTTTACTTCATGGATTGTGTTATTTTGCAAAGGGGAAGGATCCAATTTATAGGAACCAGGCTTGAGGGATTGAGGGCTAAGATGCAAGGATGAGAAAAAGCTTATGGAGGGCTCAGATTGCATGAGAGGAGAGCACATGGATTGTGCTTCCTTACAGCCAATCAAGGAGTGACACATGTCACAGGGTGAGAGGATGGAGGAAAGGGCAAGGATGAGTCAACAAAGGAGGCTCAAGAGATAAAATTTTCATAAAGACCCTTCATAAGTGCTTTGTAAGAACATTTATGACTTTGTGGGCTTTATAAAGTTTTGTGGTTGAGGATATTTGTGAGAGATACCATGAAATTCAAATTTGAGGGTTTAGGGGGGTTTTAAGCTTGCTTAGGGTTGTAAAAATGATTAGAGGAAGGGTTAGAGATGGCTTAGGACTAGGCAAGTGGATGGCAAGTGGATTGCAATTAATGAGGGTGGGTGAAGGAGGAGATATTTGTTAACTTTGGCTTGAGTTAGCAAGTCTTAACCCATTTTTAGGGAATGTGACAAGGTTAGGAGGGGATTAGGATTAGGTTTAAAGACATCTTCTAGAAGAGTCTAGACTTTGGATGAGGATAAAGACTTTTTAGAATAGTCTAGCACTTCCTAGGATGAGGATGAAGACTTTCTAAAAGAGTCTAGAACTTCTTAGGATGAGGATAAATTAGATTTTTAGGAAATAAATAAAGTTTTATCTATTTCAAGGGTTTAGGTTGAGGAGATATTTATTAAAACTTTTTTAATAAACATGAGGATTAATATTTAATCTTAATTAAATATTTTGAGTTGGGATTAGGGGTAGGAAAGGATAGGATTAGCCTTTAATCAAAATTAAAGAAGGATTAGAAGATTTTGGAAGAGGTTAGTGGTCTTAAGGAAATTGGCCAAGTTTTGGGCAAAAAATAATTTTTTTATTTATTTTGAATTTTTTGGTCAATTTATTAATTAAATAATTAATAAATAAGGAAATAATGTTTAAATAAGATTTAAACATTTTTGGGAGGGATTCCTTAATTAAATATTTTTAATTAAGATAAAAGGATTTAATGACATAAAAATAAATAAATAAATTAAATAAATAATTAATTAATAAATGATGATGTCATCAGAACTTTTTCAAAAAATAAAAATACTTTATTTTCTAAAGGTTTTTAGGTGTCTACGATGGGTTCAAACCTCATCAAGTGCTTTGGTACCATCCATAGGTTAAATGACAAATCCATTATAAAGTTGTTAGATGCTCCACGTGGTCTAGTGGAAAGGAGGGAAAGTAGGGAATGAGAGGTTGAAGGTTCAAACCTCTTCAACAAATTTTCAAACCACCAAATTTGAGCTTGAGGTGCCATGTGGCACTATTTTATTTGCTCATATTTTTGACATGTGTCATCACTTGAGCTGTTGATATCATGATGACATCATCACTATTACATTTTGCCTCAAAAATTCAAACGGCCATAACTTTCACATATGAAGTCCATTTTTGACGAAACGAACGCCGTTGGAAAGCTCTCATCGGGCTCTTCATTTTGAAATCTATTGTTGACCACTTTTGAGATGGTTTGATTTTGCCCCTTATGTAGCGCTTTGGTCTACTTGTTGACCAAAACTTTGACTGAGCATAACTTCTATATTCAGACTCCATTTTTGTCCATTCAAGTTGTGTTGGAATCAAGATGCTGAGATCTTTCTAATGGTGCAGATTCTGGAGAGAAATGAGACACTTCAATTTTCACTTAAAAATCCACTGGATCATAGTTTGCAAGGGATATGCACAAGAAGAGGGAATTGACTATAGAGAGACATTTGCCCTTGTTGCTAGATTGGAAGGAGTAAGAACTCTACTTGCTTATGCTGCATACAAAAGTTTCAAAGTTTATCAAATGGATGTTAAATCTACATTTCTGAATGGTATATTAGAGGAAGAAGTTTACATAGAATAACCAGAAGGTTTTGTTAATGTTAACAATAAGAACATGGTATGTAGACTACACAAGGCTCTATATGGTTTGAAACAAGCACCAAGATCATGGTATGAGAGACTTCATAATTATCTTGTGAAGATTGGATTTGAAAGGACTGATGATAATAGTAATCTATACATGAAGACAAAGAAAGACAAAGGTATTTTGTTATCTGAAATATTTGTTGATGATATCATATTTGAAGGTCAAGATGCTTTATGTAAGGATTTTGCAAATTAGATGAAGAAAGAATTTGAGATGTCTATGTTTGGAGAGATCAAAATTTTTGTGGGTTTGTAAGTATATCAGATGAAATATGGTATATACATCACTCAGTCAAAGTATGTCAAAGAAACATTGAAATTTTTTGGATTTGAGGATTCCAAACCAGTAAGTACACCTATGGTGATAGGACACAACTTGTCAAAGAATGATGATTCAACTGAAGTGAATCAAACATTGTATAGGTCTATGATTGGAAAATTGTAATATGTAGTACACAACTAACCTGATATTGTATTATTTGTAAGGATAGTTGCAAGATTCTTTGCTAATCTTAGGGAGAATCACTTAATGGTTGTAAAGAGAATAATGAGATATCTAAAAGGAACATAAGAGTTTGGTCTATACTACAAGAAAAATGAAAAATTTGAATTGAGAGCCTACACTAATGCTGATTGGGCTAGTAACATTGATGACAACAAGAGCACTAGTGAAGGAGCATTTTTCTTAGGCAAGTGACTAGTTACATGGACTAGCAAGAAACAAAGTTGTACTTCACAATCTACTGCTAAAGCTGAATATGTTGCTACTACTTTAAATTGTACAAATATTGTGTGGATCAAATAGCTACTCAAAGGTATGAAGGAAGAAATCATAGAATTAGTGATGCTTTATTATGATAATACTAGTGCTATCAATATATCAAAGAATCCAATGATGCACACCAAGACAAAACACATTGCAATCAAGTATCATTACTTGAGAGAGTTAGTTCAAGATAAAGAGGTGAATATGTAATATGTTAACATAAAGAAGCAAATTGCTGATATCTTCACAAAACCATTAGCTAAGGATGCTCACGAGTATCTAAAAGGTAAACTAGGGGTGATGCCCCTATCGAAGGCTATCTAAATAACAAGAGTTGTGCCCTACATCAAACAAGTTAATGTTCATATGTTACACATTGGTGGAGATGATCTTACTTTAGGAATTGCCTAAGGTAATCAAAGAGCTAAAATTTCAAATCAGTTACAAGCAAGGTGACAGAGGGAGAAATTGAAAGAACTTGACAAAGTCTATATCTACATGTTAAGATGACAAATTTTTGGTATATGTCTTTGGCATTGTTGTCAAAGAGGGAGATATTCTACTGATCAAACTAGTATAAATACCGAGGGAGATATTCCTAATGAATAGTATGATTGCTGATCAAGAGCAAAATATCAAGAGATTGTTGTTAAAGAGATGGAGAGTGTTACTGATCTTAGGAGTTAATTGATGATATTGTTGATCAGAAGAGAACACAAGTATGATGAAGGAGATAGAGAAGAATATAAGAAAGAGGGAGAAATCCTAATCTACCTAGTCAGAGGGAGATATAGTAAGAGGGAGTTATAAGAAAGAATTTTGTAACCTAATCAAAAGATGGAAGCTACTAATAGAGGAACATATTTCAATACAAGTTTTCTTTTTGGTATTGTCATACAGTTTTAACCAAGTCAGTTTGGTTGAACAAAGGTGTTTAACATTCCGTTGATTTGGTTGATCAATTTGGTTTTCCATTAATGCCAAAGAGGGAGATTGTTGAACATAGATTGAAAAGATCATTGTTGAGAGAGATCATTGAAAGAGCGAGATTGTTGGAGAAGACTACGTGTTTCAATCATTATTTTGTCACTAATGTCAAACCCTTTATTTGCTAATAAGACAGTTGCTTATAAGATTCAAGTACTATTTCTTATTTTATTGATGAAGAGGATTTGATCAAAAAATGTAACAATAGTACCTAGAGGAAAAGTTCAATTATGATTATGTAATGAAGTACAAGGATCAGTTGAGATAGTGATAAAATGATGTATTGATAATCTACTTAAGGTTACAAAGGCTGGTTATACTAAGAAAGATTAGAAGAACAAGTTACACAAAGTTTGTCTGCCAAGCTTGACCGAGTGGATAGTAGGTGCCAAGCAAAGTCAATACAAGCTGAGCAAAAGATTAGTTGGAGCCGAGTAAAAGTTCATTATAGTGTAAAGTTTAGTTGATGCCGAGCACTAGTAAACTTTAGTTCATGCCGAGTAATTTCACAGTGGATGCCAAACAATGTAGTATGTGTCGAGCATCAGAAGCTTGATAATGTCAAACTGCTGCATTATTTAAAAGATCGTGGAATCAATGAATCTGAGCCAACAAGTTTGTTTTCTTGGATTGTGTGAACTAGGTGGAAGATAAAGTTGATGAGCTAGTGGCACAAAATTCAAGGTAAACCATTTTTAGGCAAATTCAAAGAGCATTCTAGGAGAAGTTTCTAGAAGAGATATGAGATATGGGGTAGATACATTATATCCTACCTAATCAATGTGAACCCTAAATTGGATGATGGAAAATGAGTGGGAAAATATCTTAATTTTCTATTTATAGGGATGGCTGGTCACAAAGCAAGGTTGTTATGTACAAGAACCTAAAGGAGACAAGGAGTCAAGGGTTTTGCTTCATCTAGTGACCTAAGAGAAGAGTCTATAGTGGCATGTTAAGCAAGAAGGCTTAAGGAGATGAATTCTTGAAGGGTGAACAAGCTAAAAAGTTGCAAAGTATGAAGGCCAAGTAGAATTGAGGGTTGAACAGAGATCTATAATCTGCAAGTGAAGTTGTAAGTTGTATTAGATCAAAGCCTTACTGTTACTCTCTAACAATTGTACCAGTCTAGAGTAAATCCTTTGGATTAAGGTTGACCTAATAGTCATTTGTAAATCCTTTAACCAGGTGACATTCCAAGTGAATGGTCTAAAGTCTCTAACAAGGTTCACTTCTAACAGGTTGATTGAAATCCTTTAACAGGGTCACATTTAATAGTGTGTATTGTAACCTTTAACGGGGTTGGCCTTTCATAGGGAATCACTTCAAAAGAGTAGCATGTTACTGGTGGTTTTTCCCAAATTGGGTTTCCACGTAAATCATTGTGTCAAGTTTGCTGATGAATCTATTATGTTTCATGCTTTACATTTTTGCAAGTTGATTTGACAGTATCCTACAAGTTTTAAGTGATTGTAATCTTATGGATGCATGCATGAGTATAAATGTTTTATGGGTTCACTAAAGCTATGAAAAGTTTTATTTATTCATCTAGACCTTGGATAACTGATTCACCCCCCCTCTTATTTATTCTAAAGTATTCCAACATTAGTACCCAATTTTTTCCATAGAGTATTCCAAAAATGACTCATAAACTTTATGTTCCTATCTAAAACAATGCTCATAGGTAGGCCATATATATCCTAACTACCTCCTTAAAAAGAAGAAGAGCAATCTAAAAAGTATCATGCATAGTCTTGCTAGGCACAAAATGAGCCATTTTGCCGAACCTATCCACAATCACATAAAAATTATCATATCCCTATTTTGTCTTGGGTAGACCAACTAAAAAGTCCATTATTATGCACTCCTATGGCTTATTAGGGATGGGTTGTGGTTGATAAAGTCCTACATTTGTTGTAGTCCCTTTAGCTTTTTGAAAAACTACACAACTTTACACATACTAATTTTATATCCTTAGTCATCCTAGGCCAAAAATAGAACCTAGTGACTAACTCCCGAGTCTTATTAACTCCAAAATGACCACTAAGGGCCCCATTATATTTCTCCTATATTCTACTTTCCCTCATTGACCCCTTAGGCACACAAAGTTGACTCTCCTTAAATAATAATTCATTTTGCAAGGTGTAATTATAGTACTGACCTTGAATGTTGTTCTTGAACTCTTGGCATACCTTGTAGATATAAGTAGAGTCTTCATCATCAACATATAGGTCTTTGAAAATTTCAATACCTATGCTTTGGAGTTGAACCTCTTGGAAAATAAAGAGTCTCCTACTTAGGGCATTACCAACTTTGTTTTGTACCCCTTTCTTGTGCTTGATAGTGAATGTATAGGCTTGGAGGTACTCTACCCACTTCTCATGTTTACTATTGAGTTTGTCTTGAGATTTTAGGAAATAGAGAGCTTGATTGTCATAATACACAAAAAATTCTTTTGGAAGCAAGTAGTGCCTCCACTTCCTTAGTGCTTGAACCAAGACATAAAGTTCTAGGTCATAAGAGGAGTACTTCCTCTTTGCTTCATTTAGCTTTTCACTATGAAATGCTACTGGCCTCCCTTCTTGGCTTAGAATAGCTCCAATGGCCACATTAATGGCATCACACTCCACTTGAAACAATTTGTCTAAAATTGGAAGAACTAGTGTAGGTAATGTTGCTATCTTCTTCTTGAGTATCTCAAATCCCTGATCTGCTTGGGGTGTCCAAAGAAACTTGGTCTTCATTCCACCTTTTATTGTGTCCAACATAGGGGTGCATGTGCCAGTGAAATTCCTAATTAACTTCCTATAGCATTGAGATCCATGGAAACTCTTGACATCAGAGGTAGTCTTAGGAGTAGGCCAACTAAGAATGACATCCACCTTTTCTCGATCCATCTTAAGGCCACCTTGGGACAACACAAAGCCAAGGTAATCTAATTCCTACTTCATAAAATCACACGTCTCCAAGTTTATCATTATCTTTTCATCATGTCGCTTCTTAAAAATAATTTACAAATGCTTTACATGTTCTTATTTAGTTTTACTAAAAATTAGGATGTTTATAGATAAACAACAACAAACTTACCAATGTAACTTGCCAAGACCTTATTCTTGAGCCTTATGAAGGTAGATGGACCATTAGATAGACCAAATGGCATAACAAGCCACTCATACAACCCTTTTGTAGCTTTGAAATCTATTTTCCATTCATCTCCTTCATTTATCCGAATATGGTGGTAACCATTTTTCAAGTCTATATTTGTGAAGTACCTTGCTTCTCCTAGATAGTACATTAGCTCTTAAATCCTAGGGATTGGGAATCTATTCCTATTGGAGATTCTATTTATGGCTCTAGAATAAGTGAAAAGTCTCAAAGTTCCTCCCTTCTTGGGTGCTAAGATAGTAGGGACTGCACATGGTCTGATACTTTTCTTAATTAGGAGTTGGTCTAGGAGCTCTTGGATTTGTTTGGAAATTCCCTCATTCTGTTGAGGTGTCATCTTATAGGAAGCTTTATTTGGAAGAGTGGCTCTTGGGATAAAGTCTATTTGGTGACTCACAAGTCTTTTAGGAGGTAAGGTAGTAGATTGACCATCAGTCACAATATCATGGTATTGGTCAAGCAATTCTTGTACTTCAGGGGGTATCTCAGTCTTCTTTTCAGCAACCCCATCCTTTGGTTTCAATACCAAGGAAAATCCAACACCATCTCCCTCTTCTAGAGTCTTAAAAAAATCCTTTTCATCAACCATAAGCACACTAGGTCTAGAAGTCTTCATTTCCCCTTCTTCTAGCAATGACTGTATTATGAAGGTCACTCCATTCTTCTTAAATGAATAAACATTCTTGGTTCCATCATGCATAGCTTGGGTGTCAAATTGCCATGTTCTTCCAAGTAAAATGTGGCATGCATCCATGGGAAGAATATCACAAAGTACTTTATCCTTATACCTTCTAATGGTGAACTCTACCCATGCTTGTTCTCTTATAAGAACAAGTTGTTTCTTATTGATCCAAGTGACCTTGTATGGGTTAGCATATTGTATTCTTTCCAATTTCAACTTCTTCACTACCTCCTCACTGATGTTGTTGTTTGTAGAGCCTGAATTAATGATAACTTTGCATACTTTCCCCTTAATATTGCATCTGATCCTAAAAAATGTCATCCTCTGATTAGTTTCTTTTTTGTTTGGTTCTCTAATCAATGTCCTTCTAATCATTAAGTTCTCTCCTTCTTTAGATTCCAATGGCACTTTTGATTGCTTACCCCTATTCTCAGTCTCCTCTTGAACATAATTCACCCTCTTAGTACTCCCTTGGGAACTTGTTCCTTTTTTAGGACACCTATTGGCTATATTTCCTAACTAGTTATAGTGATAAAACTTCATGGTGGAAAAATAGGAACCTCTTCCTTGATTGTTACTCCTGCCCCTCCAACTAGTGTTAGAGCTTTTGCCCCAATTGAAGCTTCCTCTTCCTAAACTTCCTTCTTGTTGTTCAGTTAATTTACTATCCCCTTAAGACCTAAAATCAATTCCTCTTCTACCATAGCTTCTTTTCCCTCTTCCATATTTTCCTCTACCTCTTCTTTAAAAGTTGGAGTTAGGCTTTTTCTTGTTCTTCTCTTCCACTTTTAGAGAAAATTGGAAACAATTATGGATAGTTGTAGGAGTCCACAAACTAATCTCCTCTTATATATTCCACTTCAATCCTCGAAGGTATCTATCCACCTTTATGGATTCATCTTCTTGCACCCTTGACCTTAAACATAACTTTTGAAATTACTTAGTATAAGTTGCTACATCTAGGTCCTTCTGTTTCAGACTTTGCCTCTTCTTGTGCAAATAAATTTCATAATCCTCAGGCAAATATTATTCCTTCACCTTAGTCACCATAGCTTTCCAATTTTCTATAGGTTTCTTGGCCAAATTTTCCCTTTCTTCCTAGAGGTATTTCCACCATGTTAGGATTGCTCCTCTTAATCTTGATTTGGCTACCTTCATCTTTTGGGCCTTAATAACACCTTCACACTTAAAGTGATTTTGCATCCCTTCAATCCACTCCATCGCAAGTTTAGGGTCCATGTTCCCATTGAACACAAGGATTCCTTCTAATGCTATCCCACCTAATGTGTTAATGTATTTGAGGAATGGTTCCTTAGTTAAAGGAGGATCTAGGGTAGAAATGAAATCTTGACACAAGGAAGGATATGGAAAACTAGGACCAATGGCACACCCTGCTCTCTGAATAACCCTGCAAGAGTTAACACAACAGAAGCAAACACAAAGAACATCAACCAAAGGAGCAAGAGGAGTAAAATAATTTTATTGATTCATCAAAATATCTTCATACATTACCAACTATAAGGTCTTCTAGGTTACAACCAAATACAAAATACATTCATACACAAAGATTAGCAGCAAATTCACACTTTCCAGTTTTGCTCTGCAATCCTCTTCAAAATTGGTTAAAAACTCTTAACTGCCTAGATATAAGCCAAAAAAATCTATTTATACTAGCCAAAATGGCTTATAGATCATTATAGAACATGGAGAAGCCACAAGTCAACTCTCAACAAATATTAAATGAAATAAATGTAGTATTAGATACACAAGTCAGCCTGCATCAGCAATTAACTGTCGTGAAATCAAAATCTGAGAAAAATTGCAATATCTCCTAGCTTTGATTGGTTAGAACTCACACTTCAAATTTTGGGTAGATAACTAGGTCCTCTACAACCCCTTAAGTGTGAAAATTTTGATTCATCAAGGAAAAGTGCATATCCATTCCAAAAGTCAAGCATAGAAAACTGTCACGTAGAAAGGCCAGCAATTGATACTTTGGGAGAATTGCCATATCTCCTAACTCATGAGGATTTAGAACTTTTTCTCTATACCATAGATATTAGTCTAGGCCCTATATAATCTCTAAATTTATCAACCCTTCATTCATTGTGGAAAATTATTTACATGGTCTGCAACAGGGACCCACAAACTAGAAAATGCAGTTTCAAGAGAACCTAGTTTCAATAGCAAAATAAAAACTAAACACATGCAGGATAGCAGTACAACCCAAGATGCTCCTACATTAGACAACCAAGGTGGGAAGAAATTATTCTCTTGAATCATTGAGATGTCACAACCTAAGCTAAATCCAACTCAGATTGAGAAATCCATGAAGCATCTTCCATAGGTCTGTTCTTCCACTTCACTAGATATTCATAATAATCTTTTCCTCTTGTGCTCTTACCAATTCGCTAATCCAATACTTATTCAACATCTTTAATCTACTTCTTAGGATAGTCCTCTGATATAATAACTTCATCATCTACTCATGATACTTATACAAATAAGGAATATTGAATATAGGAGATATATCCATGTCATCTGGTAACTCAACTTCATAAGCGTTTCCATTGTCAAAATTTTTCAAGATCTTACAAGGTCCAAACTTCTTCATCTTTAGCTTACTATATGTTCCAATAGGAAATCTTCTTTTCTTTACACGAACCATTACCTCATCACCAACTTGAAAATCATGATGTCTTCTAGATTGATCAACATTCTCCTTATACTTCTAATTACTTTGTTCTATCCTCAACTTCACTTCCTTACAAAAAGATTTCATAAATTCAGAAAATTCTTCTCCTGCAGCACTTCTCTTTTATTCACTAGCAATATCTCTCAAATCTGACACTCCTCTAGGCTTCATTCCAGTAACAATCTCAAAAGGTGTCTTCCCTATACTCCTATTCACAAAATTATTATATGCAAATTCAATTTGTGCCAATACCATCTCCTAATTACTTGGCTTATTCCCAACTAAACATCTTAGCAAGTTACCCAAGCTTCTATTTACAACCTCATTCTGTCCATCTAGTTGTGGATGGAATGTAGAACTATCTTCAACTCAATACCCATCTTCTTCCACAAAGTCTTCCAAAAATAGCCAACAAACTTACTGTCTCTATCAGAAATAATACTTCTTGGTAATCCATGAAATCTCACAATCTCTTTAAAGAAAAGTTTAGCAACATGCTCAACATTTGATGTCTTCTTACATGGTATGAAATGATTCATTTTAGAAAATCTATCCACCAAAACAAATATAGAATCATACCCCTTCACTGTCTTAGGTAATCCAAGAACAAAATCCATATTGATGTCACTCCAAAGTTTCTCAAGAATAGTAATAGGTGTATACAAACTAGTATTTTGACTCACTCCTTTTGCAACTTGACAAACTCCACAACTCTTTACAAATTTTTGAACATTCTTATACATTTTTGGCCAATAATACTTCTCTTTCAACAAACTCAATGTCTTATCAATTCCAAAATGTCTAGCCAATCCAACACTATGCTTTTCCTTAATCATAGTCAACCTCATAGAACTTCTAGGAATACACATCTGAATGTCTTTAAACAACATACCTTCTTGAATAAAATAATCATCATACTTACTTACATGATTGGTTAGATTTGGTGCTCTGCACTCTCTCCACATCTCAGAAAAATTAGGATCAACATCATACAACTCCTTCATATCATCAAAACCAAGAATTTCAACCTTCATTTCAGTCAACAAAGAACGTCTTCTACTCAATGCATCAAGAACTCTGTTAGTAACTCCACTCTTGTGCTTAATGTCAATTGTAAAATTCTGCAAATACTCAACCCACTTCATATGTCTCTGATTCAATTTATGTTGACTTCCCAAGTACTGTAAAGCTTTATGACCAATATACAACACAAACTTCTTAGGAATCAAATAATGTCTCCACTTCTTCAATTCTTGAACAATAGCATAAAACTCTTGATCATACATCAAATACTTCCTTTTAGCATCATTCAACTTCTCCCTAAAGAAAGCAACGAGTTTACCTTCTTGACTTAATATAGTTCCAATTGCATTACCACTTGCATCACATTCAACTTGAAATACTTTTTGAAATCAGGTAAAGCTAATATAGGTAATTCAACAACCTTTGTTTCAAAGTCTCAAAACTCTTATTATCTCCATGTGTCCACTTGAATTCCTTTTTATCTCCTTTCATTGTCTCAGTCATAGCATTACAAACAACACTGAAATTCTTTATAAACTTTATGTAAAAGCTAGCCAAATCATGAAATGATCTTACCTCACCCACATTCTTAGGTGTAGGCCATTCTAAAATTGCTTTAATCTTATCAGGATCCATCTTCAATCCATCAGCTGAAATCAAAAATCCCAAATACGCAATCTCCTTTTGCATAAAAGAACACTTTTTCAGATTAATCAACAAAATTTTCTCTTTCCACTTCTGCAATGCTTGTCTAATATACTCAAGATGTTCTTCCTTAGTCTTACTGAATATCAGAATGTCATCCAAATAAACAATCATAAACTTACCCAAGAATCTTTTCAAAACTTCATTCATCAAGCTCATGAAAGTACTAGGTGCATTGGTCAAACCAAAAGGCATAACCAACCATTCATACAAACCATCTTTTGTCTTAAAAGCATTCTTCCATTCATCACCTTCTTTGATTCTAATATGATGATAGCCACTCTTCAAATCAATCTTGGTAAAATACTTTTCTCCACTCAAACAATCCATTATGTCATCCATCCTCAGCATAAGGAACCTATATTTCATTGTGATTTCGTTAATAGCTCTGGAATCAATACATGTTCTCCATTCTCCATTCTTTTTAGGTGCTAATACAATAGGTACAACACATGGACTCAAAATTTCTCTGATCAAACCTTTCTACAACAACTCATGCACTTGTCTATTAAGTTCTTCATTCTCTATAGGTGTCAATCTACATGGTGCTTTGTTTGGAAAACTAGCTCCAGGAATTAGGTCTATATAATGACTTATACTTCTTACTAGAGGTAAACCATCAAGAATATCATCAACAACAATATCTTTATATTCATTCAGTAATTCAACAATTTTTGCTGTCATACCAACTTTTGCTGCTTGGTCATTACTACCAACACTCGGTCCTCTAGGAACTATAGCAAAGCAAACTTGATTCTTCTTTACTTCCTTTTCAAATTGCTTTCCATTAACCATGCAAACTTTTATTGCAGTACAAATGACCTCATCTAGACTTTCAATTAAAGACAACAATATTTGTTTCTTTCCATTTACCCAAAGAGTATATTGATTCAATCTTCCATCATGCATAACATATCTATCATATTGCCAAGGTCTACCCAACAAAATATGTCAACAATCCATGGACATAATATCACACAAAATTTCATCAAAGTAATGTCCAATCTTGAACTTCACAATACATTGCTCACTTACCAATATCTTATGCTTATCTTTGATCCATGAAATATGATAAGGTTTGAGATGTTTCAGCCTCTACAACTACAACTTTGTAACCAGCTCTTTTGATGGCAAATTTTTTGAACTTCCACTATTAATGATCACCTTGCAGCATTTTCTAGCCATCTTACATCTGGTCTTGAAAAGACTTCTTCTATGGACAGGTTCCTCATCACTTCCCTCAGTACATAAGGTTCTTCTCACCATCATATTTTCTCCAGCCTCAGGTCCACTTGGTGAACTTTCAATGTCTTCTTGAATCACAACATTTCTATTATTCTGTCCACTTTTAGAAGATCTACATTCAAAAGACCTATGCCCTTCTTTGCCACATCTAAAACAATTACCATGCAAACCACCTGTAGGATAAGAATTAACTCTTCCTTAGTAAGATCTATTACCTCATTGGTATAAGCTACCATCTTTGTCTTTTTCATCATTCTTCCATTCAGATTTACCTTTATCCAGCACAAAATTGTCAAATTTGCCACCTTCTCCATAAGATCTACCTCTGCCTCTCTGAAATCTACCACCTCTACCTCTTTGTCTTTTTTCATGCTTCTTTGTCAAGATCTCAACTTTCAAGGCATATTGATATGCTTCTTCTACACTTTCCAACTTCACAAAAATTATTTCATCATGAATTCTACATCTCAATCCATTTATGTACCTTGCAATTTTCTCAACATCATCATCCACATGTCCAGATCTGATGTCCAATCTATAGAGTTCCTCGATATACTCTTTCATAGTCATGTCCTTTTGTTTCAAATTTTGCATCTTTCTCAACAAGCTAACTTGGTAATCAATAGGAAGAAATTTGTTCTTTACCTTGTTCACCATCTTTGGCCATGTTCTGATATTCTCCTTTCCTCTCCTTTATCTATCAGTTTGCAAATGCTCCCACCACAACAAAGCATGACCTTTCAGCCTAGTAACTGCAATCTTCACCTTCTTATTATTAGGAGTGTTTTCATACTCAAAGAACTTCTCCATATCTGAGACCCAATCTAACACAACATTGGTATCCAATTTTCCATCATAAGGAACAACTTCTACAATAGGCTTTGAATTTTCCCTAGACAACACTCACAACAATCTTTCCTCATCTTGAATCTTCTTCAAGTTCTAGATTCAGGTTTGGTGCTGCTACTTCATCATCACTTAGATCATCAAGATGTGCTCCTCTCCTCTAGGCTATCTCCACAACATCTAATTTGGCTACAATTTGTCTCAATTGATCCAACATAGCATTATCAACATTTCCTCTACCATGAACCATCTTTACAAATCAGGTTCCTGCAAGATCATAACCCTCTGCAAGTTATAGGTCAAATCCATAGATCTGCAACCCTACAACCAAATCCAAATCAGGGTTCTACATGATCCAATCTCCACAAGGATGAATCTCAAGCTTTGATACCACCTGATGCAAGGAAGGATAGAGAAAACAAGGGCCAATTGTACACCCAGCTCTTTGAACCACCTTGCAAGAGTTAACACAATGGAAGCAAACACAAAGAACATCAACCAAAGGAGCAAGAGGAGTAAAATAATTTTATTGATTCATCAAAATATATTCATACATGCCTAGTGGTAAGGCCTTCTAGGCTATGGATAGATACAAAATACATTCATACACAAAGATCAACAACAAATTCACACTTTCTAGTTCTGCTCTACAATCCTCTTCAAAACTGCCTAGCTCTAAGCCTAAAAACTCTATTTATACTAGCTAAAATGTCTTATAGATCATTCTAGAACATGGATAAGCCACAAGTTAGATCTTAGCAAATATTAAATGAAAATAAACCTAGCATTAGATACACAAGTTGGCCTGCATTAGCAATTAACTGTCCTGAAATTGATGTCCAAGAAAAATTGCGATATCTCCTAGCTCCAATTGAGTTAGAAATAATACTTCAAATTGTGGGTAGATATCTAGGTTCTATATAACCCCTTAAGTGCACAAAATTTAATTCATCAAGGAAAAGTGCACATCCATTCCGAAAGTCAAGCATAGAAAACTGTCGTGTAGAACTGCCAGAAATTGATACTTTTGGAGAATTGCCGTATGTCCTAACTCATGAGGAGTTAGAACTTGTGCTCTAGACCATAGATAATTATCTAGGCTCTCTAAAATCCCTAAAGTGTGTAGCCCTTCATTCATTATGGAAAATTAGTTACAAAATCCACAATAGGCACCCATAAACTAGAAAATGTAGTTTCAGCAGAACCTAGTTTCAACAGCAAAATAAAAACTGAAAACATGCTGGATAGCAGTGCAACCTAGGATGCTCCTGCATCAAATCTACCTCTATCACTTGTCCCTTACCCTTTCTACTACTTGCTTCTTCCCCATCCTTATTCTTGGCTACTTCTGCCACCTCTTCTAACTTAGCCTCCATCTCTTCCAAGGTCTCTTCAAGGATCTCGTTCCTTTCCTTCCGTTCACCTACTTATTTGTCCAATTCTACATTGGTCACCATGTTTACTTCACCAACTGATTCAATTGAAAACATCTAATCACAAGCCCAAATATTTTGGCTTTGATACCAATCTGATGTAACCTTAAGTCGTTAGTCCTCCTTAGTCATAATATATTCTAGGACTTACCTAGGCTTATACTAAACCTACTAGGGTTAACCTTGGTGCCCTGTCCACTAGAGGATATCTCTCCTATCCTCCCACACTTCACTACCATGTTATACCATTGAATTATGTACTTAAACTCTCCAATTGCATTCTCCTTGCTTTCTATCCAATCTTGAATTCTAATCAAACTTGGCATTTAGGATATCCTTGAGGAGTGAGGAGTTTCTATAAGAAGTTTACACACCTTTCCAACCTCCTAGACCTTTGTTCAAACATATTTCTAAGTTTCCTTACCCAAATTTTCAGAGTTGCTCAATTAGGCCCAATAGGATTAGCCCTCCTAGTTGAGTTTTAGGCATTCAATTTGAATCTTTCCCAAAAAAGACCCCAAATAAACTTTAGATATGGATACCCTTTTGGAATGACTAAAATATTTTATAGGTTTTCGGTCTCCCCCTTGTCCGCACAAAGGAGAGCTATTTTCATGCCTAAAAATAAGGGTTTTAGGATGAAACTAAAGCATGAACTAGGTCCAATTCAAAAGGACTTTAAAAACAACTATGAAATCTTCCCCACTTAACCAAATATAATTCATACATCCCTCTTTCACCTCAACACACTAGATTGAACTATTCAATATATTTAGTCCCCCATTTTCTTTTTGCAATGATGAATTTTTCCTAGTCAAGTACATAGTTTCTCCTAGGGCATCCATTTTAAAATGCTTGTACTACTTTTAGAGTCCCCAAAAATATATATAGTATGTGCATAGGCTCCTCTCCCATTTCCTAAAAGGCCATAAAGAACTCATGGGGGAACCATTTTAATAGAGCTAGTCAAACCAGAGACAACAAACTATGTCTTCTAAAATGATTTTCAAAACCTAGTATAAAGATCCCAAATCAACTAACTATTTGAATGAAAAATAAAAATGTGAACTTGAAAAATAAAAATCTAGAGCTAAAATATCAACTTCAATCCATCCATGCATGCATGTCTTTAATACACAGTTAGATTGATAAAAATGCTTAGTAGAAACATTACTTTCAACACAAAATGGATTCAAAAATGGCAACCAACCTTGGAAAATATATCCCTCAAGGTTTTATCAGTCTTCCATAGGCATGCAGGTAGTTAGCATAACTATCCTGGTCCTATCTTGTGACACTCAGTCCCTAGGACAAAGTTGTCATGACAACTTTTTGACACATAGAGCACTTCTCACCAAATGGACTTGGAATCTTCCAAGTAAGGTGGAGATGGTCCAATTAGGCCATGTAGGCATGTATTATCCTTTTACACACCCCTTTTACATACTTTTACTCATTTTTGCACTCTTAGGCCAAGTTGACAACTTCTACAATTTGTTGACAACTTTTACAATTTTTAGTATTCCTCACCTAGGTGATGACCTATGACCTTCTCCTTATAAAAACATATGTAAAACCATCCCAAGGATCATAATGATCATAAATTCCAACTTTGAACACCATTTTGGGTACAAAACCCCATAGTCCTAGTCCTAAGACCTAGGAACCAAACACACTTCCAACCAAAATGGACAACCATGGATTAAACTGATCAAATCTACTTGCCCTCAAAATATAAAGACCAAATAAGGTAAAAAGAAAGAAAGCAAGACTTTGCTAGAGTCTAGACGAGCCAAAACCAAAAGTGAATTACCTTCCCTTAGGTGCTCCTACACCACATGTGATTATCCTTAGAGTTGGGACTTGTAGAAAATCTAGCAAAAATCTCACCTACCAATGCAATATGAGGTCTGTTGTGAACAAATTTTTGTAACTTTCCAATCATTGATCTATGCAATGTCTATTTCACATAAGTAGAATCATCAATCTTAGATAGCTTGTCATGTAGTCATGGGTGTATTGACTGGTCTTGAATCTTCCATTCCAAAGGTTTTTAATATCTCCTTGATGTATTTTTATTGAGTAAGGTAGATACCTTGCTTCATTTGATATACTTGTAAACCAACAAAGAATTTGATCTCACTAAACATAAACATTTCAAATTCCTTCTTCATCTCATCTAAAAATGATTCGCATAATGCATCTTTTCCTCCAAATATGATGTCATCAAAAAAGATTTTAGATAACAATATCTCATTGTTACTACCAGATTTCAAGTATAGATTATTGTTATAATTAGTTCTAGCAAATCCAATCTTCACCAAATAATTGTGTAGTCTTTCATACCATGCTTTGGGGGTTGTTTCAATCCATATAGAGCCTTGTATAGTTTACATACCATGTTCTTTTTGATGGGGTCAACAAATCCTTCAAGTTGTTCAATGTAAACTTGTTTGTCCAGTATTCCATTCAGGAATATAGATTTAATATCCATTTGGTAAAATTTAAATCCTTTATAAGCAAAATATGCAAGTAGTGTTATAACTCTTTCTAATCTTGTAACTAGGGAAAATATTTCCCCATAATCAATTCCTTCTTCTTGTACATATCCTTTGCATACCAATCTAGCCTTATTCCTTGTGACTTCACTTTTTTCATTTAGCTTATTCCTGAATACCCACTTTCCTCTAATAACATTTTTGTCCTTAGGTCTAGGTACCAATGTCCAGGTTTTGTTCTTCTCTATTTTCTCAATTTCTTCATTCATTGTATGAATCCAATCCTCATTCTCCAAAGCATCTTTTACTGATTTAGGTTCAAATTCACAAAGTAAACATGTATCACTTCTGAGTCTTTTTCTTTTCATAACTCTAGATTCTTTGTGTCTAATAATTTGGTTAGGTGCTTGATGTTTTCTCACATACTTTTCTAGTAAAAGTTCTTTCCTTCTTTCTTCTTGCACATGTTCATCTTGAAAAATGATTTCAAGGTCATTTGGTCTCTCTGGTTTAGGTTTAGGTTTAGGTTCTACTTGCTTGGCATTGTCTTCCTAATGATCAACATCTACTACATGTCTCTTGACATTATTTTTTTGTTGCTCGACACCTACAATCTATTTCTCAACAACTAGCTATTGCAACTCAACATTCACATTTTGTTGTTGATTGATATCTTTGTTCTGTTGCCTAGGTAAGGTGTAGGGAGCACCTTCATTTACATATATGAATGTTCTATAATCTTTAGATTTTTTCATGCATTCAACTTTTATCCTATTCTACATATTCATCAACTTTCACATTTGCACTTTGTACAACTTTGTTAGTGTTAGAGCTCAAACATTTATACACTTTTCTCTTATTGGAATATCCTAGAAATATGTCTTCATCACTCTTAGCATCAAGTTTTCCATTTTTATTATCCTTTATTATATAGAATTTTCTTCCAAAAACTTTAAAATATTCACATTAGGTACATATCCATACCACAACTCAAAGGGTGTAACATTTGCACCTTTATTTACTTACACTCTATTCAAAGTATAAACTGCTATACTTACAACTTCTCTCTAGTATTTTTGTGATACATTCTTCTCCTTCATTGGTGTTCTAGCATAGTCCATGATTGATCCATTTCTCCTTTCAACTATTCTATTTTGGGGAGGGGTCCTAGGTGTTGACATATACCTTTTGACTCCTCTATTATTGCAGAATATATTAAATTCATTAGAGATAAATTCTCCACCTCTATCAGATCTCAAGCACTTCAGACTCCTACCTATTTCCTTTTCAACTCTGGCAAAATACCACTTAAATAACTAAAAGGAATCATATATTTCTTTAAGAAATATCAAAGTCATCATCCTAGAATAGTCATCAACAAATAGAATAAAATATTTGTCTCTGCAATAGCTTTGTATTTCAATCGGTCCATAAAGGTTAGTATGAACTAATTCCAAAATTTCATTAGATGAATATATCTTGCTCTTGAAATTGACTTTGTCAATTTTCCCAATTGACATTGTTTACACATAGAATTTTCAGGTTTCTTCAATCTTGACAAGCCTCTTACTCTTTTCATCTTACTAATACTTACCAAATTGTCAAAGTTCACATGACATAACCTCTTATGCCACAACCATATATCTTCATATTGTGCAAACAAAAATGTCTCATCAGATAAATTTAGATAGAACAAGTTACCTTTTGTTTGATCACCACTTCCAATTAGGTCACTAGTAGCATCAAATATCTTGGCCCTCTTATGATGGAATTCAACCCTCTATCCGAATTTGTTCTATTGTGAAACACTTAACAAATTATAATTAAGACCTTCAACCCAATAAACATTGTCATATTTGATTTTATTCATCAATTGTATTGATCCTTTACCTTTCACAAGACATGGTGCATCATTACCAAACTTAACACAACTACCCTTGTATGGTTCCATGGTTTCAAATTTATTTTTATCACTAGTCATGTGATGTGAACAATCACTATCAGTTATCCACCTGCACCTTTATTCACATATGAGATTAATGCAGTTTTCTCATCTTCATTATAATTTTTTTCATAGCAACATAAAAAACTTCTTCATCAATACTTTCAGACTCATTACCAGTTTCTTCTTCAATAATGTAATAGGATTTCTAACCTTTTTCTTTTTAGTCCTTGTTCCTTCTATTGTCTCGATCATCTCTTATTCCTTTGTACTTTATTTCCCTTCTTTCATCCTTGTCTTCTCTATGAGGACATCTTGCACCAATATGACCAACTTTGTTACATGAAGAATAGATTATAGGAAGTTCACCTTTGTATTTTCCTCTGCCTCTTGGAAGTCTTCTAGCCATAAATGCTTCAAGCTCATCAAGTTCCTCATTAAAAAAATCACTGTTATTTTTCACACTTTTTCCTTTTCCTTTCTTACTAGTAACCAGTTGTGATTTACAAGCATATTCAATAGTGGTAGGAGTGAAATAATAAAAAATTGACATTTCAAACGAAGTAAGCCTACCAATCACACCTTCTAAAGTTAGGTTATTAGCAAGAGTACATCTTAATTCTTATATTGTAGAAATCCTAATCGTATACAATCAAAAGTAGAGTTCTCAATACCTTGTTGATCACAGTCTCATCATCAGTCTTTCTATTTTCTCCTCTTATGGAATTAAAAACCTCTTTGATTCTTCCACAATATTAAACAATATTCTCACCTTCCATTATTCTCATTTCATTAGATTTTCCTCTCAAGCTTTCTTATTTTTTTCTCAAAACATTGGTGTCACCTCCATAGATGATCTACAGTGTATCCCACATTTCCTTGGCATTTTTGAAATCTTTTATGTCATCAAACTCGATGTAGCTTGGGGCTGATGCAATCTCTAACATAGCTTAGTTGTGTTCTTTCTTTTCTTTCATATACTAAGCTATTAGAGGAAGAACTGTTATCTCCACATATGCATTATCTACAAAGTGTATTGCACCATCACCAATTCTTGCGAGATGCAACCTCATTAAACTTTACCATGCATTGAAGCTCCCTTTGTTCAACCTTTGTACCTCCTTTTCGTACATCTTGATCTTTGGCTTCAAGTACCTTCAAACTTTTCTCTACAAGAGTCATAGTTATAATGCCAATTGTTAGAATGTTTAGAATAATTGAGAGGGGTTGCATAAGTTATCCAAAGTCTAGATGTACCGATTCAACAATTAAGCACTTCAACTACTTAAGATCTAATCATCCATTAGCTTAACCTCTATAGCAGATTATCAATAATATCGACTAGTAGTCCACCTTCCTAATAATTAAAAACTTTTAGAATGTAAAAAATTAATAATAAATCATCAAAAATAACATCCACACAAGTTTGACACAAGGATTTAACATGCAAATGTAATTTGGGAAAAAAACCACTAGTAACATGTCACAAATCTTTCACTCTTTTGAAGTGAGCTCTATTAGGAGCCAACCCTATTAAAGGTTACAAAACATATTGTTAAATGTGACCTTATTAAAGGATTTGATCACCCTATTAGGAGTGGCCTTGTTAGAGGACTTTAGAACATTTCATTAGAATTCCACCTTGATTAAAGGATTTATATATGACTACTAGGTCAACCTTGATTAAAGGATTTTAATACTAATGCAATGGTTATAAAGTAACAATAGGTTTGATCTGACTAATACAGATCACTTTGCAAATACATATCATAGTTTGGCTCACATGTTGATCCACTGATTGGCCTTTATTGTCATCTATGTCTTTGATCTGCTTGGCATCCCTTCAAGAAATCACAGTTCATCTCTTCACTTAAACTTCTAAGCCTTTTGCTTAGATTCACTAATTAATAACATCAACAACTTCTCTAACCACACTAGGTTAGCCCTTATACCTCTTTAAATAGGTAATTTTTATCTTTTACCACTTAAACACCAGCATAGATCTTTAGGGTTTAGTTAGATTTAGCAAACCCTTCCAACATTTCTTCTCCTCTCTTATCCTCTAAAAACTTCTCCAAACTTCTCCTTGAATTCTTTCATAAGAATGCTCAAAAATAGTTTCCCTTAATTTAAATGCTCCAATTCATCCATTCTTATCTTCCACATGCTTTAAGTATTCCAAGAAATTAATTATGTTGGTTGGAAATCATGATTTCCTCAAATTTTATCAAATATTTTCCCTCAGCCAACACTATGTTATGAAACCTAGTCATCACTAGGTTACTCAGTCACTACTAACATTTCTATTCAACACATATATTGACACTTGGTCAATACTGATGCTTGGTTGGCACTACTTCTGCTCATCACAAATTGGTGCTTGTTCAACACCAACATCACTTGGCATTTACTTCAAGTTCCTTAGTTTTTTTTTCTCAGTCAAGCCTATACATTTGGTTAGTATTTGATTACTGCTTCAAGGCTTCAATACAACTATTTTCTTCACTTGTGGCATGATTTAAACAATCACTTTATCTTGTCAAAGCTTAACTAATCAAGTTCCCATTGTAATTCCTCTCATAACTCAACCTTTCCTCTAGGTACTATTGTGATGTCCATCTTCTCAAATCCTCTTCATCAATCATCTAGATATGACACTCAAATCAGATAGAAAAATGTCTTACCAATTAGGTTTAACATCAATGACAAAATAATAATTACGCCAATAGTAGCTTTCAACAAAGCACTCATAGGAAATTGTGGAAAGAAAAGCACTCAACGGAGGAAAATGAAAATACAAAATCTAAGAGGTGCATCGCTATATGGAACATTATGAAAAAGAGGAACCTATTTACTAGGTTTTCACCTTGTTGGTAGATATTCTTTTTTTGCTACCATGATGCTTGTTTGCTATGTTTTTTCGACGACACTTTTTTCTTATTTTTCAATTTTTTTGTTCTTTTCTCTTTTTTTCAATTTTTTTTTTTTTTTTTTTGTATTTGCTATTTTCCAATTGTTTGGGTATTATTAAGGTGCCTAGTTAAATGTTCACCAAGATAATAGATTTTTTTAGGACTTTTTCCAATTTGTGGTACCTTTTTTAGGACATTTAGATTTGTACAAAGAGATTAAGAGAATATCATTTGTAGAACCTTTTTAGGTGAAGGGTGTTGATCATCTCCATGAATAGTTCCCCTTTAGTAGTTGAGAGTTGATAAGAACCTAATCCAAATATAGTAGTGTCAATTTTGTTGACACTATGGAAAGACATATTGTTAATTAGTGACAAACCACTTAAGCCATCTAGGAAGGTCAGTTAATACTGCAACCAAGCTTTCCACGAGGGAGAAGATTTCAGTGTAGCCTGAGCAGATGAAGGTATACAAGTGTTAACCAAGCTCACAGTATAAACCAAGCTATTCAGTATTAGAGGTAACAAGCTTTGTGTGTGAATTAAGTTCATAGAGTTAACCAAGCTCTCTGTGTAAACTATATCACTTGAGTTCCATAGTGTTACTAGAACATCCAATACTAACCAAGTTTCAATGTCACTCGAGCTCACTCTATAGCTCGAGTGTCAAGAACATAAAAAGTACTATATTGCCTAAACATCAGTCCTTGAGATGACTTAAAGGCATATTTGGTTTTTATGAAGATATCTATTCTGGAATCTGACTTGGTATAGAGTTATTATTTGAAAGGGATATGAGAAAGACAAATTCATTTGTGTAAGTGTGTAAGAGTTGAAGAATAAAAGATATATGTTTATTTTGGAGACAAGAAGTGAATTTGGGGCTAAATATGTAATCAAGCTACATGGTAGTATAAAGAGTAGAGCAATCATCCATCACAATCAGGTGATCATATTATTCAAAGGATCTTATTTAGCGAATCAAGTTGCATTGCAAAGATCATCTTGCTGATTCATCCTAATAGGTGCTGTTGGAGTTCTTTTTGGTAAGGAACATACTAGGTAGATTTAAACCCAATAACATAAAGCATAAGATAGGGACAAGCCTAAGGATCAACTAAATCCTATACTCAACAGGGTTAATCTTAGCTCTAGACTAACTTCAACAGAGTCACTAGGAATCTCTTCACTTTAGGATTTGCAAGGCCAAGGTGAGAAAACATAGGGATTATGAAGATGATTGATGATTTGGATTTTCTCTTTAGACACTTGCTCTCAGATATTTTTCTCTTCAAAACTATCCCTTATAGTAGAAGGTGGTTAATATTCCTCTATGATTCACCAATAACTGCGTAATCACAATAGCTAACTATAACTCATAAGAAGATATTACAAACAAGTAACGACCAACAATTTTAGTTCTTCATTACATAAAATGGTAAATTTATTGTTTAATTTTTGTGTGTTCTACAACTACATGAATCATCAACTTGCAACTCAAATTAAGTGCCTAGTGTCTTATCCATTGTTATATAGAGTCAAAATCAGCAACTCAGACTTATTTAATCAACTTGCAATTAAATTGAACAACATTGAGCTTTGAAT
Organism: Cupressus sempervirens; assembly: GCA_028749045.1. Classification (NCBI taxonomy): domain Eukaryota; kingdom Viridiplantae; phylum Streptophyta; class Pinopsida; order Cupressales; family Cupressaceae; genus Cupressus; species Cupressus sempervirens. The sequence goes on along the minus strand of CM053789.1, from coordinate 94,806,793 downwards.
TTCATTCTTATCAAATCCTTCTCACATTAAACCCTATCACGTAATGAAAGTAATTATTTGATTCTTTGAATCAATAACAATCAATAAGAGACATACAATTTATCTAAATTGCATTTAACTAAAAGAAAATTATTCACTTCAATCTCAAGATCACAAATATATAAGAAAGGAGACAAAAATCAAAGACACAGATAAGAAGGATTTCCTTTTTGTATTGATTTTGTTTGAAAATGATTAAAATACTAATAAAACTCGAAGTATAACTTAGAACTTGACAACTGCTACTTGGTACTTACTATATTCTTAAGTATACAAAACTGATTACATTCATATAATTACAAAAGTTAGATGGACCGTAGAAAAGACATTGTAGACACCTAAATCTGTCCAAAACCCGTTCCTAGCCAATTAAATAAATATTCATTATTTATTTAATTCCCCTACCTTAATTAAATAAATTTTCATTTATTTAAGTACATTTGCCTTACCCTAATTTAAATAAACTAAGGTTTATTTAAATCATTTGCCTTACCCTAATTTAAATAAACTAAGGTTTATTTAAATCATTTGCCTTACCTTGATTTAAATAAACTAAGGTTCGTTTAAATCTTAACCTATTCCGACTTGCATCTAACCCCTTTCACTTTAATTAAGTATGTCATTTACTTAATTAATTCCCTCCTAATCCCACTAGGAATTAAATATTACATTTAATCCTATTTGAACACATGGCTCCTACTTTTAACCCTCACCTAACCTCACTAGCCTACCTAACCCACCATGCTAAACCTACCCACTTCCTAATCATGCTTTCTTTTACTAATCACCTTAGCTAATCACCTCTTAATCCTAAGTGTGTGCTCACACATGTGTGAGAGATGTTCACATTTTCCTCATCCCTCATATCTTGCATGTCTCTTGCACACTTGTCCTCTTGCATGAGAGTCAAGGTGTCTCACACATGTGTGAGAAGCCATCCTTCTCACACCTCTTGCACACTTGTCCTCTTGCATGATAATCAAGTTGTCTCACACATGTGTGAGAAGCCATGCTTCTCACACCTCATTGATCGTGTCACCATCAAAGGTTGCTCACACACGTGTGAGCATATTGCCCCATTTGAATGGTAAAAACCCTAATCCATGTGGAGTCTACTTGTCCTCCACCTCATTGACACCTTGTCAATCCTAAGGGATCTTAGCCCTCCATCTTGCATTCGATCCTAGCCGTCTATTGCATCCATTTTCCTATAAAAGGAGAGCCCTCTCCTCATTTCCACATCTACTATCTACCTCATTGTTATGCTGCTAGATTTGTGAGCAACCACATCCCATGAGTGATGAAATTATCTCCACTTGATGGTTTCATGAGGTTTGCATAGTGATATTTTGAATGCTTTCATGCTCTTGTTTGTTTCATGTTGCTTATTTACATGTCTTCTTTCATATTTTGAGGTTTTGCATGATAATGTAGGAATGTGCATTAGTTGCTTGATGTTTATTCCTTAGTTACATTTTTATGCAACACAGACATAAAGTAAGAAAACTCTACAGACTTCCAACTACAACTCCACATCTTCGAAATACTTATATAGAGGATTGCAACAAGCTTCAGATGGGAAGGTAGGTGTCAAAAACTATCCGATCAAAAGCAAAAGGCAAAAACCTTTGAAATATTACATTAATATATTCCTCTGCTATTTGAAAAGTAGGTAGGAAAGTGGGTGCAAAAAGTAGATGATGTTTATGTAAAAAGTCTTTACTTTAACTATATTGTCCTCTTTCGTCTCCTATTGTCTTCTCGTAGCAACCTTCTTGTTGTCTCAGTCTAATAATCCTCCTGGGATGGTATAGCTTTAATGTCTACTATTAATTCCCATACGACCACATGTAAGTCTATCTCAGGCCAAGTAACATCCCTAACTGCATTCAATTCATCTATACATTTATTCCATTTAGAATTAGTAATAGCCTTTACTTCTCCCAAGACTTTACTCATATCTAATTCTATCCTAAAGAGAAAATCAATTAAATCATAAACAACACTTATATCCATCTCATTATTACAATAGGCCATAAACCTGATATGTCTAAAAATATCTTCAAATGAAGAATACCATTACTACCATTCCTTAAAATTTCCATTACTATCTATAATACCAAGAATGAAATTTGGTATTGCTACAACAATTGTTTTCATTTTCCCTTGGATCAATTGCATCTTTCCTATGAAAAACCAATGTAACTCCCTTACCATATTTATTATTTTTTTGGTATTAATGATTACTAGCTTGGGTAAATCCTTTTTCTGGGGTAGTAGAGGGACCAAATTATCAAAAAATTGGGCATAGGGCCCCCAAGTTGCGAATAGAGGGGAAAAAATGTCTAATGTCTCTAAGCACTTGTACTCAGCTCCTTGCAGGCTAATGTAACTGTTGTGCACAATATATGAAAGAATATGTAGGGCACCGATTTGTGCATAAGGAAATTCTGAATTTTTTGTATTTCTACCTCCTTAGAACCATCCCATTCATCAATATCCATGTGTTGGGCTTCTCCCACAACTTCAATGTCAGCTTCAGTCTGAGCTTCATGGTCCTTCACCTCTGTAGTAGGTCTAGTCACAACCCTTAGGCTCCTTATTTCTTCCTCCATGTCAACTATTTTCTTCTCTAGGACATAAGTCCTCTTCAACTCTTCATCATATTTATATCTAGTATTAATGGATATGCGATAAGTTGTATATAGTTTCTCTTGTAATGTATCCATCTTGCTCTTCCTTATTAATGATGCTGTATTCGCCAAATTATAGATTTTATCACTGGATGCAGTGGAAACATTCCAAAAAATTACATTTCCCTGGGGGGACTCCTTTATCTCCATGAGAGTTGGCTTGTTATCATCTGGAGCCATGCTCCATATTGCCATTGTTTTGCTATCTATATTAAATCCAGAGTCTTGCAGCTCACTAGTGATATTAGTCTCTTCAAAAGAGACGAATCTTTCTTGCTTTCTGATTTGATCCAACATAAAGGAGGAACTAAGTTCCCATCTAGGAAAAATCAGTATTCCACTTCTCATTACTAATTCTCTTGCTTCCTCAACTATGAGATTCTCACTATTTGGATGATGTTCCTGCAACCTCTATTTGTCGGTAGTTCATGATGCAATCTTCTTCCCAAATTGGCTTGCTGCTAGTAAGAGTGTACTTCCTCATTTTTTTGAGAGCATTCCTCACCAAATTAGTTGGATGATAGGTTATATCTAGGGCAAAGGGAAGTTTAAAATTAACTAAACATTGATCTATCTCTTCTATGTGTTGATAAATGATTGAAAAGATCATTTATCATTTAAGTAGAAGAATGTTGTGTGTTTTCAATCATTGTTTTGTCACTGATGTCAAACCTACTATATGTTGGTAAGAAAATTTCTTATATATTTCAAGCACTATCACTTAGTTGATTGATAAAGAGGATTTTATCAACAAGATGTAACAAAAGTACCTAGAGAAAAGGTTGAGTTATGATTATGTATTGAAGTGCAAGAATCAATTAAGATAGTGATAACATAATGTATTGATGATCTACTTGTGGTTACAAAATGATTGACTACACTTAGAAAGTTTGGAAGAATAAGGTTGGACAAAGTTCATTTGCTAAGCTTGACCAAGTTGATAGAAGGTGCCAAGAAAAGTTAGTGCAAGCCAAGCAAAAAGTCAGTTGGAGCCGAGTGAAAGTGATTTCTAGTGGATGCCGAGTAAACTAGTGGATGTCGAGCAAGTTAGTAAGTGCCAAGCAAGATAGTAGAAGTTGAGTGATTTTCAATAGATGTCGAGCACCAGTAAAATCCAATTGATGCCAAGTGATTTAAGAATAGATGTTGAGTAATACAATATGTGCCAAGAATTAGTAAATTGATAATTCCAAGCTGTTGCATTATGAAAAAGATCAAAGATTCACCAATTAAAAGCTGACAAGTTTGTTTTCTTAGAACTTGTAAATCAGGAGGAAGATAAGATTGATGAGCTGGAGGCACAAAATCTTATGTAAACCATTTTGGAGGTGAATTCAAATGGATTCAGAGAGAAGTTTCTAGAGAAGACAAGATATGGGGTAGATACATTGTATCCTACCTAATTCATCAAAAACCCTATTTTTTTGGATGGATATGAGTTGGAAAAAGAGTTCTAATTTGCTATATGAAGGGATGTTTGGTCACAAAGCAAAGGTCAAGAGGTCAAAGATTTTTTTTTTGTTTAGATGTGAAAATTTGACAAGGAGAAGAAAGAGGGTTTGCTTCATCAAGTGACCCAAGAGTAGAAGTCTACACTCGCAAACTAAGCATGGAGGATTAATGAGGATGAATGCTTGAAGGGTGAACAAGCTGTTAGAACTACAAAGATTGGAAGCCAAGTAGAGATGAAGACTGAATAGTGATTTATAATCAACAAGTAAGGTTGTAAGTGGTATCAGATCAAACCTCTACTGTTACTCTCTAACAATTGTTCCAGATTAGGGTAAATCCTTTGGAGAAAGGTTAACTTAATAGTCATTGGAAAATCCTTTAATAGGGTGGCATTCCAAGTGAATGACCTAAAGTTCTCTAACAAGGCTCACTTTTTATAAGGTGATTGAAATCCCTTAACCGGGTCACATTTAATAGTGTGTGTTGTAACCTTTAATAGGGTTGGCCTTTAACCAGGCATCACTTTAGAAGAGTGAGAAATGAGTAGCATGTTATTGGTGGTTTTTCCCAAATTGGGTTTCTATGTTAAATCATTGTGTCATGTGTACCGATGGATGTGTTATGTCTTATGCTTTACATTACTGCATGTTAATGTTATAGTAACATATCAGTTTAGATTAATACACAATGAATGCATGCATGGTTAAGAAAGTTTAATGGGTTCACTGAATAAAAAAAAGTTTTATTTGGACATCTAGACCTTGAATAACTGATTCAACCCCCCTCTTAGTTATTCTAAAGAATTTCAACAATTGGTATCAGGGGGGTACCCAAGCTAAATAGAGATAACTTTCCTGCATGGAAAAGTTTGATGAAGCTACACCTTGGAGGACTTGGAGATTATGCAAAAACTTGCATTATAGTAGAACATGTTGATCCAATAGGATCCTTAACTATTGTAGACTTGAAGAAAAAGAAGGAACAAAATTAGACGATGTTGGAGATTGCCTCTACCCTGAGCTATGCTAAGTTTGATGATATCAAAGACCTCAAAAATGCAAAGCAGATGTGGGATACCCTAATAACCATCTATGGAGGAGACAAAAATGTTAAAAGAGCCAAGTTAGAGAGCCTAAGAGGTAAGTTTGATGACATGAGAATGGAAGAAGGTGAAAACATTGCTCAATATGTTGCTAGAATAAAAGAAGTTGTTAGTGTTATAAAAGGTACAACTAGTATGATAGATGATGATACTATGATAAGTAAAGTCTTAAGAACATTTTTTCCTATGTATGCCATTAGAGTATCTATAATTCAAGAGTTAAGATGTATACCAACAAATGAGCTAACCCTTGAAGGTATAGTGGGTAGACTCATTGCATTTGAGTTATCTAATTTTGACAACTACAGACCAAAGAGTATTGAATCAGCTTTCAAGGCCAAATTTTTACTGAAGGATTCTAAGGAGGTGAAGCCCAAGAAGAAGAAAAGAAAGATAACATATGCATCTAGTGAAAACAATACATATGGGGAAGACATTGAACAATTGGAGGCATTGCTAGCAAGAAGATTCCACAAAGGAAAAGGTAAATTCAAATGTAAGCTGCCTATCATTTGTTTTAATTACAATAAAGTTGGCCATATTGCAGCAATATGTACACAGAAGAGAAGATGATGGAAGAGACTATAGGGATAAAGGCAAGAAGTCATGCTACATTGCTGATGAAAATAACTCTAATGAAAATGATGATGAAGTGGTATGTGTTGCAATGAAGGATGAGTTAGATGAGGATGAAGCTACAACACTTATGACTTGTGTGAACAAGAATGAAAAATGGATCATTGATAGTGGATGCTCACATCACATGACTAGAGACAAAAGTAAGTTCATTACCTTAACTTGTTATGATGGAAATAGTGTAAGATTTGGTAATGATGCACCATGTTTAATAAAAGGAAAAGGGTTTATTAAGCTTACATACAAGATTTCATGTGACAATGCTTATTATGTTGAAGGATTGAACTATAACTTGTTAAGTGTGTCACAATTGAACAATTTGGGGTGCAAAGTCAAGTTTGAAAACAAATCAACCAAGATATATGATATAGATGGAAACTTGATTGGAAAAGGTGATCAAACTAGGAGTAATCTATTCTATTTGGATATAGAAGATGCTACTTGTCTTGCAAAATTTGATGATGTATGGCTTTGGCACAAGAGACTATGTCATGTTAATTTTGACAATTTGATTAATATTAGCAACATGAAAAGAGTTAGAGGTTTGCCTAAGTTAAAGAAACTAGAAAACATAATGTGCAAACAATGTCAGCTAGGCAAGATGACAAAGTCAAGTTTTAAAAGAAAAGCTTATACCTCTAAGGAAATACTTGAAATTGTTCATACTAATTTGTGTGGACATATTGAAGTGCAAAACTACAAAGGATATAGGTATATAATGCTGCTTGTTGATGATTACTCTAGAATGATGACTGCCATGTTTCTAAGACAAAAATTAGATGTTTTTCAAATGTTTAAATGGTACTTTGCAAGAGTTGAGGAAGAAAAAGGTAAGAGCTTGAAATGCTTGAGATCAGATAAAGGAGGTGAATTCACTTCACATGGATTTGAGAGGTTCTGCAATGATAGAGGGATCAAGAGACAAACATAAGCATCTAGGACCCCTCCACAAAATGGAATTGCTGAAAGAAGAAATATATCAGTAATGGACTATGCTAGAACACTAATGATGGAGAAAAATGTTGCCCTAAAATATTGGAGAGAAGCTATAAGTACTATAGTATACACCTTGAACCGTGTGCAAGTAAAGAAAAGTACTCATTCTACACCTTTTGAACTATGGTATCGTCATCCACCTAATGTGAAATATTTTAAGGTATTTGGAAGCAAATGCTATATTCTTAAAGATGTTGGGAGTGGAAATTTTGATGCAAAGAGGGAAGAAGGTATATTCCTTGGTTACTCCACAAGAAGCAAAGATTACAAGTGTTTGATTACTAACACCTACAAAATTGTGGAAAGTGCAAATGTGAATTTTGATGAGTTTATAGAAGCACATGAAGCTGAACCTACAAAAGAACCAGAAGATTACAAGACATTTGCATAATACTATGAAGGAATTCCTACTAAAGAAGATGTCAAAAATCATGTAGCAAATCAACAACAAGTTTCAACAACTGCCGAGTCACATCCTGTGAATGCCAAGTTGCAAATTGAGGAGAATGCACAATCTGACTCTGAGATTAGCAAACATGAAAGAGATGCTAATATACTTGACAGAGATGCACATAGTGATATTGAAGCTGAGAGACAAAATGCAGCCATAAGAATTGAGCCTAGACTATCCAGATATGTCAAAAGACACCATCCTAGAGATCAAATCATTGGAGACAAAGAAGCAAGGCCAATGAAAAGAAATAGGTTGAGGAGTGAATCATGTTTGTTAAGCATGAAGGAACCTAAGACAATGAGAGATGCATTGGAAGATGATGATTGGTACAAGGCTATGGAAGAAGAAATTCAATAGATAGAAAAGAACAAGACTTGGAGCCTAGTTCCTAGAGCAGAGGACAAGAATGTGATTGGCACAAAATGGGTATTTATGAACAAGCTAGATGAGAATGGTGAAGTAACAAGAAATAAAGCAAGATTAGCTTGCAAAGGGTATGCATAAGAAGAAGGAATTGACTATGGTGAAACATTTGCCCCTGTTGCAAGAATGGAAGGAGTAAGAATTCTACTTGCTTATGCCACTTATAAAGGTTTCAAATTCTATTAGATGGATGCCAAGTCTACATTTCTAAATGGAATATTAGAAGAAGAGGTCTACATAGAACAAATAGAAGGATTTGTGGACAAAAACAATAAAAACATGGTATGCAAATTGCACAAAGCCCTGTATGGATTGAAACAAGCACCAAGAGCATGGTATGAGAGACTTCATACTTATCTTGTTAAGATTGGATTTGAAAGGAAAAATGATAACAACAATTTGTACATGAAGAAAGATAAAGAAAAAGGTATACTGTTATTTGAAATATTTGCTGGTGACATAATATTTGGAGGAGAAGATGCTTTGTGTCAAGATTTTGCAAATTAGATGAAGCAAGAGTTTGAAATGTCAATGTTTGGTGAGATCAAATTCTTTGTGGGATTACAAGTCTATCAAATAAAGTATGGTGTATATATTACTCAGTCAAAATATGTCAAGGAGATATTGAAGGCATTTGGACTTGAGGACTCAAAACTAGTAAGTACACCTATGGTAACGACACTCAAGCTATCAAAGAATGATGAATCAACTGAGGTCAATCAAATATTATACATATTCATGATTGAAAAATTGCAATATGTAGTGCATAGTAGACTTGATATTGCATTAGCTATAGGGATAGTTGCTAGATTCTCTGCTAACCCTAGAGAGAATCACCTGATGGCAGTGAAAAGGATAATGAGATACTTGAAAGGAACATAAGAGTATGGCTTATACTATAAGGAAAATGAAAAATTTGAACTGAAAGCCTATACTAATGCTGATTGGGCTGGAAACATTGATGAAAGAAAGAGCACTAGTGGAGGAGCATTCTTCTTAGGCAAAAAACTTGTTACATGGAAAAGCAAGAAGTAGAGTTGCACTTCATAATCTATTGCTGAAGCAGAGTATGTTGCTACTTCTATCATATGCACAAACATTGTATGGATCAAACAACTACTAAAGGGAACAAAGGAAGAAATCACTAAACTAGTGACACTTTATTGTGATAATACAGGTGCTATAAATATATCAAAGAATCCTATTATGCATACAAAGACAAAGCACATTGCAATAAAGTATCATTATGTAAGGGAATTGGTTCAAGACAAACAGGTGAAGATGGAATATATCAACACAAAAGAGAAAATTCCTGATATCTTCACCAAAGCATTACCTAAGGATGCTTATGAGTATCTAAGAGGTAAATTAGGGGTGATACCCCTATCAAAGGCTATGTAAAAGATAGAGGGAGTACCCTGCATCAAATAAGGTGACATTCATTTCATACACATTGATGTAGTGGATCTTACTTTACGAATTTCCTAAAGTAATTACAGAGCTGGAATTTCAAATCAATCATAAGCAAGGTGATAGAGAGAGAAATTTGAAGAGTCTGCAAAAACCTATGTTTGCATATATCAAGATGCCAAGTGTTGAGTATATGTCTTTGGCATTATTGTCAAAGAGGGAGAATGTTCAGTAATTGATCAAGTGCATACTGATCAAGAGAAAGATGATCAAATCAGAAAATCAAGTCAGAGGAAGAAAGTATAAAGAGGAGCAATGAAGTGATAATGCATCATCAAAAGATCAGAAGACTGAAAGAAAGAAAGAGGAGAAAGTAGAAGATCAAAAAGAGGGAGATATTCTAATATTCTACTAATTCATGATAGAAGAGAATGTTATAATTTGTAACCTAAGAGGGAGTTGCTGATAGAGGGAGAAGTTTTATTCACAATATTTTTTTTTGGTATTACCTTACTATTTTAACCTAGTTAGTATTGATAGAACAAGATGTTCATCTTTTGTTTGACTGGTTGATCATGTTGGTTTGCTATCAATGCCAAAGAGGGAGATTATTGATTAATGATTGAAAAGATCATTTGAGTAGAAGAATGTTGTGTCTTTTCAATTATTGTTTTGCCACTGATGTCAAACTTGCTATATGTTGGTAAGATAATTACTTATATGTTTCAAGCACTATCACTTAGTTGATTGATAAAGAGGATTTGATCAACAAGATGTAACAAAAGTACCTAGAGAAAAGGTTGAGTTATGATTATGTATTGAAGTGCAAGAATCAGTTAAGATAGTGATAACATAATGTATTGATGATCTACTTGTGGTCACAAAATGAATGGCTACACTTAGAAAGTTTGGAAGAATAAGGTTGGACAAAGTTCATTTTCTAAGCTTGACCAAGTTGATAGAAGGTGCCGAGCAAAGTTACTGCAAGCTGAGAAAAAAGTCAGTTGGAGCCAAGTGAAAGTGATTTCTAGTGGATGCTGAGTAAACTAGTAGATGCCAAGCAAGTTAGTAGGTGCCAAGAAAGACAGTAGAAGCCGAGTGATTTTCAATAGATATCGAGCACTAGTAAAATCTAGTTGATGCCAAGTGATTTTACAATACATGTCGAGTAACACAGTATGTACTGAGCATCAGTAAATTGATAATGCTGAGCTACTACATTATGAAAAAGATCGAAGATTCACCAATTAAAAGCTGACAAGTTTGTTTTCTTGGAACTTGTAAATCAGGAGGAAGATAAGATTAATGAGCTAGAGGCATAGAATCTTATGTAAACCATTTTGGAGGAAAATTCAAATGGATTCAAAGAGAAGTTTCTAGAGAAGACAAGATATGGGGTAGATACATTGTATCCTCCTAATCCATCAAAAACCATAATTTTTGAGATGGATAATGAGCGAGAAAAAGAGTTCTAATTCTCTATATGAAGGGATGTCTAGTCATGAAGCAAAGGGTAAGAGGTTAGAGAGTTTTTTTTTTGGATGCAAAAATCTAACAAGGAGAAGGAAGAGGGTTTGCTTCATCAAGTGACCCAAGAGGAGAAGTCTACAATGCTGAAATAAGCACAAAGACTTAATGAGGATGAATGCTTGAAGGGTGAACAAGCTGTCAAAACTACAAAGATTGGAAGCCAAGTAGAGATGAGGATTGAATAGTGATCTGTAATCAACACGTAAGGTTGTAAGTGGTATCAGATCAAACCTCTACTATTAATCTATAACAATTGTATTAGATTAGGGTAAATCCTTTGGAGAAAGGTTGACTTAACAATCATTGGAAAATCCTTTAATAGGGTGACATTCCAAGTGAATGACCTAAAGTCCTCTAACAAGGCTTACTTTTTATAGGGTGATTAAAATCCCTTAATCGGGTCACATTTAATAGTGTGTGTTGTAACCTTTAATAGGGTTGGCCTTTAATAGGGCATCACTTCAAAAGAGTGAAAAAGGAGTAGCATGTTACTGGTGGTTTTTCCCAAATTGGGTTTGCACATTAAATCATTGTGTCATGTGTACTGATGTATGTGTTATGTTTTATGCTTTACATTACTGCATGTTAATGTTACAGTAACATATCAGTTTAGATTAACACACAATGAATGCATGCATGGTTAAGAAATTTTTATGGGTTCATTGAATTAAAAGAAGTTTTATTTGGACATCTAGAACTTGAATAACTAATTCACCCTCCTCTCAATTATTCTAAGGAATTCCAACACTATGACATCCTTCCCTATCAAAAAATCACCTATCTTTGTATTTCTAGCTACAAAAGAGCCTTTCCTAACAACAGGGCCTAAATATTCTCTATTCATCATTAGCAATTGCCAGAAGAATTCTAACTGGCCTAATCTCTAAGGGACATGTCTAGGTAGTACATGGGGAGGCTAAGGACACCCAAAAACTCTTATAATTGAAATTTTTTCAAATAAAAATAAACTAGCCCAGTCATAACTAAGTATCTTATCATCACTTGGGCAAGTAGATGGTCTAATTAACATCCTTACTTAGCTAGGCATACTTTCATTTATATCCATTAACATATTCATTAGTGGAAACACAAAGTCATTAAAGAAAGTAATAGTACTATCGTAAGGATAAAACCTTTTCTAGAAGCGAGTCCACAACTACACAAGTAGGGTTTCTCCATCATCCTTAGTGGCCCCAATAAATTTTGGACTGATATGCCCTATATTCTTGAAAAAGATAATGTGCATCATGAATGAATAATGAAAAAACCTGAAGTTTCCCATTTCTACCTTCCGAGCCACCTCAATTACATCATGCATCCTATCAATGATGTATTCCAAAAAGTCATAACAAACATTATGATTTAGATCCTAGATATCCAATGCCATGATATATATATATATATATATATATATATATATATATAGACTAGAGAATTCATAGTACCATCAATTTCCACCACCTTTTCAATCCTGTGAATGGTATATTTGAAATATTTGTAGAAGAATTCCAATGACGTTATTTCCCCCTTTTCCTTCCTTGATTTGGGAATGTGACTCCTCATGACAGTTTAGTGAAGAAGCTCTTGGAATTCTTGAAGGTCTTATTCATTCTTTCTTTCTCAATCTTCTTTGTGAGAGATCCTCCTAGGTTAAAGACTTTAACAAAAGTTTCCCTATCTAATCTACATAGGATACTGATATCCTTTTTGTAGAAGGCTTTGGTTGTTGGATTGTCAGATTTGATTAGTGCCTTCACCAGATCAACATCAACTATCACCTCTGGCACTATCAACTTGGCCATGTTTTTGATCCAAGGGTTATAGATTGGTGGTTTCGTATGCCTTTTCTGATAAAAATACTAGAATAATTGATTCCCACTAGTCTTAGGTACAATGGAATCCCTTTAGAAAGAGTATACATCTTTGAAGACATGAGCATTCAAAGTTTGAGCATGAGAAGACCCTAGGAGAAAATACACCCACTATTCTGCATATAAAGTTGCCAACTTCAAGTTTGCCTATTTTGTGGTGTATGAAGATTCTTTCACATGAACCTGAGTTATCATCTTTCCCTTTGTCTATGCCATGATCCTAACAACTAAAATTTTAGAAAAATATCTATCAGTACTAGCTCAGAGGATACTGAGAAACTCTGCAAATTCTTGGTGCTCAAACTCTTATTTTTGAAGTTATGCAAAATACTGTAACTCAAGAATATGTTATATCAACTTATTAAATGGAGGGAATACAATAGAGGGGCATTTATGTTTCTTAATGTCAATCTATGTGGAAAATCTCAAAATCTTCAAAAGTACAAAGAAATGACATGTACATCCACCCTATTAATTATTTTATGCAATTTATGACAGGACATAACCTTTGAAGTCATAGTAAGGCCTCTAACATTCATTTCTCACTTAACATCTCATCCTCACGACTAGGTGAACACAATATTTCCTTCTTTTTGCCACTTCATAGTCTATCCTTTATTGTTGGTGACTAACCGTGCGACCCATCAATCACCCTTATTTCATGAAGTCATGACCTTGCATACAGTTACACATTTTAAGACTTTGCTCTTGCAACTGAGCAATCATCAGAGTTAGCTTTGAGTTTAACTACATCACATGGTCATGGTCAAATTTCCTTTTATATTCATTAACCACATGACCAAGCAATCAAGTCTTTCTAACCATCCTCATTGGGTTGCAACTCAATTCTTTGACTGTCTAGCTAACATCACGATTGCACAATTTGACATTTCTTTAACCCTGTCACTTGGTCTTAGTCAAAGAAGTGAAGAATTGACCATATTACATGACTATACAAGCAATAATCCCTATGACAAAGGTCACCACTGCCACATGTCCATTTGTCACTTTTTCATTGTAAGTAGAAACCTTGCAACTTTAGATAGCTCTATAATGACACCTATTGATTTCAATCTTGATCTACGGTGGAGACTTTTTCTTTGAAACTTTACCTCAGCTAGGTCCATACGATATGTGTCAACTCATCACTATCTCACTAAGAATAAAACACCTCCAAATCCTAATGATGATAAAGCGACAACCCCTAATTTTCTTCAATCTAATGGTCCTAAAATAGGCTTTCTATCCACACTAGTTCCCTTGACCAATTAGAAACTACCTCTATGCCACATCACTTTGACACTAAACTACTACATCATCAAGTTCAAACCTAATGGCAACATGTTGCACCTTTGGAACCCTAACCCATGGTTTCCATTTGACTCCAGTGATCTAGTGATCCATAAAATTTTGCCATTTCATGATTCAAAACCAAGGTTACACTAAACCTCATGCGAACCTATGATCAAAGACTATTCAGAAGATCTTAAGCATCTTCACACAGTCATGGTTAGCCATAAAATTTTATTATCCAAGTGCCCAACCATGTGACTAAAGAAATCTCCTAGTCACTACCACAATTTGACATAACATCTTATTGAGGTGATTGCGAGATCAAATGCATCTCAACTACTTTGCTCAATCATAGTCAGGGAAAAACCTAACCACCAGTCTACCATGACTCAATGATCAAAGGGAAAATACTTTCTTCACTAGGTTAGGCCATTTTTTGTTGTAGTTTGATAGAGAGCCTCAACCTTATGACTAACCATAGTTGGTTGGTCACATATTTAAAACACATGAGCCCTCATCAGAAATACAAGATTTAACATAAAGCACTAACCTTCTAGAGGTATTTGAAAATTTAAAATTTGAAGAGCGCGGGCCTAAAAACCAAGGGTTTGCTTAGGGTAAAGTATTTTTTTGAATATGTTAGAGAAACCATAGGTGCCTGGCATAAATGAAAATTGCCAAAATTAGGTTTTTTCCAGAGGATAAAAACATACTATAACTTATCCAAACTGCTCAATAATTTAGAACAAGTTAACTACACAATTTCAATAAAAAGCCTAGTAAAAATTAGGGCTAAAAGTGGGTCTGTCTAGGGATGATAGATAACCTGTATCCATGCAAGAATGAAAAACTTATAATAGAAGTAGACCACACATACAATAGCTTGAGAAATTTTTTTTTGAGACTACACAGAAACATACACATATATACAGAGGCTATAGACAAATGAACAGAAGATTACCCAAATGTAGAAGGACATACAAACCTAACTACTATTCATGGAAGATAAATACCTTCAACATAAGTATTTTTTCAAGAATTGTCCATGAACTAGCAATTCAAGAAAGCTTCCTAATAATTCCTTGATGAAGTATGAATCATCACCCCAAGTAGAATCAACTAGATAGGGGTCAAGCCATATAGGATGAAATTTTCCATGTTTGCCTTTGTCCATCATCCATACATTCCACATTAGGACAAGATCATCTGGTTTAGTTTCTCTCCACTATCTTTCTGTCATACAAGTGCTTTACATGTAACTGCAACTTTATATTTCTTTTAGATGCTTCCTTTCTTATTTTAGTCAACC
The DNA here is from genome assembly GCA_028749045.1 of Cupressus sempervirens. Taxonomy (NCBI): domain Eukaryota; kingdom Viridiplantae; phylum Streptophyta; class Pinopsida; order Cupressales; family Cupressaceae; genus Cupressus; species Cupressus sempervirens. The sequence continues at coordinate 94,791,585 of CM053789.1, read as the reverse complement.
CAACTAATTCATCCATCCTTTCCTACATACCATCAATGATATCTTCATCATAAATTTGGATGTAATTATAAAAGCCTATGAGGTTGTTTTGAGGCATTCTAGCCTAGATTCCATACACAAGGTCAAAAGGTGAAACACCTATTGCCTTCTTTATTATCACTCTATTAGCCTAGATTGCCAAGTGTAATTTTGAATCCCATTCTTTCTTGTTGTCATCCAAATTCCTCTTTTTGACTTTCAACAAGCTCTTATTTGTGGACTCATCTTGTCCATTTCCTTGTAGGTGATAGGGCGATGATGTTGACTTGGTAATGCCATACTTATCAATTTAATAAATTATTTAGATCTAAATCACATGGCATTATCAATCAAAATTCTTTCCAGACACCCAAACCTTGTTATTATATTATTCAATATAAAGTTATTTACCATTTTACCACTGGAATTTCTTGTGGGAATGGCCTAAACCCACTTTGTAAAGTAATCATTTGACACTAATATCCAAGAATAACCAATACTAGACTTGGTTGAGATTTCACCTATAAAATCCATCCCCCATTGCTGAAAGGGCACCTGTACTTCTATTGATTTGTGGGGAGTGTTCCTAAAGAACTTTAACTTTCCATCAAATATCTAGTAGGGGTCATAATTTCTAACTAGGATTTTGGCATCTTTAAACAAGCTAGGCCACCAAAAGCCCACTCTCATAATCTTTTGGGTGGTAGTCTTTTCCATATAATGGCCCCCACATACTCCAGAATGCATCTCATTTAGTACTCTTTCTGATTCTATTTTGTCAATGCACTTCAAGAGTATCCCTTCAAAATTTCTCCACCATAGACTAGCACTGACAATAACATATTTGATTGAATGTAACTTTACATTCCTTTTTTCATTATCCGTCAAGTGAGGTGGAGCCTGCATATGTTGTAAGTAGTATATTACATCTTTATACCAATCACATTGATCCATATTACATATATCAAAAATGAGGTCCTTATCTAAAATATTTATTTGATTGGCATCTAAATTTGATTGAGCCATTAGTTTAGCTAATCCATGACCTCTTACCAATTTGTTGATCAAGATATCTATATTGAATTCTTGGATTTTGTTGATCCATTTGCACCTCCTACCAGATACCTCTTGTTGAGAAAAGATATTTTTAATTGTTGCATTTGGTACAAAAGAAAAAACAATAGTACCCACTAGGTAACATCTAAAAGCCTTGACAATGTTGAGTAAAGCATAAGCCTACTTCTCATTGATTTCATATTTTAGTTCAATAGGCTGTAGAGACTTGCTAAAAAATGCAATTGGCTATTCATAACCCTCATCATTTTTCTGTATTAAGGCAACAACAATAGTATGGAAAGATGCAAAGGAAAAAATATGCATGGGCTTTCCATAATTTGGGGTCCCAAGGACTGGTGCATTCTTGATAGCAGTTTTAATTTCCTGGAAAGTGATAGTAGGCTCACCTTCCCAACTAATAGTTGCTCCTTTCTTGAGAATTTTGAAAGTTGGTCTACTAATCTCAACAAAGTTTTTCACAAATCCTCTTAAGAAATTTACTTGTCTAAAGAAATATTTTATACCCTTGACATTCTTTGGTTTTAGTACTTTGTCAATTACTGTTACTCTTTTAGGGTCAATTTCACCCCATCTTTGGACACTATATGACCCAACAACTTTCCTTTGGTCATGCTAAAAGTGAATTTCCTTGGGGTTAGAGAGACTCCATATTCTAAAGCTTTGATAAAAATATTTTCTATGTGTTTTCAATGATCTTCAACTTTCTTTGAATATGCACAAATCATCTTGATATATCATGACGAATTTGTCAATATATTCATTAAAAGCTATATCGATGACCCTCTAAAAAGTTGCTCCTACATTTATTAGGTGGAAAGGCATTCTAACATATACATAGGTCCCCCAAGGGGTAGTGAAGGCTATTTTTAACTGCTCTTTCTCATCAACCAGGACCTGGTTATATCTTGAAAATCCATCCATCATTGACTTTAGTTCTAAACCAGTGACTTGCTGCAACATGGCTTCCATGTTGGGCAGCCCATAATTATCTTTCAATGAGGCAATGTTCAAGTTCCTAAAATCAACACAAAGCTTGATGAAACCATTCTATTTTCTAATTGGTACTAGATAAGATACCCAAGAGGAATGTCTAATTGGCTTTATTATGCCCCCATGCCTAGGCTTCATGAGTTCTTCTTGCATCTTAGGAGCTAGAGTGGGATTGATAGGTCTTTTTTTTTGTCTGAATGGTTTAACATCATCCTTAAGAGATATTACATGCTAAAAAAAATCCTTTCTATAAGCTTTGAGGTCATCATATGACCAAGCAAAGACATGTCTGAATCTTCTCAATAAATCTATCAAGGTTTTCCTAATTGTAGGTGACAAGGTTTTTCCAATGTATACCCTTTTTGGAGATTCAATAGTGCCTAGATTGACTTCTTCGAGCTCTTTTGGATTTTGACTTCTAACCTTTGACTACACTCTGTCTTGATTATTAAAGACATTCTCTAGGACAACCAGTCCATTAGGTACCTTGTTAGTCCCGAGTTGCAGGATCTCTTGGCAAAATATCTTCTCCTTTCCATCTACTATTTCTATCCAAGCAGTGTAGTCCACTCTTGGCCATGATATTTATCCTCATTAAGAAGGAAATTCAAGATGTCCTTATCATCTTCAAAAACTTTCCAACTTTCTACATTGTCAAGAATAGATGGCCTATTTCGTACTTCAATTTTAGACATGCCACTAAATGATATGTCATCTGGCTTAATGGCTATATTAGACAATAGATCAGCCATCTTGTTATTATTTCTATCCCTCCAAGAAATGCCAAAGGCATTAAATGATTCTATTTGATCCCAAACAACATTCTTATACTATTTTAGCCTTTTGTTCTTGGAGGCATATGTCTCCTTGACTTGAGACACAATCAATTTAGAGTCACCAATAACATGCAACCTTTTGATTTTATGACTGGCTACCACTTTCAATCCTAGCAACAGTGCCTCATATTCTGCAATTTTATTTGTACATGAGAAGTTTAAACTAAATGAACACTTGAATGTATTCTTTTCTAGAGATATGAAAACAACTCCAACACCCGAGCCTTCCTTATAATTTTCACCATCAAAGAGCATAGTCCAAAGATGTTGGGATTCTACACAATTGGTTAATTCTTGTGCTATGAGTGGGGGTAGTTTCTCAATTTGATGAGTAAAAAGTTCTTCTCTAAAAGCATTAACCCTAGTATCTAGAAAGCATGTAACATCTTTATATATACTATATTCAAATATAAATGTTACCCTTGGTTCCCTTTCAACTTTAACAACCTTATCCTGTATATGGAAGGTAGCATATGATAAGTCACACTATAGGCTACCTTCCATTGCAACACTCCACTTTCTAGAGAGCAACATTCTATAATGGGGAGGAATATCAACCACAAGGACAGTCATAAACAACTCTATATTAGGGTAAGCAACAAGCTTAAAAGGTAAAGCATTGATAGTACCTATGAGAGGTACTTCTCCAACATCCATTGCTCTACATCTACCCTACTTGGTATCTACCTCTAAACCAAGGGCCTCCATAACATTAAAAGGCATAATATTGTTAGATGCACTAGAGTCAATTATACAATTCTTAAGAGTTCTACCATTTATAACTAGACTAAAGAAAAAAGGATCAATCTCCTGTAGGTAGGCTATAGATGAATTGTCCAAATACATTTATGGTATCTGGGATGTGACTTCTTTATCCTCTTTATCCTTTACTATGATCAGGGTCTTCTATATAACAGCTGGTTCTTGTGTAACAATATTATTATTTCCTATCCCCGCTAACCTAGATAAAGCCTTATTCTCATGTTCCTCTATCCTAAACATTTTTGATAAAGGAACCTTGAAAGTAATTTGTGATAACATTGAAATCATGTCAACAGGATCATAATTAGTAGGCCTAATATAAATACATGTGGTTGTAGGTGTCTGAACATTAGAAACCTCCTTTTGCTTTGAAGATATTAGAATCTGATTTATTTTCTTATACACTTGCCTTGATAGTTTCAACTTCTTGAAATTGCACCTTTTTCTTTGGCTCTCACTTCGGACTTTTGTTACCCTTGAGCTTGGATGTCTCATGAGTGCCTTTCTTATGTTCAACATTTATCTTATCAGTAGTGTCCTTAATGAAGATATCATCTGGCTTAGCTAGAGCACTATTAATAGTCCAATTTCTCAGATTGTAAGTACTATGGATTTGAGCTACCATCTTTGTAGTAATTCTCTCAATCTCTTCTTTAGATGGTTTTCTCAGATTTATGTGATCCACCCCTCACAATACATTATAGATTGTATCGTCATCCTGATCTTCATCATCTGAAAACACCTACTGATGATGCATATAATATACACTTCTTTGGTCTACAATATCAATCTAAAATTACTCTATGTTGTCACAAAGGTTTATCATATTGCATATTACATCCTCATGATTTTCTTCTTCGTCTCCCTCTTCATTTTGTGCTTGCTGATTTGCTGCAAATGATTGAGCAACTGCACAATAATCATAGGAGTGAGGGGATTGACATACAATACACCATGGCATATTATTAGACATGTTCACAACATTTATCTATAATGGGTTTGGTGTACCTTTATCCTTGCTACTCTGAGCAGGATTTGGAATGGGCTTCCCATCCTTCTATTGTGTAGTATAAGGGTAGTTCTGCATCCTAGGTGGTCTATTGTAATTATTGTTAAATGGGGCCTTCTCACCAAAATTTGGTTTTTTTTCATGGTAGGTCGATAGATTCATATTCTTTAGTAAGCTTAGAACTTGTTCCATTGTATCTTCTTCAGGCTTCTTACCTACTGCAGGCCTCTCACCATTCCTCTTATTTGATTTTGGACTGAATAACTTTGGGTCATCTCTTCTCCCCAACTTACTAGAAGCCCTTTTGTTATTTTCAATATTGAAAACCATTATATAGGCCTCCCTCAACATTCTAGGATCTTTATAGAAGGCATTGAAATAAGTTGTGAGACATACATCCTCACCAAGTTTCATTACTTAGAACAATTTATACATTCCTTTCTAAATATCACATTAAAGTCAAATGTGGACTCATTGAGGCTTTTATTGATATTCTTGAATTCATTCAACATGAAACAAATATTGGTTTTATCACCATATTGTTCTTTGAAAAACTTCTCCAAGTCATTCTATGAATTGATACTATGATCAGGCAGCCTTCTAAGACAATCTCTTGCATCCTCTATTAGTGAATGAACAAACCACTTAATCACTACATCTTCATGCTCCACCTTATAATAATTGAGCATGTTAAATAATTTCCTTATGTGCTCCTCACTAGTTATTACATTGTTACCTGAAAATTTGACAACCTGATCTCTTAGGTCGTTAGAGATAGGGTGGGGAAAACCAGGGATACCCACAAATGACATTTGCTTATATTGTTCTAGATAGTTGAGTCTTCACTGAGAAACAAGAAGATTATATGTGCTTGCTCCAACAACTTGGCTTTGTATAGGGATCTATGGCTATTGGGCTTGTTGGATAACTCGGATTTGGCTAGTGGTAGTAGAAATGACAGGGGTTGACTAAGATAAATTTTGGTTAGTTACTACAACTCCATAAGTGGGAATATATGGGATAACTTGTGAGGATGGGCTAGGGAAAGATGCTAAAGTAGAGTTAGCTTTAATAATTTGTATCTTTCTCTTAGTCTCATCCACATGAGCTTCATTTTCTACTTTCTCAAGTTCCTTTCCTAGATCTTCCCTTTCCTTTTTAGCCTTCTCTAGATCTAGGTCAAGCTTAGACATGGTAAGGCTTGTAGACTTGCTAGGAAAACTTTGGGACTCATTAATTTGTATCCCTACAACTTTATTCTTTCCCTTATCATGATCTTTTATAGTCAGATCTACAAAAATAGGTTCACTAGGTCTATAGGGTTGCACTTATGTAATAACGGGTCCCTCCTCTTTAAGTAGGCACTCCTGCTCTTGGAACTTGGACCTTAGAATCTCTACATCTCCAAAAATGTTTGAGTGTAGTTTGGGAAGACATCTCTTGTAGCCTTTTATTTTTCTCTTGTAAGGAAGCCATTCTCCCAAGCAAGTTATCTATTTCAATAAGGGTATTCAAGGTAATTTGTTCTTTTTCTTTTTCCAAGCAAATGCATTTGGCTTGTTCTTCTACAACCCTTTTCCTAAGAAGGATTAGTTCTGGGAATAGATCTTCAGGTTCTATAGTAGTGGCCTCTGAATTTATTGGGTCATCCAGATCTATAAGGTTAGCACATATGGTCCTTGTCTAGGACTAAAATTGGTATCCATATTTTCTCTAAAAAAAACATTTGTGGTTCATTTCATTTACCAAACTTAGTCTACAAGGGACATCCCCTACAAAAGACACATGTTTATCATGATATGCCCTTTCTTCTCTAATGGGGTTGTGAATGTTTCCCCCAATATTGTAGTATGCTTAGATTCAGAACTTTGGAATATGATTCCTTTTAGTGTGACAGGATAGTATTGTGAATGGGCTGACACACTACCCCTAGGGATCCATGTAGAATTAGGGTCCACTTTCTTCTTATTTTGATTCTTTCTACTCCTAGGAGGTAATTCTATGTACAATGGTATTTTTGGGTAGGCCTTTGTAACAACACATGTATTTTTTTTGTTATCTGCCATTGGTTAGGATTATTTGAGATATTTATAGCACTAGCTACAAAAACTTATACTTGAGTCACCACCCTTTAAGGGGAAAATAGTTTAAAATGGCCTAAAATAACATGAGAAACACCTTAGAGATCAAGCTAACACAAAGGGAGAAATTGAGAAACCTTCAATACTACACACTAGGTAATAGAATCCTTACTTTGTAGACAAGGTACTACAACACTCTTCACACAACTCCCTAGTGGAGTCACCATGTTGTTGTTCTTTTTGGTAAGGAACATACAAGGTAGATTTAAACCCAATACCAAAAAGCATAAGACATGGACAAGCCTAAGGATCAACTAAATCCTATACTCAACAGGGCCAGTCTTAGCTCTGGACCAACTTAAACAGAGTCACTAGGAATCTCTTCACTTTAGGCTTTGCAGGGCCAAGGTGGGAAAACCTTAGGGATTATGAAGATGATTGATGATTTGGATTTTCTCTTTAGACACTTGCTCTCTGATATTTTTCTCTTCAAAACTATCCCTTATAGTAGAAGGTGGTCGATATTCCTTTATGATTTGCCAATAACTTCCTGATCATGCTAGCTAACTATAACTCAGAAGAAGGTATTACAAATGAGTAACGATCAACAATTTTAGTTCTTCATTACATAAAATGGTAAGTTGATTGTTTAATTTTTGTGTGTTCTACAACTATATGAATCATCAAATTACAACTAAAATTAAGTGACTAGTGTCTTATCCATTGTTATATAGAGTGAAAACCAACAAATCAGACCTATTAAATCAACTTGTAATGAAATTTATCAGCAGTGAGCTCTAAATTTCATTCTTACCAAATCCTTCTCACAAACCCTAAACCCTATCACTTAAAAAAAATAATTATTTGATTCTTTGAATCAATAGCAATCAATAAGAGACATAAAATTTATCTAAATTGCATTTAACTGAAAGAAACTTGTTCACTTCAATCTCAAGATCACAAATATATAAGAAAGGAGACAAAACTCAAAGACATAGATAAGTAGGATTTCCTTTTTGTATTGATTTTGTTTGAAAATGAATACAATACTAATAAAACTCAAAGTATAACTTAGAACTTGACAACTAATACTTGGTGTTTACTATATTCTTAAGTATACAAAACTTATTACATTCACATAATTACAAAAATTGAATGAACTATAAAAAAGACATAAAGCAAGAAAATTCTACAGACTTCTGACCACCACTCCACATCTTGGGAATCCTTATATAGAGGATTGGAAAAAGCTTTAGATGGGAGGGAAGGTGTCAAAAACTATCCAATCAAAAGAAAAAGGTAAAAACCTTTGAAAGATTACATTAATACATTCCTCTGTAGTTTGAAATGTAGGCAAGTAAGTGGGTGCAAAAAGTAGATAATGTTTATGTCAAAAGTCTTTACTTTAACTATTTTGTCCTCTTCCATCTCCTATTGTCTTCTTGTAGCAACCTTCTTGTTGTCTTTGTCTAATCATCCTCCTAAGGTGGTAGAGCTTTAATGTTTTCTATTAATTCCCATATGACCATATATGAGTCTATCTCCGGCCAAGTAGTATCCCTAGCTGCATTCAATTCCTCTATATATTTATTCCATTTAGAATCAGTAACAACCTTTACTTCTCCTGAGAATTTCCTTATATCTAATTGTATCCTAAAGAGAAAATTAATTAAATCATAGACAACACTAATATCCATCTTATTATTACAATAAAACAAAAACCTCACATGTCTCAAAATATCTTCAAATGAAGAAGATCATTCCTCCCATTCCTTAGAATTTCCATTACTATCTATAATACCAGGAATGAAATTTGGTATCCCTACAACAATTATTTTCATTTTCCCTTAGATAAATTGCAACTTTCTTGTGAAAAATCCATGTAACTCCCTCACCCTATTTATCATTTTTCTGATTACTAGCTTGGGTAAATCCTTTTTTTGGGGTAGTAGATGGACCAAATTATCAAAAAATTGGGCATAGGGCCCCCAGGTTGCGAATAGAGGGGACAAAAGGACTAATCTGAGCACTTGTACTCAACTCCTTACAAGCTAATGTAACTATTGTGGACAATTTGTGAAAGAATATATAGGGAAATAATTTTGTGTGTAAGGAAATTTTGAATTGTCTTTATTTCTACCTCCTTAGCACCATCCCATTCATCAATATCCATGTGTTGGGATTCTCCCACAACTGCAATGTCAACTTTAGTATGAGCTTCATGGTCTTTCACCTCTATAACAGGTCTAGTCACAACCCTTAGGCTCCTTATTTCTTCCTCCATGTCAGCTATTTTCTTCTCTAGGACATAAGTCCTCTTCAACTCTTCCTCATATTTCTTTCTAGCATCAATGGATATGCTATAAGTTGTATATAGTTTCTCTTGTAATGTATCCATCTTGCTCTTCCCCATTAATGATGTTGTATTCCCCAAATTATGGATTTGGTCTCTGGATACAATGGAAACATTCCAAAAAATTACATTTCCCTGGGAGGACTCCTTTATCTCCATGAGAGTTGGCTTGTCATCATTTGGAGCGATCCTTCATATTGCCATTTTTTTGCTATCTATATTAAATCTAGAGCCTTGTCGCTCATCAATGATATTAGTCTCTTCAAAAAAGGCTGATCTTTCTTGCTTTTTGATTTGATCCAACATAAAAGAGGAACTAATTTCCCATCTAGGAACATTCCACTTCTTGTTACTAATTCTCTTGCTTCCTCAATGGTGAGATTCTCACTATTTGGATCATACTCCTGCAACCTCTATTTGCAGGTAGTTCATGACACAATCTTCTTCTACTACTAGGAAGAGTGTACTTCCTCATTTTTTTGAGAGCATTCCTCACCAAATCATTTAGATCATAGGTTCTATTTGGGTAGAGGGAATTTTAAAATCAGCTAAACATTGATCTATCTCTTCTATGACATCATTCCCTATAAGAAAATCATGTATCTTTGTATTTCTAGCTAGAAAAGAGCCTTTCCTAACAACAGGGCCTAGATATTATTTATTCATCATTAGAAATTTTCAAAAGAATTCTAACTAGCCTAATCTCTCAGGGACAAGTCTAGGTAGTACATGGGGAGGCTGAAGACACCCAAAAACTCTTATAATTGAAAAATCCTCAAATAAAAATAAACTAACCTAGTCATAGCTAAGTACCCTATCCTCATTTGAGCAAGCAGATGGTCTAATTAACATCCTTACTCCCCTAGGTATTATTTTATTTATATCCACTAACATATTCATGATTGGAAATAAAAAATCATTATAGAAAGAAATAGTACTAGCATAAGGATAAAACCTTTGCCAAAAGTGAGTCCACAACTACACAGATAGGGTTTCTCCATCTTCCCTAGTGGCCTTGATAAAGTCTGGACTGATATGCCCTATATTATTGAAAAGGATAATGTGCATCAACAATGAATAATGAAAAAACCTAAAGTTTCCCATTTCTCCCTTCTGAGCCACCTCAATTACTTCATGCATCCTATCAATGATGTATTCCAAAAAGTCAAAACATACATTTTGATTTGGATCCTAGATATCCAATACCATGATATATATAGCTTAGGGCATTCATGGTACCATCTATTCCCACCACCTTTTCAATCTCGTGGATGGTATAACTAAAATATTTGTAGAAGAATTCCAATGGCATTAGTTCCCCTACCTTCTTATGAAATTCCCTCTTTTCCTTCCTTGATTTGGGAATGTGCCTCCTCATGAAACTTCCAATGAAGAAACTCTTGGAATTCTTGAAGGTCTTGTTCATTCTTTCTTTCTCAATCTTCTTTGTGAGAGGTCCTCCTAGGTTAAAGACTTCAAGAAAAGTTTCCCTATCCAATCTACACAGGATATTCATATCCTTTCTGTGGAAGGCCTTGGTTATTGGATTATAAGATTTGATTAGTACCTTCACTAGATAAACATCAACTATCATCTTTGGCACTATCAACTTTGCCATGTTTATGATCCAAGGGTTATAGATTGGTGATTTTTCTAACCTATTCTAATAAAAATACCAGAATAATTCATTCTCGTTGGTCTCAGGTACAATGGCATCCCTACAGAAAGAGTATACATCTTTGAAGACATGGGCATTCAAAGTTTGAGCATTAAAAGACCTTGGGAGAAAATACACCCACTCTTCTGCATATAAAGTTTCCAACTTTGGCTTTGCTTATTCTGTGGTCTATGAAGATTCTTCCATATGAACTTGAGTTATCATCTTTCCCTTTGTCTGTGCCATGATCCTAGCAACTAAAATTTTAGAACAATCTTTGTCAGTAATGGCTTAGAGGATACTAAGAAACTCTACAAATTCTTTGCTCTCAAACTCTTATTTATGAACTTATGCGAAATACTGAAACTCAGGAATCTGTTATATCATTTTATTAAATGGAGGGAATGCAACATAGGGGCATTTATGTTTCTTAATGTCAATGTGTGTGGGAAATCTCAGAATCTATAAAAGTGCAAAGAAATAACATGTACAACCACCCTTTTAACTATTTTATGCACTTTATGATAGGACATAACCTTTAAAGTCATAATGAGGTCTCTAATAGTCATTTCTCACTTAAAATCTCATCCTCATGACTGGGTGACCATAACATTTTCTTCTTTCTACTGCAACACAGTGTAATGCCCCACCCAAAGATCCTTGGAACAAGGATGAAATAAAAGCCAAGATAATGTTTTTTGAACAAGTATGAGTGCACATGACAACATCATACACGGATCACATAGATCTCGACGAAAGACTTAACCACCATATTGACAACCAACAAATCTCCAAATGCCACTACCCAAACTGACACACACACAATAGAAAATAGAAACCCAAAATGATAATAGCATAAAGAATCTAAAATCTGTCAAGGCATGGAAAATTAAGTAAACCCAAAGGGTACTAGAATCACCAAAAATTGATCCCTGAAAACCAATAGAGATGCCCCCTTTTTTTTGCACGAGGAACAATAATAGGCATATTCTCGTACAAAGATGTGCAACATGCCATGCGAGGAAGTACCTTCTATGCAAGGATGTGCACCATATGGTATGAGAAAGTACTTGGCCAACCAACCAAGACACCCAAAATTGGTGTTGGATTTCACACAAGAAAGTTCCAAATGCCACGTGAAGAAACCCAACACACCATGTGAGATCTTGCATTCTCACACTAGAAAGTATGATTTCATGCAAGATTCCAAGACAACAAACCAAAAAACAAAAAGGCAAAAAGATAAGGAATGAAGTTCCTCTACACTGGGGAGTACTGGATCCACAATTCGAGGCACAAACACTCGAACACAATACTAAAAGATAGAAACAACATCTAACCATCTAACAAGTAGTGAAGGGAAAGTATAGAAGGAAACATCATAGTGTACTAAAACATCATCGTAATAAACAAAAATAACCTCACAATGAACATAAATAACATCACAATGAAAAGTACAACCAAACTAAGTACATGGTTCCTCCCAACCATAATAACATCATAAGACCATCATGGGCCCTAGCCATCCCCTATGCATAACATCCCAAGCTACTAATCAGATCATCAGTACTATCATATAAGGACATCACTACTAAAACGTGCTACAACATAAGCATAAGAAAATCTAATATGCTAGAAGTAAAACATAAGATAATCCTACAAACATAGATAACATCATCTATCATATGCCGATCATCATAAGAAGGAAATGCGTCAATGACTAACATCATCTAAACATGATATAAAAGCATCCCAATGAATGCATTAGTCATAAGAAAGCATACTCTGGAACCTAAAGTACTAAGCAAAAATATTAAGTAACATTTGCACTAGGAAAAAAGACTATCTTTGTACACTAGTCCCTAGCAATGGTATAGGTAGCTACACCTCCCAATCACGTAAAACCCATAGGTCCACTCCCATCATGCTAATGGAGATGATGATCCAACCACAAACACACATAAAGCACAACGTCCATGGCTAACACTCACACTAGATAGTATGATGACTGAACCAAGAACATAGACAATGCATAAGCTACAGGTCCTAGTCAGACACTCAATGGGCTACTAAGTAGGGATTGACATCATGGAGAGTCGCTTGGCATCAACAAGCCCAAGCTGGTAATAGTAGCTCTCCACTTCCCAATGGAAGGAGCACATCCCAAATCCTTTTTATTATCTTTAAGTTTTATTACCACCCAATGTTTTATTTTAGTTATCACTTGTTTACAAAGCTTCTACATGCCAACCCTCAAGAAATAGACATTGGGCTACAGAGATAGAAGCCCCCTCCATATGCTACCCTACCCTACCCATGCTCATCCAATGATGTGTGCCCGTAGGCATGCATATTCCCAACCCAACCCCAATGATCATAATTCCTAGAAGTACCATGGAAGATCAGGCCTTGCAAGTCACCTGACAAATGTATGCACATGTACTCATGTATGGCACACTACCATCATGAATATCATAACACAAGGACTACATGAGAACACAATGCAAAAAATCACTCAACCAAAAATAGACTAGGGAGGATGGATGTGGCACACATCCCAATGCAACATAAAAATATGATAAAGGTTTGACCGACATCCAAATGGATAATCCAGGTCCATGACCAAACTCATGCCAAGAAAACTTGAGAATACAAGGTGACACGTAAAATGAGGTAAAAACCCCAAAAATTGAAAAACTTTAAAATTAAAACCCATTTGGTCTTTGGGTATAGAAACCCCAAAAGCCCAATAATTTTTGGGTTTGGACACTGTATGTAAAAAAAACTAGCATGACAGTTCAAAACCCCAAACCCCCATCCCAAAAATAGGGAAAATATTCATACCTATCCAACCAGGCATAACCAATAAATAGAAATAGAAGGGAACACTTGTTCTCAACTTGCTAACAAACAGCTACCAGAAACAAAAGCTAAAACAAAGTAGAAACAAGAAAAACGGAAAGCCCTACCTAACAACAAAAGGGGCAGAAACTAAAATTAGCTCAATAAAATAAATCTAGCACTGAATTTATCAGAAATCAAGACAAAGCAAGGTCTACCCGAGCCGGATCCAATGAGACTAATCTCGTGAAAATATCATGCTCACAACACTCAAAATGAAAAAAAATCTAATCCTCTAGGAAGAGGATTTCAGAAAAGGCTCTCCAATTTCTAAATTGTAAAATTGAAAAGTGAGAAAACAAATCCCTTTTTCAATACTTATTCACTTTTTGAGTGAATAGTTGATTAGGGAAATTAACCAATAAGACTAGCTAGACTTTGAATTGACCAAAACAAAAATAGGTTATTCCTCATAACAAGAATTCACCCAAGGAAAAGTTGCTAGAAATTAAATTCAAGAAGATTGAAAGCCCAAAAACCCAAAATCATAGAAATCACTTAACAACTTTCATGACAATGTGAACCTCTAAATGCATAGTCATGCTCACTAGTCTAATCACATAACGTAGATGAGTTTAGATTTAATAATTACCAAAAGGTTTAATTAAAAGAATTAAATAAGGATATGTTGACCATACAGGGACAACATTGGTAAAATATGAATAGCTGAATCACTAACTCCATGTGCCACTGCCTGGGATATAATTCTTGCACACTAAAATACATGATCAAGTGCAATTACATATAATAACATAGCTGGAGCAATAATGCATTAAATACCTAAATAATCCATTTACACCACTCACGTTCGCATAAAGCATAAAGAGACAATAATGAAGTAAATAACCATAGCATAAAGTCCAACACATAAAATAATCATAAAATATGTCCAAATACCATATAATCAGATATCATCATAGACCTACTATCATCTCAAAATGGCATCAACATGCAAATATGATAAACTGAACAACATAGCAATATAACATCTATGATATCAAATCAAAGTATAACATTCAACCCTCCGGTCATCTCAAAGTACATATAATAAGAGTATCAAGTATCTCTCGAATTAGAAATAGACAAGGTACAGACTACAAACATAAGAGGCACTGCACATGGTCTATCCTTCATTATTGGTGACTAACCATGTGACCTAATGATCACCCTTATTTCATGAAGTCGCAACCTCACATATGGTTATGCATTTTAAGCCTTTTCTCTTGTGATTGAGCAATCATCACATTCAACTTTGAGTTTAACTGCATTGCATGGTCAGGATCACATTTCCTTTTATATTCACTAACCACACGACCAAGCAATTAAGCCTTTCTAACCATCCTAGCCTTGTCGCAACTCAATTCTCTAACTATCCATTTAATATCATGACTGCATGATTTAACATTTCTTTAACCCTATCACTTGGTCTCGATCAAAGAAGTGAAGACTTGACCATCTTATGCAATAGTACAAACAATAATCCCTATGAAAAAGGGCATCACCAACCATGTTTCCATTTGTCGCTTTGTCCTTGTAAGTAGAAATGTTGCAACTTTAGATAACACCATAATGAAACTTGTTGATTTCAATCTTGATCTATAGTAAAGACTTTTTCTTTGAAACTTTACCTCAGCTGGGTCAATACGAGAGGTGTCACCTCGTCACTATCTCAATAAGATTAAAACATCTCCAGATTCTTACAATGATAAAGTGATAACCCTTGATTTTCTTTAATCTAACAGTCTTAAAATATTTTAGCTTGCTATCCATGCAAGTACCCTTGACCAATCAGAAACTACCTCTATGGGCCACATCACTTTGACATTGAACTACCATATCATTAGGTTCAAACCTTATGGAAGCATGTCGCACCTCCACAACCTTAACCCATGTCTTCCATTTAACTCCAACAATCCTGTGTTCCATAGCATTTTGTTATTTCATGATTCAAAACCAAGGTTAGACTAAACCTCATGCATACCCATGATCAAAGACTATTTATAAGCTCTTAAGCATCTTCGCACAATCGCAGTCAACCATAAAATTTTATTATCCAAGTGCTTGACCATGCGACCAAGTAATCTCCCAATCACTGCCAAAATTTGACATAACATCTTACTAAGGCAACCATGAGATCAAACCATCTCAACTGCTTTGCTTGGTTGTAGTTAGGGAAAAAATTAATTGCTAGTCTGCCACAACTTAGCAATCAAAGGGAAAATACTTACTTCGTTGGGTCATACCATTTGTTGCTATGGTTTGATAGAGATCCTTGACCTTGCAACTAACCATAATCACTTGGTTGAATACTTAAAACACATGAGCCCTCATCAAAAATACAAGATTTAACATAAAACACCAAACTTTTAGAGGTATTTGAAAATTTAAAATTTGAAGAGCACGAGCCTAAAAAAAAGGGTTTCTTAGGTAAATTATTTTGATGAAAATCTTAGAGAAACCCTAGGTGCCTGGCATAAATAATAATTGTCAAAGTTAGGTTTTTTCTAGAGGATGAAAACATATTGTAACTTATCCAAATTACTCAATAATTCAAAACAATTTAACAACACCATTTGGATAAAAAGCCTAGTGAAAGTGAGGGTTAACAGGTGCATCAGTCAAATCCTCTAACTAGGTGGACCTAATAGTCTTATGCTAAGTCTCTTAATAGAGAAAATATTTCATTGTATTGTAAAATCCTTTTTCAAGGTGGACCTAATAGTCCTTCATACTCCTATCATATTAGATCACTAGAAGTGATCAATTGTAAGCCCTGACAGGCCAACTTTATTACTATAGAAGTGAAGCTTGTGGGTGTTATCCTCACCCTAGTTTTACCTTCAACTTGGAGGGTTTTTGGGTTACCATATCTTGTGTCAAATTGTTATGGTGTTTATTTCTTTATTACTTTATGTTCATGCATGGAAGTAGACTAGACAACCTAAAGAAGTAAAGCTGAAGTAATCTTAGAGTGAAAATTTTTATTGGTTCTTGATTCACCCTCCTCTCAGTCACTTTCTTGTCATTACATTTCCAACAATTGGTATTATAAAAAGGCTTTGCTATTAGAGGCTTAATATCTAGAGAGTAACGATCTGAGGAAATGGAAGTGTACAAATTAGAGAAAGCTATTGACAATGAAAAATTGGATTTACATATGGCTATAGAGAAAGTGAAGATACTCAAGGAACAACTCACTCACTCTCTAAAAAGAAGAAAATAATTGGCTATATAGATGAATGACAATCTCTACACATAAGAAACAATAGAAGATCTATATTGAGAATAAAGTTCAAAAGAAGTAGATCCAACCATAGAAGATCTACTAGTGAGGAATGATACTCTATAAGAAGAAGTGAGAAAATTGAAAAGAGAACAAGAAAGTCACTTAGTAAGGCTATGTGAGGTCATGGAACAAAAGAAAAAAGAAATAAATGACAAAGAAATAGAAGATGAAGATGGAAAACTACTTGCTACAAGCCTAGAAGAAAAGACCAATTAAGTTAAACAATTATCTCAAAATCAAGAAAACATGATAGATCAGCTTAATGATGTAAATCAAGGAATCACCAATCTAAGAGCTGAAAATAAAAGACTTTAGGATGAACTAAAAGCTGAAAAGGAACTAAATGAGATAATATTGAGATCACAAGAAAGTGTGAATCAATTATATGAGAAAAATATGAATAGACACAAAGGCTAGCTGGCTTAGGGTATACCAATCAAGGAGAGTCATCAAAGCAAGGAGCACAAAAGAACAAAAGGCCTACATGCAACACTTGTGGAAAAATAGATCATACATCAAATGTCTGTTGGAACAATACCATACAACCCAAGTTCAAAGGTCAGTGTTACAATTACAAAAAGTATGGTCACAAGGAAAATGAATATAGAACCAAATCAAAATTTGAAGAGAATTGTTTTACATGTCATAAACAAGCTTGGAGATATTTAGAGTGCAGATCTAATCCAAACATTCGACACAATGGAACCAACCAAAGAGAATTTATTAGCTAGGATTACAATACATGGGGAAGATGCCATTATTGTGGAGAATATGGGCAGATTGGTATAAATTGTGTAGAAAATCACATTAGGAAAAAACATATCAATATAAGATGTTGTGTATGCAAGAAGATAGGTCACTTGGCAAGAAATTGTATGAATAGAGATACAAAAAATAATGGTGAAGAAAGCAAAGGCAAGTAAAAGATTGAAGAAATAAAAAATTAGAGGAATCCAAAATGGGTAAGAAAAATAGCGAAAAGCTCAAATTAAGAAGCTATCATCATCCAATCCAATGAGTTGGGTGAAGTATCTACACCCAACTAGGCATCGATGGGGATGACTGGAACTAAGAAATCAAGAAGATCTTACATCAATTCTAAATGCACAAGAAGAGAGCAACTCAAATCAGCATAAAAAGATGCACAAGGCAATGTAACAAAATTATGTTTTAACCAAGTTACAACTTAGTTGTAATTGAGTTTCTTGTTATCACTAAGCAAGTCATGTTAGAACCTAGTTCTAAACAAGTTATGAAAAGGATCAGTTCATGTTGAGTTTGAATGACTTAATCAAGCTGTCTCACCTACCACTATATGATAAATTTAAGAGGCCCTAAATTTTGAAATTTTTGATAAAAGGAAAAATCAAGAGTTTTATTTTTACCTTACATTTAGTTTTCTAGAAATGTTTTGACCACCAGAGCAATCTACAAGTGAATTAGTGTGGAAGAGAGAAGTTCTAGTGAAAGTTTTAGTAGTTGCAAATTCCATCATTCATCAAGTACAATGGTATCCAGTTCCAACATGAAGAAGAGTTTAGAAATGTTAGTGAAGAATGTGGCTTGCAAGCCACCAAATTTCAATCTTCATCCAACAATTGCTGAGCAAAAGGATCCAATGGGAGCACATTCAGCCATGCCACCAAAGGTACTATTGTTTGATGATATTAGGTCATTCTACCATTGCACTAGTCAAGAGTTAGGCACATTTGAGGTAAATGAAGCATATAATGCTCTGTGTGTCAATGAAGTACTCAAGCCCAAACATAGACACTTGGAGTTCAAGGGTTTTACACATGCCCTATTGATTGCTGAAGGATTTCAAGATTAAGTGGATCATATTCATTTTGAGTAGAGTGAATGATATGTCCTTCTAGCTCGAGTAACCTGTGAAGATTATGAAGAAGATGGTTCATAGAGTTATGGGTTACCCTATGCTGGATAGACCCAAAACAACAAGACTCCTATCTCATGGTGAATTGACAAAGAAAACCCTAGCAGAATGGGATGATAGGAGAATGAAGCTAAACAATGTCACTAACATGGAGATAAAATTGAGGATCCATGTCATTTCTCACAAGATCTAGAGCTCAAGTAGACCAAACAATGTTCCCTATGAAGCTGTTGACTTGGATTACAAGGTGGTAAAGAACAACCTTTCATTTGACCTTGCCGAGTTGTAGCTCAGTTAGCTTAGCAAGAACATGGAGAGTATCTAAGCTTCAAAGAAGAATATATGTAAGTTTGGATCCCTACTTGTGTGTTTATTCTTTCATGTTCAAAATTTCTTTCCATCCAAAGGTAGTGTGGTTTGAAGTAAGGATAAACTTATAATTTATCAAATCAATCATTTCATTCATGAATTGGGAGAAAATTTTGATGTGATAATGGACACATATTTTGAGAACTTCAAGGAGAAAATGCATAATAGGTATAGGATACCTTAGCAATTGGTTGAGTAGTATGCTCAATATATTTGTTTCTTGGTTGATTGTGACAATACTCACATTCATGTAGTCATTCCTAGGATTGCATGGGTGCAACCCTTGGAATATGAAGTTAACATAGATGATACAAGGGATATCATAGAAGCTCTTCATAATGAGCCTACTGACCCTAAGGAGACCTACTTTGGCACAAATGAAGAAGTAAAGGCAAAGATATCTCTAAAGATTGGGATTCCTCAAGTCTTGAAAAGAGAGAAGAAGAGGGTAGAGAATCTGAAGAAGAAAATGAAAGGTAACCCTCTCATGCTTACTAAGGGTTAAAGGTCAAGACAAAGAGAAAGAAGGAGAGGGAGAGAAATGTTGAGATAATGGGTGTTTTACGCATTGCAGAATATTATTATATTTTATTTTGTAATGTTGTATCTAGGAGCATCTAGATGGAAGTGCAACATGTAAAGATTCCCATGAGATATACTTGATGAGTTGTATTGTAACATCATGATAATATTTCATGTAATTATTTAATATTGGGGAAAAGAATTAAATTTCTAATATTAAATGTGGGGTCAATGGGTTAGGTAGCACATAGTTTTAGCACATGGTTTATGTAATACCACTTGGTGGTTTTGTGGGACTTGCTACTATATAAGTAGCCACAGGGGTAGTTGTTGGTGTGACAAGAGAAGGTAAAAAGACAAGAGTTGAGTGGGACAAGGCTTGATAGGTTAGCCAAGGGAGCATTTGTGAAGGTTGGAAGCATGGCATGGGATGTGTGAATTCAAGCTTGTTCATATAGTTTTCTTGGTTGTGGCTATGAATTTTAAGGCTTCCATGGTTGTATTGCAATGGTATTTTTTGCTGAATAATACATGGTGATGGATGCTTTTGGAGGCTGAGTTTTTCCCTCAATGAGGGTTTCCCAGGGTATATCTTGTGTCACATTTTTGTGGGTATATTGTTTATTCTCTTGCATGTGGGTTTCAATTGTATATTTATTTCAGATCTATTATGGGTAATGTGGAAATGATTATATTCTTTATTGCAAGTTTCCTTATAAGTGGTATCAGAGCTATGGTTTTATTATTGTAACCCTAGATTGAATCCATGGGAATGCATGAGAGGATAAAATAAAGGGCAAGATATATGAGTTGTTTATTGTAGATCTGAGGGGTTTTGGATTTGTTGTTATGATGGGATGTTGGTAGATTTTGGGCATGTGAAATTATTGGACATATGGATTTTTTTGGATGTTTCATTTAAATGAGGTTTTTAGGGGGAGCATGTAGAAATGACATCTTGGGTAAAAACAAACCTCACCATTGGATTCTGGTCGATATTTCAATACATTTTGATATATAATATGCCCTATTTTGGCCATGTTTAGAGGAAATGAAAGAGTTTTTTTAGTTTCAACCCATGATGGCCGTCAAATTTATTCCCATCAAAATTTTTGTCACAAAAAAAATTGCAATGAAAATTGTAAAAAGACTGTCTTAGTAAAACGACCATAACTTTTTCTCAGGATATTAGATTTTAGAGTTCTTATAGGCATTGGAAAGCTAATTCAGAGCACTACAATTGATGTAGGTTTGGTTCTATGATGTTGACATTTTGTCAAGTTTTAAGAGCCCTAAAGTTAGATGTTATTTATTTTGAGCACATATTAGGGCATAAGTTGGGCATATGGAGTTAGATTTGGACTTCAAGTAGTCAATAGAAAGCTCTTGGAGAGCTCTACACATTGGTTTAGATTTGGTGCAAGTTTGATATGATTTATTTGGTGATATATTAATTTGAAAAATTTATGGTATATATTGACTGTGGTAACTTTGTGAGTTTATGACATTGTATATTTTTGAAGATTTAATATTTGATGTCATTGTATACTCAATTCATTTTTTAGATTGGTCTCATGATGATATAGTTATCAGTGTTTGGTTTGGATAGGTATGATGACTTGTTGGGTCTGCAAATTGTGCAGTGTTGTAAGCAATCTATACTTACAGGTTGCATTTATAGCTTAGATATGGGTTGTCTTTGCCCATTGATCTTTCATTATTGATGCATATTTAGATTGGTGGCTTGGATTTGGGTTGTCTATGCTCTAAGTCACATGATTTGCTGATTTTTCTTCATGTAGAAGGGATGCGATGTTATTAACAGGTACAATCATGGTGGAGGATTGTGGTTGACTATTTTATGCTGATAGGTTGGGCATATTGAGAGTTAGTTGCTCAGTTCATGGATGTGATCATGGTGCCATGGATTTTGGCATGACATGATTGGATATATAGGTACATCCTTGATGTTCATTGGTTTTGATTCCTGATTTGGTTATGGTGGTATATCTTCTCGGCTGAGAATCATGGTTATTTGGTTTCTTTTGAGGAGCTCATGATGTGCACTTTGAGTTCTTTGATGGTTTGATGCCTTGGTTGATTCTCATGGTTAGAGGATGGTTTTTCATCATGTGTCATAGATAGCTTGGGTACATGGTTTAGTGGGAGCTTGTGATAGTGATGAGTTCAAAGTGTAGGATTAGTTCTTGGTTTGCAGATCTTGGTTTCACTTGGTATTGACACTTTGGTTGTGTGAGTGTAGACCTGGAGGATCTTCATGTAGGAGATGGATTTTATGATGCCATAGGTGACTTGGTACCATAGTTGAGTGGGACTTGTTGGCATCGATATATTTATTGAGTGTTTGTAGATGTTGGAGGTTTGTCTTAGATCCTATTACTATAGAAGTGTCTTTGACATTTGCATGGTGCACTTGTTATCTTCATGGTGTGTGAAGATTGTTAGAACTTGAGGACTCACAAGGTTCTTGGTAAAGATGTGGTTTATGCTTTCATTTGACATGTTATCCTTGGTGTGAGGATGGTTTTATTTTTATGTCATGGTATACTCTTGATACACGTTTAGAGTTATGACATGTTATAGTATGTTCAAATGGAGCATGTTGTCTCTTTTGAGATGGTAAGATCATGTTGTCATGTTTATGTTCTTGAGGCCATAGTTGGAACTTTGACATTGATCATGGTATAGTTTCTTGGTATTGAGTACATTGATCATAAGTTGGATACTTCATGATATTGCTATGTTGCATTTGGAGTTGGCATGGATTGATTGGTTACAGGTGCTCATGGATACTTAGAGATGGTAGTGATGCTAATTTATCTTGGATTAGAGAAGTGTTTGTTGGGATGATTGATGGTTTCAACAAGAAATCTGAGGGGCAGTCACCTAATATGAACTTGAGAGGAGATTGTTCTTAGGCAAGTCTTGGTTGGAGACTTTGATATCTTGATGAGCATTCTCATTCCCCACTCTTGGTCTACTCGGCGGTTTTCTACTTGAGAGGTATAGCCCATTATTTTTCTCAGGTGCATTTTATTTATGCTTGTCTTTCATGGATATGGATCTTGAGCTATGGTACATGAGTTAGTTCTGGAAGGTTCATTTGAGAGATGGTTTAGTATTGGTTATCTACATTTGGATATGTTGTTATGCTGGTTGAGTTTGGGAGATGGTTTTATATTAGACATATTCCTTGAATTAGGACTGGTTTATGAGTTTGATCTTCTTGTGAGAGGCTTACATCCATGATTAGTTATATGGTATGGTTTGGGTGTTGTTGTGGCTTCTTGGTTGGGGTTTTATGGAGGAGATCATACTTGCACAATTTACATCTAGAGGTGTGTGTAGATGGACATGATACATTTTATGATTTGCATGGTTTCTCGTTGGTCTTGGTTATCTTCCTAGATGTTCGATTTCACTTACATTGGATTTGAGATTGGTTGGAGATTGTGATCACTAGTTTTTGTTCATGTATGTCATGTGAGAGATGACATGGTTATTCCTTTATCTATTTCCTCTATTGGTTGTGGAGAGCTTGGGAAACTGTTGGAGACTTGTTATGAGATTTGTTCTTGTAGGTTTTTGGTTTATGTATTGTGGATGTCCTTGAGACTACATGGACTCACTTCTTTGAGATTTTGTGAGTGGATTGGTTATAGATTTGACATTATCTTTTGTAGTGGGAGCTTCTTGGTATTCTTGAAACAATCAAGCACAACCCTATAATTATACTGCCAAGGTCTACCAAGAAACACATGACAATTGTTCATGTCCATAATATCACACAACACTTGATCCTTATACTACCCAATCTAAAAATCAATAAGGCATTTCTCCCTCACTTCCAAAGCATGCTCACCTTGCAACCAACCAATCCTATAAGGATGAGGATGTCTCATTCTCTTCAAACCAAGTTTTTGAACCATCTCCTTAGCAACAAGGTTATTAGTACTACCACCATCCAAAATCACATTATAGACTTTACCACTAGACTTTCAACAAGTCATGAACAAACTAGTCCTCTGACAAGAATCCAATATCGTCTGACCAACTAGTACTCACCAAGCTAGAAAACTCTCTCCTTTCTTAGGTTTACTACCATGATCTTCAACCTCATTCACAATAGTAGCTCTCCTAATATGAGGAAATTAAAAATATTTATGCCTAACTTCACCCCATCTATAGCAAGTACCCTTAAAATCACCTCTACCCTTCCCTTCTGATCAATAGATTTTGGTTCATCTTCTTCACTTGGTTTAGCTTTTTCCAAGCTACCCTGCTTTTCCTTCCCTATAGCATTACCTTGACTTTTCCTCTTCAACTTATCTTCTATCTTTAGGGCATACTAATAAACATCCTCAAAAAAATCAATCTTCAACATGCCAACCACATCTTATATATTGAATCTCAAACCATTAATGTATCGACCTACCTTCTCCTTATGCCTAAACTGAATAGTCAACTTGTAGAACTCCTCATTATAATCTTTCACAGTCATATCTTTCTACTTCAAATTATGCAACCTCTTAAACAACTCAAGTTCATAATTAGTAGGGATGAACTTAGCCTTCAAATTAGTTACCATGATCAATCTCCATCTATTGACCTTCATTTGACCTTCCTCCTCTCAGTCTCTTTGCAGTTCCTTCCACCAAAGAGCAACATGTCCTTTCAACTTAGTTTGTGCCAACCTTATTCTGAGTGGATTCTCAATATCTTCAAGCTCAAAGTAGTCTTCCAATTCACCAATCCAATCAATTAGGTCTTCAAGATTCAAAGTACATGAGAAATTAGAAATCTCCATCTTATACTTTAGGTTTAATTGAGATCTAGGCCTAGCAAACTGACCAACCCTAGTTCCAATAGGTCTCTACACACGATTAGTTCTATCCTCTCCATGTGATCTAGTAGCTTCAACATCTTCAAAAACTTTTTCATAACCATCTTTAGTACCCACATGATGAGGTACACCACCTAAAGAACTTATGAATTCAATAATCATACCACTCTTCATCAATGCCATCTCGGATCTCAATTCTACTTTAACCTTTTCTGAGATCCTTTCCTCCACAACATCACTAAGATCATCAATTGCCCTAGGGTCCAATTTTCTTGGAGGAATCTTCCAATATTTTCCAAACCCCCTACAAAAAATCCAGAAGATCAATCAGCTCCACAAGATTAACCTTATCTTCTAGCCTTCACCCAAGTCCTAGTGCAAACTGCCTTAGCCTCACAGATCTTTCTACATGCTCAGGAAAAGCTTCACTCTAATACCAACTGATGCAGAGAGAATCCAAAGATACCCCTATTGGAGGTAATCTAGATCCTTGAAAATAAAAATACAATGGAAACACAACAATATAAAAAAATGCAAGATCTAATACCAATTCATAATACTTGATTCATAAAACAACTATTTACATGGAATATGCTTGGCTATAAGGCATTCTAGGTTAGGGAATAATACAAAAGCAATTATACAATAGTTTTGCAAGACTCCAAAAGATCTAAATCCACAATAATCCTAGATAGTCTAGATCCACACTATGGTAGAAAATCTCAAGGAAATCTAAAGTTGTGCTCACAAGCTCTCCAAGAAATCTCCTAGTTTACCAAGCCACAACTACTAGCTCTTCAAAGTTTAATCATCCACTTCATTCTTTTCTCCAAGATGAATGATTCTATCATCTACCTAAGACTCCACAAAACACCCCTACTTATGCCCAACTAAGCCACATGTCATCCTAGTTTGTTACAAATTAAAATAAACCCTTACAAACTAAATACATGTTGAGCCACAAGTAAACCTCCAATAGATATTAAATAACTAATGCCTTATAAGGCTTACAACAAAAATTAAATGCAAATAGGAGAGATAACCAAGACCCAAATAGGTCCACACAAATTCCTAGATCAATCCACATCATGATCACACACTACATGCATTAAATGTACCAAATCGATCGAGACAATCCACAAGAACTCCATCCCACAAGCCACACCATCGAGCATTGGTAAAAAAACAAGTGCTTTTAAGCTCCCACAAGCATCAATGAGTTCCATAGGTGCTGAGAAACCAACACATGTCAAGAACTACAATGAATATCGAGAAACCCCAACACACATCGAGCACTACGGTGAGTGCCAAGCAATAGTAGATGCTGAGCCCCTTGAGTGATCAAGCCCTTCAATGACCAAGAACCTCAACCAACACTATACCCAATAATGATCATTCACCAATCCTTTGGTGATCGAGTCCACAACTCCAAGCCAAAATCCCTTATACATGCAGGATTGCCAGCAAGCCCAAGATGCTCCTACATCATGAAGAATTTACTAATAGTATTTCAAAATGGATAAAATAATCTTTCTATGCCAAGCATGTGTTATATTTGTTAATAAGTGTATCTTGCACAATGAAGGCATTTTGGGTCCCTCAAGACCCTATTTGTCGTTGATGTCGACAAGAGAAGAATGAAAATCATTTTTAGCATTAAACAACATGGATCTTGGCCAAAAATATCCAAAATAATTTCCCATTTCTCCAATGCAAAGAGAGGGCACACATTAATTGCCCTTACATTTGGCTTGGGCATTAACTATCCATAAATCATAGGGATTACCACTTTCCAAGAAAATAATTGACATTGAACCAAAAGCAAGGGCATAACTAATATTTGTTGCTATATCATGAGTTAAGTCTTTGGATGGACTTAGAATTTCACCACCATTTTTCTTATGAGTGGCTAAGGTCATGCAATTGGTTCCAACATTTCATCATGAACAAAGTGAATGAAAAATGGGGAAAAACATTTAGGGGTCTTTGGGCAAAGCCATGACTTCCATCAAAGCCTCCACATGGCTTTGCTCAAATCCATGTGGCCGTGGCTTCGAGGGAAGTTGTAGGCTTTTGTAGAAGCCTAAGTGATCCACAGGCTTGCTAGTGCTTTGAGAAAAACCTAGGGCTTCATTCAAATCCTATAGGTCTTCATTTGAAGCCTTTTTTAACCCTAACTATTGCCTAAAAATTGCTTTTAAAAAGTTGTTTTACCATTTCACCTTTTATTATCATGACAATGGTTTCATAGCAGGGCTTGGAGTGAACTTCATGACATATTCAATTACATCATCATTTTGGTTTACCATTTTCAACCTCCTTCAAGCATTCAACGTACCAAGTATGTTTATTTTTGTATTTTTAATAATTATTTTGTTAGTTTTAATAAATATATAGTTGATTTTGATGAATTATTAGTAGTTTTTGATGAATATTTAGTTATTTTTATGAATATTTAGTTTTGTTATGGGTATTTTTCTATTTTTAGTACACATTAATTAATTTTATGTTTATATGTTGTATTTTAGTTTAAATGTTAGAAAATATTGTTAAAATTGTAGTCAATGGAAGAAATAATATGTTTACTTTATATAAAATGCTAGGTAGATAAACAATAAAAACAAAAAATACGATTAGATGTAGCAAACCAAAAATATGATTAGATGTAGAAAACCAACAATAGGATTAGATCTAGAAAACAAAAAATGATTTAAAACTCTAGATAAATAAAAAAATAAAAATTACCTTCAATATCCATAAACTCTCTCTCTCTCTCTCTCTCTCTCTCTCTCTCTCTCTCTCTCTCTCTCTCTCTCTCTCTCTCTCTCTCTCTCTCTCTCTCTCTCTCTCCCCCTCCTCTAAATGTTCTCTCCTCACTTTATCTCTCTTCTCACTTTCTTTCTCCTCACACACACTCTCTCCTTGAACTCTCTCTCTCTCTCTCACTCACTTAGATCTCTCCTTACTTTCTCTCTGTCAACTCTCTCTCTCCTCACACTTTCTCTCTCCTTGAACTCTCTCTCTCTCTCCTCTCACTTCTCTCTCCTTACTTTCTCTCTGAGATTCACTTTTTCTCTCCTTAAACTTTCTCATCTCACTTTCTCTCTCCTCACACTCTCCCTCCCTCTTCTTAATTTCTCTCTTATCTCACTTTCTATCTCCTTCAACTCTCTCTCTCTCTCTCCCTCTCTCTCCCTCTCTCTCCCTCTCTCTCCTTTCTCACTTCTCTCTCCTTACTTGAACTCTCTCTCTTTTTACTTTCTCTCTCCTCAAGCTCTCTCATCTCACTTTCTCTCTCCTTACTTTCTCTCTCTTCTCACTTTCTCTCTCCTCACTCTCTCTTCTTACTTTCTTTCCCTCTTCATACTTTCTTTCTCATCACTTTCTCTCTTCTTCAACTTTCTTTGTCTCTCCTTGAACACTCCCTCTCTCTCCTCTCACTTCTCTCACCTTACTTTCTCTCTTTCTTCACTTTCTCTCCCTTCTCACTGTCTCTCCCTCTTCTTACTTTCTCTCTCTTCTTACTTTCTATCTCCTTCAAATTTCTCTCCCCTTGAACTCTCTCTTCTCTCATTTCTCTCTCCTTACTTTCTCTCTCTCTCTCTCTCTCTGTGTGTCTCTTCACTTTCTCTCTCTTCTCACTTTCTCTTCCTCTTCTTACTTTCTCTCTTCCCATTTTCTCTCTCCAATTTTCTCTCTCTCTCCCCTTGAACTCTCCCTCCTCTTACTTATCTCTCTTTACTTTCTCTCTCCTCACTCTCTCATCTCACTTTCTCTCTCTCCTCACATTCTCTCCCTCTTCTTACTTTCTCTCTCCTCACAATTTCTTTCTCCTTTAACTCTCCCTCCTTACACTTTCTCTCTCCTTGAACTCTCTCTCTCTCTCTCCTTTCACTTCTCTCTCCTTACTTTTTCTCTTCTCACTTTCTCTCTCCTCACTCTCTCCCCTTTCTTTCTCTCTCTCTCATCACTTTCTCTCCTTTAGCTCTCTCTCTTCACACTTTCTCTCTTCTTGAACTCTCTTCTCATCACTTTCTCTCTCTTCTCACTTTCTCTCTCTTGACACTTTCTCTCTCTTGACACTTTCTCTCTCCTCTCACTTCTCTCCTTACTTTTTCTCTCATCACTTTCTCTCTCCTCTAACTTTCTCATCTCACTTTCTCTCTCTCCTCACTCTCTCTCCCTCTTCTTACTTTCTCTCTCATCACTTTCTCTCTATTCTCACTTTCTCTCTCCTCATACTTTCTCTCTCCTTGAATTCTCTCTCCTCTCACTTCTCTCCTTACTTTCTCTCTCATAATTTTCTCTCTCTTCTTACTTTCTCTCTCCTCACTCTATCATTTCACTTTCTCTCTCATCTCACTTTCTCTCTCTTCTCACTTTCTCAATTCTCTCTCTCCTCTCACTTTTCTTTCCTTACTTTCTCTCTCTTCTTACTTTCTCTCTCCTCACTCTATCATTTCACTTTCTCACTCATCTCACTTTTTGTCTCACACTCTCTCCCTCTTATTACTCTTTGTCTCTTCTCACTTTCTCTCTCCTCACATTCTCTCCCTCTTCTTACTTTCTGTCTCATGACTTTCGCTCTCTTCTCACTTCATACATGATCTCTTAAGACCTTAGAAATACTTAAATAAGACTTAATAGGACCCCTTATGACCTTAGATTAATGATAGAACCTATTATGACCCCTTACCAAAATACATGTTCTTGTAATTATATGGCATCCCCTTATTGACCCCTTATGTTCTTGTAATATTAAGTTAACATTTAGTTTGCATGTCATACCCATAGATGGCATCCCACAATCAACCTTAGCCTCAGGATCAGGGATATGGTTAGGGGCATGAACATGATCATGGATAAGGAAAGGGATAGGGATAGCCCAGACAAAGACATGGACAAGGATAGGCACATGGACAAACTAGATAGGGACAAGGATAAGGACAAGCTCAGGCTTAGCCTTAGGGACACAAACAGGCTCAAGCTTAGGCTCAGGGACACAGACAGGCTCAGGCTTAGGGAAAGAGACCACCTATTGATGTATTATCTATCCACCCTCCCGTTCTTGATATGATGACTATATTCCAATTTTTTACTACAGAGACTACTAGACTAAGATCAGCTATTGAGAGAGCTTAGGATCATCTATATAAAGGTATATGTCAGTAGATTTTGACTAGTCTTGAGAAGCTTACTGACAGACTTAGATCACAGATTGCATTTACATCATAGTCTGTAGATAGGATTTTTGCTAAGCTTAGAGAATAGATCTTGGTTGGTATATCCTTAGACCATGTTTAGAGCTTGGTTTCTAAGGAGATTATCAAATGAGAGGTCTTCACATTTTATAAGGGGAAGACCAAGGTTAGGACATATCATGTTATGAGATGTGTTGTGCCATAGATTGCTTGTATGATATACCCTCAATTTCTAGCAACACATGATTCTTATCCTAATAATGACCAAAATCCATTATATTTTTCCCAATAGTTGTACACAGAGTTCTATTTGCGACACCACATCAACTATTTAGATATTCAAAGATATTATGGTCAGGGACACAATAGAGTTTGTGATCGTGATGCATACCATGAGTCAACTCAAGTTGTTCCTCATCATCATGCATTGGTGGGATCTAGGACCCCAACAGTGACTCCAATGATGGTTGCTATTACAAATAGAGTTATCATTTCTTATTTAAGGGAAGCAATTGATCGGATAGGACACATTACATTTGACACTCTGGGTAGATATCTTTTGAGTGCACTTAGTTAGTACAGATCATCTTCTAAGGCATCATCAAGTACTACACTATCCACTGATGAGATTTATAGAGTTGTAGGTATTCCCGCCCTAGGAGATATAAGTGGCCTCATTGGAGAGCACAAAAATATGGAGATGGTCTTGTATCTTCTAGATGATCTTTTACAGGAATATTCATACATCATAGATACATAGGGGATGCTTTTACATAGTGTCACATAAACAATTTCAAAGAGGCCTATATTTTGAGCATCCCATGACATGCCATCAGGTCATGCACACCAAAGTACATAACACTCTACATAGGACTTTGGTGTTAAGCATTCTACACAACACTATGGTGCTTAGTAGTCTAGCTTTCAGAAATCAACTTAGCACTTAGCTCAACACTCTGGTGCTCAATAGTCTAGCGCTCAGTACTTAGCTGAGCACTCAGATGCACAATAGTTAGTTGTAGCTCCACCTAAGGGAACCTTAGGAGTTGGTTGAGGTATTTCTATTTCTATTGATGGAATTGATGTACTTGATCAAAAATTATGATATTTGAGTCAGATTCATGTTCCACTGGGATAGGATCATACATGGACATGCTATTTCAGTCTACTAACTCTACACCACTTCCATCCTAGCTTGTTAGTCCTTTGCACTCCTCACTATTTCATAATGATTGAGACTATTGGAGATGGAGTTTCTGTTGATGACACCTTAGTACATGTTGCTGATGAACCTCTTGCTCCTTAAACCCATGTATACCTCTTTTAAGTTTCATTTTTACAATAACAAATTTCCATTCACAAGTATATGATTATGTACTCATATTTCCAAATGAATTATATTTTTGTAGAAATAGGTAGCAGAGCATGCTTCTTCTGGTGTGGGCTCTGATCATAATGGGAGGAGTGATGTTGTCAATGCGACACCTACTACTCATGGAGATAAAAATATGATGGATGTGATACCCACTAGTGCTCAGGTAAAATTTAAATATAAATTTAAATAAATTTGGAATTTACTAGTTACATGTGCACTTGTATCAATGAATTTAAATTTACATACAAATATTTCAAACTAGAACCCATGTATATATATAGAACTATACATGTCTAATGTATTGTTATATTTTAATTTGCAGGGCTCAGTTGATACTCCACAGAGACATGATCCTCATGAGTCTCTATCAGACTCTGTTTGTATGTGTCACGATGACTCTCCAGTTTAGGACACATGTACATGTTTACTTTATCATTGATCTAATTGAGACATATACATTTATGATTATATATATACATATATATATATATACATATATATGTGTGTTTATATATACATATATACATATATATGTATATATATATGTGTGTGTGTGTGTGTGTGTGTGTGTGTGTGTGTGTGTATATATATATATATACATATATACATATATATGTATATATAGATTTTTGCACATGTTTGCTTATGATTCATTTTTTATTAAACACATGATTGGTTCAATTTATGATCATCATATATATTTCTCGTTTATGGTTAGATGTACATGATTGGTTCAATTTATGACTAGAAATATGATATATACATGCTTCTAGTTTATGGTCTATGTGGTATACATGTATTTAGCTTATGGCTAGACATGTACATGATTGGTTCAATTTATGATTATCTAAATGTGATATACATGTTTCTACCTTATGGTCCATGTAATATACATGTATTTAGTTTGTGGTTAGACACGAACATGAATGGTTAAATTTATGATTAGACAGATTATACATGTATTTAGTTCATGGAACTAGATGTACATGATTGATGAAAATTTATACATGAGTATTCAAATAAACTCCTAAACTTCATACAAAATGAACATGTAAGTATTCAATATATATTCTATCAAGTTACATGAAATGAACACATGCATATACACTCGATATAAGTCCTAGCAAGTTATGTATGAAATGAAAACTATTGGAAGCATGAATGATGATGATATTCCTATGGGGGAGTATTGTAGATATGTTACTATGATGATATGTTACATTCATGACTAAGTTTGTCATTGATGTCAACATAGAAGTCTTCTATGATATCTAACATCTAAGAACAGTGGAAAGATCTAGTTGGTATGGATGGCTAGTTGAGTATTCTCACTATCTGAGGTTATGAGAGATACTTCTACGTATTTAGTATATGAAATTAATGTTGGATGAATAAATGATAAGTCTGGAAGAAGTCATGTGAGTTTTGGTTATGTCTGTTTTGAGATAGAGTTTACAAGGGCATGTCCTGATGAACTTTTTATATCTCTTAGCAGAGTTGTTATTATGAGAATAGAGGTTGAGGATATGAAGAAGACATGTTGGTGATAATGTGGCTAAGTTTTCTCATCATAATATTATGTGTAGTCATAATATTATGTGTACAGAAAGATATTCAAGTTACAAGGCAGTAGATTATTGTTATCATTAAGTGTAACACGTTCTTAATGTGGTCCTATGATGATTAATTGAGAAGGTCTAACAGTTGACTTAGAGAATTATTTTATGGACTTGGTATAAAGGAAGGATATTTTCTTTTATCAAGCATGACATGGAAAAGTAATTGGTAAGAAACACAAGAGTGGAATGTGAAGTTGAGTAGAGAAGAATAGAAGTGAAGAAAACTTCATTGCCGAGGTTCTATTGTGTGATCTGAGGATTGATGTTTGGATTCAAGCTTTGTGACCTTGTCTACAAGGTTTGACAGTGTTTGGTTTGGTTGAAAAAACAAAAGAAAGAAGAATATAATAGTAAATTGCATGTTTGAGAAGTGAACTCTTCTTGTAGTTGAAATTGCATGTTTGGGAAGTGGGCTCATCTTGCATACATTGTACTACAACTCCTAACAGGGACTCATATGTACTAAATATTGTAATAGAATCCTAACAAGGTCCATCCTCTAACAAGGAATATTTATATTAGTACATCATCTTGTGGGCATCATTCCCATCGGGGTTTTCCCTCTGATCAAGGGTTTTCCTTGTTAACATATCTAGTGCAATTGTCTATGTGCATCTTATGTTGTTGCTATTTACTTTGGTTGAATAGTTAATTTTTTTAAAGAAGATAAATGTTTTAATTGTTAGATAACTGATTCACACCCCCCCCCCCCCTCTCTCAATTATCTTGGTGGACTATTATTTCTAATAATTGGTATCAAAGCATTAGGTCCTTGAAGATAAAGTTTAACAAATTTGGGAGATCCATGGTGAGCATGTTCAGGAAAGATAGTCCAAAGTTTGATGGAACAAATTATGATAGTTGGAAAGAAAAAATGAAGACTTTAACATCACTATTTAAGTCAACAATTCAAATGATACAGTTATTGATATCTTGTACCAAAGATTTCACAAAGGAGACATTGCTTGGAAGACTTGAAGTAGTTGAGAATGAGCTTAGACAGTCCAGAGAATTAACTAGAACAAAGACAACTTTTAGTGCCTTGAATATTTGACCTAGTTTATCAAGGAGCACAAGTGCTAGAGAAGATTTTTTTAGTAGCAAAAATTCTAATGAGGATTGAAAGATTGAAGGAGTAGCCCTTTTGGTGAGAAGAGAAAAAGGTAGTAAGAAAATCTCTAAATGTTGGACTTGTGATGAATATGGACATTATGCATCTAAGTGTCCTAAAAGAAAGAAAAATTATAAAGGAAATTACAAACCTAGAAGAGATAGCGAGTGTCTGTATGCAAATCAAGAAAATGATTCTAATGAACAAGCAATAAGTGCTAGTAATGATGAAATAGGATTTGTGGCAATAAAAGAAGAAAGTCTAGAGAAAGTAGCTTTGGTGTCATAGGTTGAAAAGAAATCTGATTGGATAATTGATAGTGGTTGTTCACATCATATGACTGGTGATATGAACAAATTTTTTGACTTCAAAAGTTAGGATAGAGGCATTTTCAGAGTTGGAAACAATGTAGCATGCCAAGTTAAAGGTATTGGATCTATAACTCTTGATGGTAATTTAATAACATTGAGGATGTATGTTTTGTTGATAGTTTGAAGCAAAATATTTTGAGTGTTGGACAACTAGTGGAAAAAGGTTATCAGTTGCAGTTCACAAAGAAGACATGCATGATCAAAGATAAAGATGGAAAGGTAATTGGAACAAGAATTAGATCTAGAGGTAATGTATTTCAGTTGAATCTTACTGAAATGACATTTTTGGTTGCAAAGGTAGATGATAGTTGGTTATGGCATAAGAGATTTTTTCTTATAAACTTTTATAGTATTGTGAAGACTAGTACTATGTTTGCAGTTAGAGATCTACCTAAGATTGTAAAACCTACTAACACAAATTGCAAGGAGTGTGTTTTGGAAAAGCATAAAAAAAGTTCTTTTTCTTGCAAGAAGTTTACTACTATAGAAAAATTGGAGATTGTACACATAGATCTCAGTGGTCATATGAAGACTAAAGGATTCTATGGTGAAAGGTATTTTATGATTCTAGTTGATGACTTTTCTAGAATGATGTGGGTTGCATTTCATAAAGAGAAATTTGAGGCATTTGATAAGTTCAAAATATTCAAGGATAGAGTTGAGAATGAATCTGGTACGAAGATTAAATGTTAAAGATTAGATAAAGAAGGAGAATTCACTTCAAATGAGTTTAACATATTTTTTTGAAGAAAATGGAATCAAAAGACAATTATCACCTCCAAGAACCCCTGAACAGAATGGCATTGTAGAGAGAAGGAACAAGTCAACTACCGAAGGAGCAAGAGCTATGTTAGCTAAAAATGATGTATCCAAGATGTTTTGGAGAGAAGTTGTGAATACATCAATCTACACTATGAACAAAGTGCAAGTCAAGAAAGACACAAACAAGACCCCTTATGAACTGTCATTTGGTCACTCACCTTCAGTTAAGTATTTTAGAATTTTTGGTAGTAAGTGTTATATCAAAAAAATGATGATATTGGTAAGTTTGATGCTAGAAGTGATGAAGGTATGTTTCTTGGTTATTCATTGAAAATCAAGGTTTATAGATGCTATAATCTAAGAACTAAGACTATTATGGAAAGTGCAAATGTAAGAATTGATGAGAAATTTAGGATACAAGAGAGACTAGTTTATTACAATTCAAATAATGATGTTATTACTAAACTAGGGAATGATGAAGTATTTCTTGAGACTAGCAATGATTTGTAGAATGAAGGAGAGCCTAGGTAGGAACAAAGCTCAGAATCTTTAGCAGAGCTAAGAGTTGAGATAAAAACTCCTACTTCGGGTAAGAATATGACAAAGAATCATCCACCTGAATAGATCATTAGAAGCAAAGTTAAAGGTGTGATGACAAGAACTAGAGTCAATGAAGAACTATGTTTGATATCTCAAGTTGAACCTAAGAATGCAGATGAAGCATGTAGAGATGACTATTGGAAGCAAGCTATAAAATAGGAATTAGATTAGATAGTAAAGAATGAGACATGGGAATTGGTACCTAGACCAGCAAATAAGAATGTGATAGGAACTAAATGGGTATTTAGGAACAAGATGAATGAACAAGGAAAGATTGGTATGTAAAGGTTACTCACAACAAGAAGGAATATACTATGATGAAACCTATGCTCCAGTGGCTAGAATAGAAGTAGTAAGGTTATTCTTAGCATATGCAACACAAAAGAAATTCAATTTGTATTAGATGGATGTCAAGTCAGCATTTTTGAATGGAGAACTTGAAGAAGAAATGTAGATAGAGAAGCCTGAAGATTGTCCTTTGAAAAATGATAAGGACATAGTATGAAAACTGAAGAAAGCATTGTATGGCTTGAAGCAAGCACTTAGAACCTGGTATGCAAGGTTTGGTTTGGAAACATGTAAACCTATTGGAACACCTAACTAGACACAAGTTATCTATAAAGGATGAGACACCTACTATTGAGCAAAAGAAGTACATATCTATGATTGGAGTTTTGCAATATCTGACTCACATAAGGATGGATATAGAAAATGTAGTTGGAATTGTTGCAAGATTCCAAACTGATCCTAGAGAAGCAAATTATGCAATAGTCAAAAGGATATTTAGATATTTGAAAAGAACACTAGAGTTTAGATTGTGGTATGATAGATCTAATGATTTTACTCTAAGTACTTATACTAATGCTGATTGGGAAAGCAATATGGATGATGGAAAGAGCATCAGTGGTGGAGCCTTCTTTCTTGGAGGAAGATTGGTTTCTTGGCTAAGCAAGAAGTAAGATTGTACATCACAAAGTATAGTGGAAGTAAAAAAATGTTGCAACAATAAACAATTGTAATCAAGTTATTTGGATGAAGTAGATGCTGAAGCATATAAGGATAGAAATTAGTGAACCTATTGTCATACACTATGACAATACAAGCACAACAAATAAGTCAAAGAATCCAATGTTGCATTTGAAGACCAAGCACATTTTTATTAAGTATCACACATTGAGAGAGAAAGTTGTAGAAAAGGAAATAAGATTGGAGTATGTGAGCACTAAGGAGAAGATTGTAGATATATTCACTAAGCCTCTTCCCAAAGAGAACTTTGGAGTATTTGCTGGGTATGCTAGGGGTTATGCCCCTTCCTACATCAGAGTAGATGATACAAGAGTGCATCAGTCTAGTATAATAGAGCACCATTATTTTTTTGGACTAAATGTTGATGCTTCTTGTATGGGGGAGTATTTGTGATGGACAAAGTCATCTAGGACACTTTTTGGATGTTGTTTTGAACAGTGTCTTTGGACACTTGAGCTAGTAAGAATTAGTTTTTACAGAGTTTGATTATTGTTGAAACCATTGACATTGATGTCAATGGTGGAGAAGTACAAAATGAAAAACATCATGAGGAAGAACATCATGGGGAGAAGAAAAGACAACAAGAAGAAGTAAATTTTTTTTGAAAGAAGTACAACATGGAATGACAATTTGAGAGAAAGAACATTGAAGTATATCAATGGGGGAGAATGATTGATAAAGTTGATTTGAAAAGAATCATAATAGTCTTTTTTTGGTGTTCTCGGAACTAGATATTTTTCATCTATGTTTCCATCAATACCAAAGAGGGAGATTATTAGAAGCATGAATGATGATGATATTCCTATCAAGGAGTATTGTAGATATGTTACTATGATGATATGTTACATTCATGACTGAGTTTATCATTGATGTCAACATAGTAGTCTTCCATGGTATCTGACATAAGAATAGTGGAAAGATCAAGTAGGTACAAATGACTAGTTGAGAATTCACACCATCTAAGGTTATGAGAGATACTTCTAAGTATCTAGTATATGTAGTTAACATTAGATGAAGAAATGATAAGTCTAGAAGAAGTTATGTAAGTTTTGGTGATGTTTGTTCTGAGATAGAGTGTACAAAGGTATGTTCTGGCAAACTTGTTATATTTCTTAGCAGAGTTGTTATTTTGAGAATCAAGGTTAAGGATATAAAGAAGACATGTTGATGATGATGTAGATAAGTTCTCTTGTCATGATTTATGTGTACAGAAAGATATTCAAGTTACAAGGTAGAAGATTAATGGTATCGCTAAGTGTAATGTGTTCTTAATGTCGTCCTATAATGATTAATTGAGAAGGTCTAACAACTGACTCAGGGAATTGTTTTATGGACTTAGTATAAAGGAAGGAAATTTTCCTTTATCAAGCATGATATGGAAAAGTAATTGGTAAGCAACACAAGATAGGAATGCAAAGTTGAGCAGAGTAGTGTAGAAGTGAAGGAAACTTAATTGCCGATGTTCTATTGTGTGATCCAAGGTCTGATATTTGGATCTAAAGTTTGTGACCTAGTCTACAAGGTCTGGTAGTGTTTAGTTCAATTGACAGAACAAAGGAAAGAATAATATAATAGTAAATTTCATGTTTGGGTAGTGGGCTCATCTTGCACACATTGTACTACAACTCCTAACAGGGTTGGAATCTCCTAACAGTGATTCAAAGTCTCCTAACAAGGACTCATATGTACTAAATGTTGTAATAGACTCATAATAGGGTCCATCATCTAACAAGGAATATTTATATTAGTACATCATCTT
The DNA here is from genome assembly GCA_028749045.1 of Cupressus sempervirens. Taxonomy (NCBI): domain Eukaryota; kingdom Viridiplantae; phylum Streptophyta; class Pinopsida; order Cupressales; family Cupressaceae; genus Cupressus; species Cupressus sempervirens. The sequence continues at coordinate 94,753,142 of CM053789.1, read as the reverse complement.
GTGGGCATCATTCCCACCAGGGTTTTCCCTCTAATCAAGGGTTTCCCTAGTTAACATATCTGGTGTAATTGTCTATGTGCATCTTATTGTGGTTTTTGTTTACTTTGGTTGAATGGTTAAGTTTGCTTAAAAAAGGTAAATGTTTTAATTGTTGGATAATTGATTCACACCCCGCCCCCTTCTTAGTTATCTTGGTGGACTATTGTTTCTAACATAAACATGTACACATGTCTACACATACAATGAGCATGCATGTACTTGAAATAGATTAAATGAAATATGAAATATCTAAACAACTAAGCTAGAAATATGAAGTATTAAATGTAGGAAGTCCTAGAAATATGAAATATCTAAGAAAGTGCTACAAATATGAAATATTTCAAGTGGTTCCACACGCTCATGGAGAACATTTAACATTCTCTCTTGGTCCTTAGTATGTAATATCCACTTGTGATACCCACCTTTATGTTTAACTTGATATAGAGAAATGAGCGTAGCAATAACATGGTAACTATATTGAAGCACTTATTGTCAAGTTGGTAATCAACAAAGTGAATTCTATGTATCACTAATCTATGTTAGCTGAGATATGTTTCCTCCAAAATAACTGAATCTATAGACCATGCATTTAAAAGTTAATTAGATGTAATAAATAAATTCATCATTTAAATATAAACACACATAATTTTGTTAATTTAATGTATACCTATAGGGAATAAAATTCCATCACTTAATTTAATGTGTAATTTTAGGGAATAACATTCTATAACTTCATCCTTTCTGCAATGCAACACAATAAATAGTAATTCACTAGACTACAATTCTAGGCTCAACAATATCTGCAAAGACTTTGCGTGTACACACAATTAAAACATCATACATGTATATTGTGAACTCTAAAATTTCTTTGTGACTTTTACACACACACACACACACACACACACACACACACACACACACACACACACACACACACACACACACACACACACACACACACACACACACACACACACACACACACACACACACACACACACACACACACACATAGATAGAGAGATAAATTTATTATTTTTAAAACTTTACTTGCCAATTTGAACTAGTCTAGCTGTATGGTTATAATCAGTAGAAATCAAAGGAATGTCATCAATTTTTTTATCTTCATCTCTATTAACTGTATCAGTAACAACAAGTGACACCAAAGTCCATAGACCTACATATCCATGATCCTGATTGATGCATTCATTGTAATTCTCAGCAATGCAATATCAAAAAAAACATGAATAGTCTCTCATGTACAATGTCCAATTTTGATGATTGGTACTCATAACCTCATTTGATGCAAAATGTGTCTTGTACCATTCAACAATATCATGTGCATTATTTATATGAACTCTCATATAATTCATTTGATACTTCCGTAGAGCACATTTGAACATTACAATGATATCGAAAAAGTGCATAAAATGGTTGAGATGATTTGAATTGTGCAGCACAACCATTAGACCAAACATAATGTTTATTGATACTTATGCCTCTTTCTTTGATATATGCAAAACAATTCTTGAAACAATGTTCTACATAATTAATATCATGTTCTTTATCATCACTTATGTAGAAGTGATATTCTTTTTTGATGACTCATGCTTCAACTGTGCTTTGAATATCATCCAAATCTAACCATGCATGACAATAGAACACTTGTACCATAATAGTAACCTGATCTAAAAAATAGTAGTATGATTGAATAGCCATTTGATGAACAAATGAATAGTTTTATGCAAAGTTAACAACTAATAAAATGGTTCCAAGTGGGAAGTTATCTCTAAGTGTTTGAAATTGTTGTGCTTGCCACTTTGCAAAAAATGCATAATGGATATATGGTTGTATAAAACTTTTAAATTTGTCCATAAATGCTCCAACAGTCATCTCCTCTTCAACATATTCTAATCTTTTCAATCCTTTCCTAGATTCAGTTTTATTCACCTTGTAACCTTTGCAAGTTATCATTTTTGTGACATCAATATATTCATTATTCAAAGGAAAAAGAGCCAAATTAGAACACACATCACATGTTCCTCTAATGCAATTGATTTGACCAACAAGATCATCTATTTTTTCACATAAAATAGATGAGATGAAATCACTTCATCTACTAGGAGGGGCATTTTTATAACCAAAAGTTTCTTCTATAAATTTCCGATAAACTTGATAGTGGAGATCAAATTCAATATGATAACAACAACAACAACAAGAAGTTTCAAACACCTTTTTTCTTCTAATATAATATGACTTCAATCTTTCAAATAATGTCTACCCAATCTTTATATATGGATTTGAACTACAAAGAGAGACATATATTTCATGTTTTGTTATGTCTAACCAATGTTTTGTATGATGTTCATGAAGGTTATGTCTAACCCTATGTTTGAGAACATCTCTAGTATTTGATGAAGGACGAGTATTATCATTCCAAAATGATATTACCATTTTTTTGATTCTATCCTCAATCATATCACAACAAGGAGGTCTACACTTAATTGCCCAATTTCCTTCCAAAGTACTATCATCCGAAACCATTCTCCTCTTAATATATTTTGATATGGTTTTTCTACTAAAACTAATATATGACAAAATTGAAGATATTTTTCTATTTTGGGGTATACTACTATCAAGAATAGATTGTAACATGACTCTTCTTGTAGTTCTCTTATCTTTACTTTGAGTTTTCTTCCCTACAGAGGTCAAACCTTTCTTAACATTTTCAATAATATCATTTTGCATGTTAGGAAATTTTCTCTTTTTTGATGTTGTGTTACACCTAGAAATTTCAATGACTCTTCCAAGTTTTCCTATAAAAGAATACGAGCAAGTACTTGTCTTTTTTCAAGTGTTTCCAAAACATCAAATCTACTTGCTATTTCTTTTATTATCTTATTCTGTTGGTGTTTTAAAAAGGACTAAAACTACTAAGCAAAAAAATGCTTAAAACCAAGATGATAATACTCATACAATCTAAAGGTCAGCCAGTTCTTGTTAACAATTGCATGCGTAAAACATTTGGATCCAACTTCTACAAAACCAAAGGTGGTTTTCTACTCTTTTCGTTTTGCAAAACTAGGGTGGGTATACCCAGGATGATTCAAAATTGGAACAACTGTATGAGGATTATTCTTAGTTCATTTTGATTCTCATTTCAAAATCCTCAAACATATACATAATTCTTACTAACTTGATAAACACATCCCATAAAATAGATATCGCAAAGAATTCTTCTATAGATTTGCAGATGTTCTTAACAATAGTGGCTAACTAAAGCTAAAATATTCCATGCAGACAAGTGCTGGCCAACTTTGAAGATCTACAGGAAATAAAAGTAAAATTTGATTTGATGTTGCATTTTGATAATCATTTATGATATATTTCTCCTTCAACTAAATCAATTTGATCAGTGCCTAATCCATTGGGGTTCAAAGTCTATAGAAAATTCTCAGATCTAGTTTGTTACCTTACAACAAATTCTATCAGCAATTCTTATCAGAATTCATCATTTAAAACCCTTTCCACTACTGAAAAAAACTTTACCACATTTACCAAAGCTTTTATTTAATCCATTAAATTAACATCAATGATAAACAGATATACAACCTAACTAGATTGCATTCAATTGCACAAGCCTTTACTTATGCAACATCAAGATAACCCAGTAATAAAAAGGAGACAAGATTCAGAAAAGAATGATATGGGGACAATTCACAATTTGTATTTATTTTCTTTGAAAATTGTATACCATTTACAATAGACTCAGAATGACCTTCAGAAAGAAACAAAGCTCACTCTATATTCATGTATCCTTAGAGAATTGACAGAGAAAATACATCATGAATTTGCTTTCAAAAATTTGGACCAAAGACAGACTAAGCATATCACTTAAAAAATTAGAATTCGGACCATTCTTTAGCCTTGGAATCTCACTTAAATAGTGTGAGATGCAACAAGCTTCAGGCTAAAAGAAAAAGGATAGGTGTCCTTTTACAAAATTGGGTATATTACCCCTTTTCAAAAGAAACCAAACACCTTAACTCAAAAAGGAACAAATAAAATAGTAGCAGATGATAGCTGGAGCATAAAATCTTCAATTTTGTCCTTTTCTCTAACTGCTCCCTGTTGGTAATTCTTTAATCTCTGTGATTGCTTCCCAAACAAATACTTCTCTTTTGGTAGGCCATTCACATTCCTTAACCGTCATTAGTTCATCAACAATTTTTTGCCACCTGGCATCAGTAATCACCCTTCCTTCTATGGTAAACCTATTAATTTTAGTTTCAATCTTGAAAAGGGTATCAATTAGTTTATTGAAGAGACATTCATCAATACCATCTTGGAAAATAGATACCACTTGTGGCAAGTCTATAATGTGATCAAAAGAACTAGACCAATCATTAAAATCTTTTAGCCTACCATCAGAATTGATAACAGAAAGAATTAAAGAATAGAAACCATTTGTCAACACTTTCAATTTGCTTTGAATTACTGCCAACTTCCCTATGAAGGTTTGTAATAAGTATTTCACTTTATCCATGCCTTCTTTCACAGTAATAACTTTATCTGGGAGATCTGGCTTTTTAGCTAACAAGGGTATCAACCTGTCAAAGAATTGCATATATGGCCCCCATTGTTGAAAAATAGGCTCAAGCCATCTGATTGCATCCTTGCATACCTATTCTTCAGATTGAAGATTGATGAATGTATTATAAGCATCTTGAGATATTCTTTTCAGAATTCTTATTCTATGATTTAATACATTCATCAAGGCATTTTTCTTGGTGTCACTATTAGATTGGGACACTTCTGTTTCCACACTAATCACAGGCACTGGCACTGTTACCCCTATAGGTATTTCTTCTGTTTGGGCCTCTGCTTCTACCATGTGCCTTCTTTCTTCCTCTTGCCTTGGTGCATGTTCTGCCTTTGCTGCTACCTTGGGTTGTTCTTTGAGGGATTTTGTTTCTGTTTCTAGAATTTTAATTTTTTCCTCCAACTCTTCTATTCTATGTTTCTGTACATGGCTCATTTTGAGCTCTTCTTCATATGTTCTTCTCATATTAAGGCATTCATTGCACATTGCAACTAACTTATCCTCAATTTCATAAACCTTTTCTTCATTCATGAGAGCAAAATGTTTGACCAAGTTGGAAATCTCCTTCCCAGTAGTGCTCTCCAATGTCCACACGATCATATTGCCCTAAGAAGTTTCTTCTATATTCATCATTTTGGGCTTCTTAGTGTCAAGGGCCACACTCCATATTGCTAAGGTTTTTGTGTCTACATTAAAACTTGACCCTCTTTTAAAGCCTTCACTGCTAGGAGCTTCATAACTAATGGCCTTGTCTTGTCCTCTCATTTGATCCAACACAAAGGCCTTCTCAATATCCCAATGTGGTATTAGAATCATACCACTCCTATGTACCAATTCTCTGGCTTTTGCAACAATCATTGTTTCAGGATCATAAGCCAATAATTTTTCAATTAACTCCTTATTTTTCTCTGGATCTTCTCCTGGCATGAGACTCAATGTGAGTTCATTTTGTTTGATCTTATAGAGAAAACTTTTAAACTCTAATGATTTAATGAAATCATCATCTTCCATGAACTTTTCAGATTGAATGCGCCTGTTATCCAATCTTGATGTTGCAATTTGTAAATCAGTAGAAGCCTTCCTTGCTTTAGTGGCCCTTTGGTGAAAATAATTTTTCCTAATATCAGAAAAATACTCACTATTTCTAGACATGACTTGTATAGCTCTGCTTACCACCTTTTCAGGGATGTGCATTGTCTTTTGTCTCTTATTTCCTTGTGGTACCCAGGGTGAAGTTGATGGTTGCTCCTCTTCTAACTCAATTTCCAATTGTGTATCTGGCTCAGGGGATTCTCTATTTATAGTGGCTTCCTCTCCCTCTGGCTCATGAGGCATTTGTGACATAATATGGTCAAAATTTACAACCATCTTTCTTAGATTATTAGGATATGGAAATTCTGTATAGAAACCCTTAAAATTAGGGTTGGTCCTCTTCAAAGCATTCTCCACTCTCCTTATTTCCTCATATTTCCTTAATAACTCATCTGCCTCCCCTATTGCTACTATGTTGGCAATTAGGTCCTCTATAGGGATTGGCTTGCTTGGAGGTAGAATAAAACCCCTAATGGCCTTAACCTCATTTGCAATATAACTGTCAGGGTCATACATTCTATAGGGCCTAGTAGCAAATTTGTATTGACCTAAAAACTCACTTAATTCCTCAAATGCATTTTTTCCTATCTCAAAATCTCCTACTTTAAAAGTTCTACACACAAAAGTAGGCTTATGCAAAGAGGGAGGGATCATTTCTCTATTCATCAATAAGAATTGCCAAAAGAATTCAATAATAGCCAGTCTGGGGGGTAAATATTTTGGTAGTAGATGAGGAGGCTGTGGGCATGCAAATACTTTGATTAACATACATTCTTTAAACAAAAATATACTTCCCTAGTTATGATCTAATTTTTTTTTTCATCTAAGAAAGAGGGCCTAAGAAGAGTCTTCAAAACATTAGGTGCCCTAAAGAAAGTATGATCTAGTTGCCTCATGATAATAGAACTAAACAAATTAAAAAACACTAGGGTATTTGAATAAAAGAAATCCTTATGCCAAATACGAGTCCAGAGTTGCACAGGTAACTCATCGAATTCATCAGAAGTTTGATCAATGAAGTCTCCACTGATGTACCCAATGTTGCTATATAGGATAAGGTGCATCAATAATGAATAATGGTGGAACTTGAAGTCTTTCATCTCTCCTTTCTTTGCATCACAAATCTGCATGTGCATACTCTCAATGATAAAGGCCACATAATCATACTCCTTATGATGAAAAGGATCCTGTATATCACATACCATTAGAAAAAGAAACCCATATACACAATCCTCTGCGCCATCACTTCCCAACACTTTGTGCAACCCATACACTGTATTTTTGAAATAATTCTTGAACCTACTCAAAGGTAAAAATTCTCCCACCTTTCTTGGAATTAACCCTGCCTTCTTAACTCTGTAAGGAATATGTGGCAACATGACATTGTTTACAAAATAGGTTTTATTCTTGGCAAATTTTCGTTGTAAATCCGCAATGTCAACAGGTACATCCATTTTTCCCATCAATCCAAAAGTCCAAACAAAAGAAGTTTTGTCCAATGTACATAATACACTCCCATTATACCTGTGGAAAGTCCTAGTTACTGGATTGTAGGAGTTTATTAGGGCTTTTATCAAATCAACATCAATGAATACTTCTGGAAAAATCAATTTTGCCATATTTCTGTTCCAGGGGTTACACACTGGTACATTTTCTGTTCTATTCTGATAGAAGTACATAAAAAGATCGTAACCAGTCATTCTAGGGTATTCAACATCTCGAACAAAAACATAAGGGTATCTGAATATATGATTGTTTGCAAAAATTGCGTTTGACGACCCTGGAAGGAGTTTTAGCCAGTCTTCTACATGCTTGTTTGGTTTTCTAACCCTTGTCCTCTTTTCTGTCTTAATAGCAAATTTCTTTCTTTTTCCTTCTGGTGTGACTTCTACAACATAATCACCCTCATCTTCGATTTCAACTTCTTCTTCATGTATCTCTTCAACTTCTTTGTCAGGCATGTTTGCCTTCAAACTATATTTTGGATTCTTTGACGGTAGCACAGAATACATAGAGCTCTAAAACTTTCAAATTCCAGAATGGGACAGAAAACAATCTACTTCATAGTAGTAAATACACTGACAGTTAATCAATCTTCGATGTTTTAATCATACATGTATCAACCTTTTCAATAAATTTAGCATGCATGAGCTTTAAAACTATGAATGCAAGTTTCCATCAGGGTATATCAGCTACAAAATTTGATTTTGATGTACTTTTCAAAGCTATATTTTACTTGGCTACAGTAATTTTGTCTTTTTTGCTTACCTATCATGACACATCAGCTATTTTCTCTTTAAATGAATGTCTTCTATTCTTAGTTGAGTCAAACCCTCAATCTTCGTAATGTCGAAAGTGCCCTCGATGGATCTCTACGTTCACTTGGAGATGCTTCAGTATGCCCTAATCATAAGAATGTAATGATGCCTTGGCACTTTTTTGAAAATCCCTTTTACATTCTTACAATGCCTTTTACCCCAGAGGATCTCAAACCAGTTCATTGCACTCTTTCATTTTTACTACTTTGACCTTCATCGTATAAGCGTAAAACCATTATCTTAGTCCTTCTTCACCTTTTACACTTATACGCAGCCCTCCACACTGTAGGATCAAAATCCCTTTGACTATCACCTTCGATCTCACGATTAGATAATTCTTCGCATGAGCGTAAAGCTCTTACCTCTTCTTTCCTTTTTTCCTTTTACGCTCACACGTCCTCGTATCAGTGGAAAACCTGAAAATCTCTTCTATGTCGCTCTGCTTACTTCATTTCCTGGGACACCGTAAGACTTCAAAACTTACCTTTCGTTCTTATGATTTAGCTTTTCTCGTAGCATCAAAATACCTTATGGCTCTCTTTGAACAATCCTTTATGCCTCTACAAAATCCATTTATCTCGTATGCTCAGAGAGCCTTCCAAGCTAACATCTTGCTCTTACGTTTACCTTTTATCGTAAAAATGTAAAGCCTTCTCTTTTATCTCCCACATTTACCATCTTACGCCTACACAGTGAGACTGAACTCGTGACTATGAAGAGAAGATAAAATAGCCCTTCATTCATATGCTTTCCTGGCAAGCATAAGGGCATAATGACAAAAAATGCCCCTCTCAAATATCAATGACCCAGATTTGATCTTAGAAAATTTTAAAAATGACATAGCTGTTAATTTTGTGCACATGCAAAATTCATATTTTAAGTCATATGCCACGCGGGCTGGGCCCATCTGACATAAATTTTGTGCCTTCATTTGATTCGCTGCAACTGGGCCCTTCTGACACTTCAACAGGTCGCACTCGATGCCTTTACTGCTAGAACAATGCTTTACGATTATCCATAAACTCAAGAACGTATGCATGTAATCACATTTGAACCTTACTTTCACTCTTACGTTTACCTTTTTACTCGTAGAACCATAAAAATTTTTCATGCACCTTTCAAATAAAGATTTACGCCATGCCGAGGTATTACACCTTTACGCTATTCATTGAAACGTATATGCATAGATCACAACTCAATACCTCTCCGCCCCTTTGCTCAAACTGCTTGCTCATAGCTCAATAACAAGATCATTCAAAGCGCAATAAACCTTTACGCTTCTTCGCTTACAAAACCATTCGTATGATCGGGAAGCCTTTGGCCAAGCAATTCTGCTACTACGAAAAATAAGAGCGTATCCCTGTAGAACATGAAATCCTTTATGCTTCTTTGCTGCGCTATAAAATGTGACCACGAAAACAAAAGAGAAAGGCATTCCACTCTTACATGAAACTTTACACCATAAGATCGTAAAGGACAAACTTAAAGCATTTTATAACTCCTCTTCAGAAATTCAAAGGGGAACCTAGGGTTTTTAGATTTAGGGCATTTTCATGGCTGAGTTAGGAGACCAACCTTCAAAAGTTAAAAGGATCTACCATCAAACGAAGCAAGACACAACTAGGGCAACCTTAAAACTTTCAAAAATATGAGGAGTGAAAACCCTAATCTACTTAAAACAAAAGACCTAAATGATTTTTCACCAGAATTTCTAGAAAATTTTCATAACTTCTGCAAATGTAAAAAATCATACCAACATATTCAAAGCTCTCTTTTTGGAAAGACTTAACAATATAATATCGGCAAGTAATTTTAATTTATCCACATCCGTTGTAAGTAAATGATCTAAATTTATATGATAGGCATTTTTCTTTTCACTTGTGGCTAGTCTTATGCGTTCATCCATACCAAGTTGGGAAACTAATCCTAGCCTTTCTCTAACTTTCATTGATTCATGTCCTTATTATCATGTCCCATATTGTTATGTCCTAGATTGTCATGACTCAAATATTCAACATGTATTTGCTCATCTTGTGATTGTTTGTTAAGACCTACATCCATATAAATAAATTTTTTTAATATAAAATTACAAATATACACATCCATATGAGCTCACAAATGTACATACCTTCTCATTTTTTGTGATAATTTGCTCATTTTTTCTCATGATTTCTTTGTTCTACATTAGTTAATCTATTTCTTGCAAATTTACTTTTTCTTCCTTACTGTTCTCCCATCTTCGATTTTCAAAAAAAATCAAAATATTTTGAATTGTCAAATCGGTCTTCAAAAAATATCAAAATATTTCAAATTGTCTTCAATCTTGTTTCTTTTTCTTCAAAAGCAATGAATGCCTTGTAAGATTATTTTGTATTGATTTAAAAAATGAAGGCAAAATTTATTTTTATACTAAACAAATTTTCTAAATTTTTTTCGAGCCAACAAGGGGCTTCGAGCGAAGCCCCCTGACACGCAGAACGATAGCCTAGGGGCTTCCTTCGAAGCCCTTTGGCACCCAAAGTAGCAAAGGGGCTTCGCATGAAGCTACCCAACACCCAAATCATAACTAAGGGGCTTTCAACTAAACCCCTTGGTTGGACTTGGGGCTTCAAACGAGGGCTTCGTTCAAAGCCCCTTGTGCCTTCCTATGCAACCATTCATGGTGGCTAGGAAACAACCCTAGGGCCTTCAAATGAAGCCCCTACAAAAACATGATAAACTACCTTAGAGGCCTCATTCAAAGCCTCTTCGTGTGAAAACCCACAAATGGGCTTCGATCCAAGTCATCTTCGTTTGAAGTGTCTAAAAAGAAAATTTCTCAATTTATTCTCAATTTCTATCAAAATTTCCTCTTTTGATGACTCAAACAAGGGCCAAATAAGTTTAAATTCTCAAACTAAATTTGGAAAAGTGTTGTCCTTTCAATAAGCTTTCCAATGAATATATTTTTAGCATATATTGTATTTATTGTGATGTTTTATTTTTAGTTTTATTAAATATAGGTCTTTTAATCATTTTAGAAATCTCCATTTGAAGCTTTGGGAAAAATATAAAAGTAAAGAATAATTTGTAAAAAATAATAATCATCAAACCTATGTGTGTTAGCTTTCAAAGAGTCAAGAAAAATTGCACTTTTTGATATATACAAATCAAGTTATATTGATAAAAAACAACCTATGTGTAAATTATTGTTAGTGTCACTTTGTCACTAAATAAAACCTATAATTTTTGAGGAAATTGAACAAAACCAACAAAACTTGCTAGTTATTAATGTTTCTATTCTAGCCTTGAAAGGATTTTTTAATTATTGAATATTTTGAAAAAAACTTATGTTGATCAAAACACCCATCACTTTTTGAAATTATCAATTTTTGTATAAACCACTTCTGAGAGGAGATAAAGAAAATGGACTTCAAATGAAATTATTAAAAAAAATTAAAAATATTGTTAGAAACTAGATAGAAAGTGCTAAAAATTAGTAGTTTACATCATCATCAAATTCTTTACGATTTTTTAGTAAAATGCATTTGAAAATCAAGTGTTTGTTAAAAATACCTAAATTAGTGTCAAACTTGGCCAAAAAGTGGGAACCACTACCATGGCCTTACACATCGACCACAACCATGGCCTTACACGTCGACCACAACCATGTTATGAAAAGATGAAGACAAAGAAGCAACTCGTGAAAAGGAAAGCAAAGGAAGAAATACTCAAATCTTTGGAAAGAGATTAATTGTATGCAATGCATATATTATATTTAAATATCTATAAAGCATAATGAATATGACAAACATCATACTTTTTATTGATGAACAGATCATTTCCACTAATTATAATTTAAATATACATATTCAAATTCTTTATGATTTTTTAGTAAAATGCATTTGAAAATCAAGTGTTTGTTAAAAATACCTAAATTAGTGTCAAACTTGGCCAAAAAGTGGGAACCACTACCATGGCCTTACACGTCGACCACAACCATGTTATGAAAAGATGAAGACAAAGAAGCAACTCGTGAAAAGGAAAGGAAAGGAAGAAATACTCAAATCTTTGGAAAGAGATTAATTGTATGCAATGCATATATTATATTTAAATATCTATAAAGCATAATGAATATGACAAACATCATACTTTTTATTGATGAACAAATCATTTCCACTAATTATAATTTAAATATACATATTCAAATTCTTTATGATTTTTTAGTAAAATGCATTTAAAAATCAAGTGTTTGTTAAAAATACCTAAATTAGTGTCAAACTTGGCCAAAAAGTGGGAACCACTACCATGGCCTTACACGTCGACCACAACCATGTTATGAAAAGATGAAGACAAAGAAGCAACTCGTGAAAAGGAAAGCAAAGGAAGAAATACACAAATCTTTGGAAAGAGATTAATTGTATGCAATGCATATATTATATTTAAATATCTATAAAGCATAATGAATATGACAAACATCATACTTTTTATTGATGAACAGATCATTTCCACTAATTATAATTTAAATATACATATTCACAAAAAAAGAAGGTAGTTTATATATTTTTAGTATGTTGTTCTTTTCAATTTTATTTTGAAATTAAATATTTGAATAATAATTATAATTTATAGATTTCATGCAAAAATAAAAACAATAGAAAAGAAAAAGAAAAAGAAAAAAGAAAAAAAAAAGTATTAGCATAATTATATTAAACCATTCGAATGAAATAAGAAATTTAAATTACATAAAATTAACTTTAACATATTAATATTAACATAATAATAAGTAACAAAAAAAAAAAATTCTTATTCCTAAAAAAAAATCTATACTAAATAATTCAAGACTAGTATGACAAGGCACATTTTGTTGTGGTACATATTCTGGTTGACATGGCACTGACCACGACTATTGCTTTCTTAGGGATGGTAAAACAATTTTCTATTTACCAAAGGACCAAAACCCCATTAATCTTTGTTGAGATCAGGGACCATCTGATTTGTAAAGCACTTTCCTTTACTTCTCTTTGTTTTTTTAGCCCCAGACGTGTTAAGAAAGAACCTAGCCTACCGACCTCTTTAGACAAGTTAACGTTTTCCCTACAGGTATCGAACTCAGCTACTGTGTGATTTTATAATTCCCTCTACCCTTCCTCATCTACTTAAACTCATCTTTCATTACATAGACTTCTATCAATTCCTAAGTCATGTTATTCTTTCTAATTTTCAATACGTTGTTAGTGCTTCGATTGAAAACAATGGCATCTTCTTCTTCATCTAACCAGAAAAATCAATTTTTTTGTTAGAAACATTAATCTTCCCTTGGATGTATTTAATTGGGATATTCCAAGGATCCCTAATGTAGTTTGTCCTATTGTACACATGTGGAGGACATGTCATTATTTTTCCTTTATTCCACATGTGAGGACAACTCATTTTTATAAATCCTTTATTAAGGAATTTAGTTCATCCTCCTTAAGAGGATTGTGACACTTTGCACACACCTATTATGAATGTGGAATTCATAGAAATGGGAGTTACACATGCGAACACATGCAACTCCTTTCTCATCTCTTTAAAAGAGATGCTCCTCCTTCTTTCTTCTTTACACATCACTTTGATATTATTGTATTGAGCTATTTTGCTCCAACACACACTCTCTCTCTCTTCTCTAGGCATTTGCCTTCATTCATAATACTCACAAGGGGTTTTCTTTGCTTTCCCCTTATAAATTCTTGTCTCCATTGTTGAACCATCTTGGTGTATGCTCTTGGATTTTTCTTATCTCATGGTAACATTGCTTCACACTTAACTTACTTGGATTATTTCTCGTTCCTTGCTCTATCTTATCGTTTCTTACATGGTATCAGAGCTTGGTTACTAATCCTTGTTTTAAGTTTTGTGTTGAAGGTTGCCATTCATTGGAGCACACCTTATTTTGGAGATGTCATTGAGAGAAGAAGTTTGTGTTGTGGTTTTCTGCTCATTCTAACATCTTGTGTGTGCAGATTTTATTGTATCATTTTTTTTGTCATTGTTTACTAACCCTCTTTGGAAGGCTTGCAACCAAAGAGTTTTCCTTTCAAAATTTTAATTTTTTTTTTCTCTTGTTTTGGAAGGCATGCCGCCAAAACAAGAAGCATTACTTCATTAGCACTCATTTATTATAATTTGTGCAATATATATATATATATATTTTCTCCTTAACATTCTTGAAGGAAATCATAATTCTAAGTGTGTTAATAAACAAACATTAGTGCTCACATAGATTAGTTTAAAAAATTGAAATTTAAATCATTCCTTATATCTCTATTTTAAATTTTAAATTTCATTTCAATATATATATATATATATATATATTGAGATAATTTAAACATTTCATATTCATATTTGAAAAAAAAATAAAAAAAAATTTCTAATCTTTATCTTAAATATATCTATTTTGAATTATAATTAAAAAAAAAAAAAAATCTATGAGATTTTAGATATCTCATTTTTTTTTCAAATCTTTGTTCAAGTTTCTTTTAAGCAACTTTCCTTCTTTTCCGATTTAACTACAACAATCTTTTGGAAAGTAACCCATTTTTTTTTTTCCATCTTGCTTCCATCGGTGTATTGCCCTTGTTGGGCACCCTGCATTCCTTGTCTTCTCTTCTTGAGGAGATTATCATCCTTCTTATTTCTCCTAATTTGGAGAAGATCATTTTCTCTCTTTCGCCGACCGTTCTCTACATCATCACCTATCTTGTAATATTTTCTCCTCAGCTCCGCACATCTATTGGTTTTGAGCATCATTGTCTTGTTCTAACTTTTGAATATCTGTAAGGGAAGAAACTGATCTGTTTTCCTCAAATTTAGATATGATTTCTTTTGTAGACTGGGTGAGCATTATATCATCGCCAGAGATTGTTTTTTTCCTTGCTCTCAATAGAGCTCTGTACGTAGAGATTACCTGCTCTCTCATCTCCTAGCCCTTCAAATTAATTGGGTACTTGAATAAACTCAGTTTGCTGGTCTATTCTAAGAAACTGCCGGTTCTTACATGGTATTATATCTACGTTGGCATCTATATCTCAAAGCGTTTCTTTCATACGTTTTCTTTGCATGAAGTAACCTATTTTTCCTCATTCATTTTCATTCTGTCTCTTACATTTTTTAGCTGAACGTACTGCTAGGACGTTATAAAGAAGCGTTACTTTTGCAGTCATTTTTTGTTTGTTTTTGCAGACGTTTCTCTGCTCTCTACCCGCGCCATTTTTTTTTCATCATTTCTTTCATGACCTCGCCAGCCGTTTAACTCGCCATTCTTTCAATCTCTTTGGTCATTTTTTGACCAACATTTCAATAATTTTTTTAATTAAGTGTTTTGAGTCAACCTTTTTATATATATCTATTGTATCTTTTTAAAAACAAAAATATAACTTTAGTTTCAATCACCTCTCATATTTTTTTTTTCTTCATTAAGGAATTTACTTATAATTTATTAAGTGGTCTTATTGTAGAGTTATAAAATCAATTTATAACTTCCTCATTTGATCTTTTATAATTTTTTTTTTTCATTATAGTTAATTATTATTCTTTTTAATGTTATAATCATTTAGTCTTTCTAAAAGCTTCTGCATTATTCCTTTGTTACAAATTACTAATAATCTGTAACAATTAGTTTCTAACAATTAGTAATCTGCTTGCAAGGTTCTATTATTCTGTTTCAGCTTCAATCATTATATTCTAACGTCTTATTTTGCAAGATTGTATCATTGTTCTTTTAGACACTTAAACATAGTTCTCTTACCAAGGCTTAACTTAATTAATTCCTGTTAATCTTTTTAAGTCATATTTCTATTGGGGGGGACATTTTTTTTCATAAAGATGTCAACCTTAATTCCAGAAATAAAACTTAATCATACTAATTATCATTCCTAGAAAACTCACATTTTGTTCATTTTTCATTTTAAACACTTGTTTGAGATAGCCATTGATCCTTTTGTTGAACCTGGTTCAGCGGCTACTCAAGATGAAAAAGATACTTGGAAACTTAAAAATGAAGAATCTTTAGGATTAATTGGTATTTCCATTATTCCAGATTTATATGTGTTAATTGCACACTGTTCTAAAGCTCATGATTCTTGGTCAATTTTGCAAACCAAGTATGATAGTGGAGATGAATACTACAAAATACAGTTGCAGGATCAACTTGAAGATCTCAGGTATATAGATTTTAAGAGTATGGATGAATTTCTGTTAAAATTTGATTCTATTAAAAGCCAAATTATTGCTTTAGGTGTTCAGTTAGATGACATTCGTTTAATTCATCTTATTCTTAAAAAGTGTCTTCCTAGACAGTTTCAATAGTTTATAACTAATGTTCATGCACAACTTGCTATTCCTACTTTAACTACTCAGTTAACTTATGTTATTTTTCAAACTTTATTAAGACAGGAAGAAGCTAAGCTAATTCAGTTTGGTACCCTTAAATCAACTGAACATGCATTTATGTCTCGAAATTCAAATAATAATAATTTTCATTCAAATAATAATAATTTTCATTCAAATAATAATAATAATAACAAACACTATAATAATAATTATAATAATTTCCACAATAAATCTCATGCGAAATCTAATAATAATAACAATCATCATAATAACAATTCCAATAATAATAATCAAAGGAATCATTCAAATTCCAAACCTCATTGTTCTTATTGTGGCAAAGATGGACATGTTGTCAATAACTGTTTTGAAAAGCAAAATGATAAAAAACCTATGAACAACAGTAACCATAATAAAAAATCAAATCATAAAAAAAGTAACTCTAATGGTTCCACTTCTCATCATGCTTTTACTTGTAGCTTTAATGTTTGTAGACCTTTAGAGTGGATTGTTGACAGTGGTGCATCACAACATGTAACTTCTCATAAAGAAATTTTTGATTCTTTGCAACCTGATATTGCTAACATTCCTATTCAGTTAGCTAATAATCAGACTTGTAAAGTTGAAGGTTTAGGTGATGTATCTATTCCTAATGGTAAATTGCATAATGTATTGTATGTACCTGATCTGAAAACTAATTTGCTTTCTGTTTCACAGTTATGTCAAGACTATAAAGTTGAATTCTATAAAGATACATGTTATGTCGTAGATCCTCAAACTAAACAAGTGATTGATCATGCTAAAATGGATAATGACAACTTATTTAAATTCCATGAATTTGCTAGTTCACGATATTCTTTACGTACTTCTATTGATTTCAATATATGGCATGAAAGACTTGGCCATTTAAATTTGAATTATATTACTTTAATGCAAAAAAGAAATATGGTTGATGGCTTGCCTCACATTATTCCTTCTAAGATTTCTTGTATTGGTTGTCTAAGTGGTAAAATGCATAGGGAGCCCTTTCCAAGTGGTAAATCATGGCGGGCAACTCATAAGTTGCATCTTGTCCATAGTGACCTTTTCGGCCCCATGGAGAATAACTCCATCCAAGGTTCTCGGTATGCACTTACCTTTGTTGATGATTTTTCTAGACGAACTTGGATCTATTTTTTCCATAGCAAGGATCAAGTTCTTGATATATTCATTGAATTTCAGTTACATGTTGAAAGGCAATCTGGTTTTAAACTTAAAATTCTCAGAACTGATAATGGAAAGGAATATGTGAATAATGCTTTTCACTCTTATTTGAAATCATGTGGAATTAAACACGAGCTTACTATTCCTTATACACCACAGCAAAATGGTGTGGTGGAAAGAAAGCATCAGACCATTGTTGAAATGGCTAGATGCATGCTGCATGCTAAGAATATGCAGTATAAATTTTGGGCTAAAGCCATGTTTTGTGCAATTTATATTCTTAATAGGACTCCTACCAAAGCTCTCAAGGATATTACTCCAGAAGAGGCTTGGTCTGGTAGGAAACCTAATTTACATCATTTACAAATTTTTGGATCTGTTGCTTATGTTCATACTCCTAAACAGAAAAGGCATAAATTAGATGCTAAGTCTTCTCCTTATATGTTTTTTGGTTATGATGAAAACACTAAGGGTTATCGTGTTTATGATTCCACTACTAACAAAGTTCAAGTTGCTAGAGATGTTTGTATTGTAGAAAATGGAGTTCATGACTGTTCTACTACACATGATGTAGAATTCAGTGGCACTAAAATTGTGCTGGTGGAGGACCAACCTTTTTCTCTTAACCCTACTCCTCCTCTTAACCCTTCAACTCAAGCACCACCTATTATTTCTTCTTCTACAAGTAATGATATTCAAGCAGCTACTAGTGATGCTTTTATTGATAATGATTCTTCCTCTAGTGATGATTCCATTGCAACTAAACGTAAACCTAAATGGGCTCAAAACTTAATCAATGAAAGTGATGACTACATTTCTAGATTTGGTGGAATTAAACACAGAAGGATTAATTATTGTAATTATGCTTTGATGACTACTATTATGAATTCTAATGATCCTAAGTCTTTTGATCAAGCTAACTCTCAACCTCATTAGCAAAAGGCCATGCAAGAGGAATATGACTCTTTAATTGCTAATCAAACTTGGGACTTAGTCAAGTCACCTCATGGAAAGAATACAGTTTCATGTAAATGGTTATACAAAACAAAATTGAATGCTAATAATGAAATTAGTAAATTTAAGGCTAGATTAGTTGCTAGAGGTTTTTCTCAAATTGAAGGATTAGACTATAATGAAACCTTTGCTCCTGTTGCTAAAATGCCTACTATTAAATTAGTTCTTGTGTTAGCATCTAAAATGAATTGGCCTATTCACCAAATGGATGTTAAAAGTGCCTTCTTAAATGGTGATTTACATGAAGAAATCTATATGGCTCAACCTCCTAGATTTGTTAAGAAAGGTAGTGAAAATCTGGTTTGCAAATTGAAAAAATCTATTTATGGCCTTAAACAATCACCTAGAGAATGGTATTCTAAAATTAATTCTTTCTTTATTTCTCAAGGCTTTTCTAGAAGTAAGAATGATCCTAATTTGTATATTAAACATACTGAAGATGATATTATCATTGTTATTGTTTATGTTGATGATCTAATTCTCACTTCTAGTTCAGATGCTTTGATTTCTGATATTAAGTTTCAACTTAAACAAAAATTTCAAATGACTGATTTAGATATTTTACATTACTTCTTAGGTATGCAAATTTGCCAAACTCCTAAGGGTATCTTTCTTTCTCAAAGCAAGTATGCTCATGATCTTTTAGACAAATTTAAGATGAATGATTCCAACCATGTTTCAATTCCATGTGAATTAGGAACTAAATTAATGGCTGACATGAATACTCCTTTTGTTGATGAAACTTTGTATAGGCAATTGGTAGGAAGTTTAAATTATTTAACTCTTACTAGACCTGATATTGCTTATAGTGTTGGTTTAGTTTCTAGATTTATGTCTAAACCTCAACAAACTCACTTCAAAGTTGCTAAAAGAATCTTAAGGTACATTAAAGGAACTATTAATATGGGATTATTCTATGATGCCAATTCTAAATTTATTTTACATGGCTATACTGATTCCGATCTAGGTAGAGATCCCAATGATGGGAAATCCACTTGTGGCTATTGTTTCTTTGTTGGTTCAGGTACAATTTCTTGGAAAAGTAAAAAAGAACACTCTATTTCCCTTTGCTCAACTGAAGCTGAATACAAAGGTTGTACCGATGTAGCTAAAGAAGCTTTATGGCTTAGAAGACTTCTTGAAGATTTGGGTCTACCTCAACAAGCACCTACCCCTCTACATTGTGATAATCAAAGTGCTATTACCTTGGCAAAGAATCTAGTTTTTCATGTAAGGACCAAACAAATTTCACTTCAACATCACTTTATTTAAGAACAAGTTGAAGACAAGCAAGTTAATCTTCTTTATTATAAAGGTGAACACCAAGTGGCAGATATTTTGACAAAACCACTCTCTAAAGAGAGATTTCAATTTCATTGTAAAAATTTGCGTTTACAACCCTTTGATGTAAACTCCCCAAGTAAAGATTAAGGGGGGGGGGGGGGGGGGGGGTGGTGTTAGAAACATTAATCTTCCCTTGGATGTATTTAATTAGGATATTCCAAGGATTCCTAATGTAGTTTGTCCTCTTGTACACATGTGGAGGACATGTCATTATTTGTCCTTTATTCCACATGCGAGGACAACTCCTTTTTATAAATCCTTTATTAAGGAATTTAGTTCATCCTCCTTAAGAGGATTGTGACACTTTGCACACCTATTATGAATGTGGCATTCATATAAATGGGAGTTACACATGAAAACACATGCAACTCCTTTCTCATCTCTTTAAAAGAGATGCTCCTCCTTCTTTCTTCTTTACACATCACTTTGATGTTATTGTATTGAGCTATTTTGCTCCAACACACTCTCTCTATCTTCTCTAGGCATTTGCCTTCATTCATAATACTCACAAGGGGTTTTCTTTTCTTTCCCCTTATAAATTCTTGTCTCCATTGTTGAAACATCTTGGTTTATGCTCTTGGATTTTTCTTATCTCATGGTAACATTGCTTCACACTTAACTTACTTGGATTATTTCTCATTCCTTGCTCTATCTTATCATTTTTTACAATTTTAATGCTTTGTCCTGTATAGAACCTTCTAGAAAAAGATGGAAGGTCTCTAAATATTTGAGAGTATGATGTGTTCATCAACCATAGAGGCCACAATTTCAAACAAACTCTGGCTACTTATCTCTACAACTCTCTTGCGCAGTTGGGAATATAAGCATTTCTTTACATAGAAGAGAAGGAACTTGGAACTTCCATTCCTTCTACTATTGAGACCACCATCTGGCTCTGCTAAGGAACACATTGCCATATTTTCCCCAAGATATGTAGAGTCATCTTGGTGTTTGGTTGAGTTGATTCTCATGTTACAAACTAAGGCAAAAATCATCCCCGTGTTTTATGAAGAGAAGCCTAGTGATCTTCGATAGAATCCAAATGGAACATACACTAAAGCATTCAAGAAATATGAAGAAAAGAGAAGGTACCTCAAGAAGCTCAATGAGTGGAAGAAAGCTCTTCAGACTGTATGTCTGGAGTACATCTTCAGAGGTAATTTGTAATGTTGCCATGTTTTAGCCTTCACATTCTCCAAAGTCTAAGTGGAGGATAAGAAAATTAAAGTCATTCAATTAAAATTAAAAGATGACTTTGGGTATGTATTATTGGAAGGACAGAAGCCTCTCGTGATTTAATTAATTATTACCAAGGAGGAATTTCTAGGGTATGCATTAATTATTGAAAGGAGGAAGCTTCTAGCTCTTGCAATTAATTAATGTTTTAGTTCCTTCCAGAAGGATGAAGAAAAGGATAAATAGGGCTGAAAGTCTCATTGCTGATCATTGAAGGATTATGACTTGCATTTGATAAGAGCTTGGATGTGTGAATCACATTCCTTTTTTTTGGCAATAGAGGACATTCATTCTCTATTGTAACATTCTAGATGTCATTCCCTTAGGGTTTGGCCTTTGGAATACATCTCTTTGTAATTGATTACAACATTTTCAGCATTAATATAATTTCAGCCTTGGTTCAGCTTTTGGGCATTCCTGGGTGTCCATTATAGTGGTATCAGAGCTATAAGTCCTGCCATCCTGTGGAGATCTTCAACATTTATGTTTGAGCATGCAAAAAGGGCTTTATAATTTTCACAATACCAGATCAAGACAAAGTAGGAGTTTAGACGCGCTTAACGAATGAGATAGTTTGTTTGTGTGGAGGGACATACAATCCCATCATACAGACATAGAGGAGACATTCTTTGAACAAGATAGCAACATGGGTGACCAAGATGATAGAAATACTAGTTTCGACCAAGAAAATGTAATATTTAGATTACTGGGTACATTAGAGGAGGGGCAACGAATGCAAAAGGAGCAAAATAGGTGAACGGATATGATGTTGCAGCTAATGGCTAGACAGATGGGCATCGATATTAATCCAGGTGATGCCAACAATGGAAACACCAATAATAGGGGTAATGATAATGAAGGTCGAGACAACATTAATGGTAATAATGGACATGACAACAATGGAAATGAGGCCGATAACTTTAGACATGTTGCACGAAAAACTTGAACAACCAGCTCGAGACCTCTTCTACCCACCTTTCCACCTAGAGAACCAGTTCAATCGATTAATGACCCATAGATTGTAAAGTTACAAAATTAGTTTAGGAGGCATTGGGAGGCCAATGGGCCAGAGTTTTAGGCAAATATCTCTCTCAAAGATTACTTGGACTTGAGGATGAGAAACATGCCCAGATTAGGAGGACGAAGTCAAAACTTTGAGTTGAGAAAGAAAGTGAGGAAATTTTCTTTACCTTATTATGATGCTTCAGGGAAGATGACCGCACGAGCTTGGGTGCAGAAGATGGATACATTCTTGTAGCTGAATCCTATGCCTGAAGAGGAGGCTATAAGGTATGTAGCTATTCACTTGGATGGACCAACACATGAGTGGTGGCACCATGACATGGTAACCTTGGGACATAATCAGATCACATCTTATGAGGAGTTCACTGAGAAGCTCATAGAGAGATTTGATCCTAGGGATCCTAAATTATAGTTTCAGGAGCTGGCACAACTCAAGCAGTGGGGATCAGTTGAAACATATATCAGTGAGTTTCAGAGGTTAGCTATGTTGATCATAGATATTTTAGAGAGGAGGTTAGTAGTGTTGTTTATGGATGGACTCTCAGAACCCTTGCGAGGTTGGGTCAAGGGACATGACCCAGGTACATTGCAGGAGGCCACTAAAAAGGCTCGTGACTTAGCACCTTCTTCATTTAGGAGCAGATTTCAGCAAAAGGATTCTTATATGAAAAAGGACAAGGAGAAGGACAAAAAACCTTTTCACAAGGATGCTCAACCCAAAAGAGGTAAGTTGGATAATGACACCTTGAATGATTTAAGAAAGAAAAAGTTATGTTTTCATTGTAGAGAGCCTTGGGATTTATCTCATAAGTGTCCACTCAAGGCTAAGGCAAACCAAATGGAGTATTTCTCAGTAGAAGAGTCATAGTCAGAGAGAGAGGATCAACACTCAAATTCAAATGACGATAGCACTACAGAGGAGAGCAGCATTCCTAAGGATGAGAAGTCATTAACACAATTAACGGGGGCTCAGAAGGAAATCACATTTAAGGTCAGAGGTATTATCCAAGGGAAAAAAGTGATCTCACTCATTGACACTGGGGCTACACATAATTTTATAGATGCACAATTTGTAGCCAAGAGAGGTCTACAGATTGAGGAGCATGCCAGATTTAGAGTTATGGTAGCTAATGGTGACAAACTATTATGCACTTAGAAGATATCTAATCTTCACATCAAGTTTGGAGATGGCTATGAGTTGGAAGATGAGTTCTATGTGGTAGACATGGGAAACTATGATATCATCCTTGGCATGGTATGGATGGCCTCCCTAGTAGAGTTCACACTTAACCTAGAAAAATTGGAGATGAAGTTTCAGCATGAGGGAAGAACTATGGTACTTAGAGGACTTTCAGATGGGAGTTGCAGAGTAGTTTCCTTGAGGAGAATACAATTTTTTTTTTGGCATAGTAACATAGAGTAGGCAGCAGAATGCTTCATTATGCCAACTTCACAAGAGCCACAGATGAAGAGTCATCCACCAGAGATTCAGGAGATACTTGATAGGAACACTAAGATATTTGGCAAGATTTTGCATGGGATTCCTCCTAACAGAGGGATAGAACATGTTATTGAGCTTGAAGAGGGAGCCAAACCAGTCATGATTACTCCCTATCATCATCCTAAGAAACATAAGGATGAGATAGAGAAGGCAATTAAGGAGTTGTTGGAAATAGGGCATATCAGGCCTAGTAAGAGTCCCTTTGATTCAACAGTAGTGTTGGTAAAGAAGAAGGATGGGACAATGCACATTTGCATTGATTATAGGGCATTAAACATGAAGACCATTAAGAACAGATATCCCATCGCACGAATAGATGAGCTAATTGATGAGTTACATGGTGCATGCTTTTTTACAAAGATTGATCTACGATCAGGGTATCATCATATTAGGATGAGGGAGGAGGACATTGAGAAGACATCTTTTCGGTGTCACTATGGCCACTTTGATTTTTTGGTTATGCCATTTGGGTTAACCAATGCCCTTGCTACATTCTAAAGTTGCATGAATCAGGTATTTAGAGAGCATCTTAGGAGATTTGTTTTGATTTTATTTGATGACATTTTAGTTTTTAGTAAGACTTGGGAGGAGCATTTACAACATCTTGAGATGGTGTTGTCTACCTTGGAAAAAGAATCATTGTATGCCAAGGAATCTAAGTGCGAGTTTGGGATGACTGAGCTACTATATCTTGGACATATTATTAGTGCAAAGGGAGTTTGGGTAGATCCTGAAAAGATTAGGGATATTGTTGATTGGCCTACTCCAAAAAATCTTACACAGCTTAAGGGATTCCTTGGTCTTTGTGGATTTTACAGGAGATTTGTTAAAAGATTTTCATAGCTTGCTACACCCTTGACAGACCTTACCAAGAAAGGGGCCTTCACATGGACAGAGGAAACTCAGAGAAGAATTGATCATTTCAAGAAGGTGATGTCATCATGTCCAGTACTAGCTCTACCAAATTTCACAAAGCCATTTGAGCTTCATTGTGATGCATCAAGAGATGGGATCGAAGCAGTCTTGATGCAGGAGAAGCATCCCATTGTTTTTGAGAGGAGGAAGCTCTGTGGAGTGGAGAGAAGCTATTCCATATATGATCGAGAGATGTTGGCTATAATGAATGCATTGGCTAAGTTTAGGTCCTACCTAGTTGGGAGAAAGTTTGTTATCAAAATTGATCACAACAACATCAAATACTTCATGAATCAATGTGATTTGAATGATAGACAACAGAAGTGGATCACAAAGTTGCAGGCTTATGACTTTGAAATTGAGTTTGTCAAAGGTAAGAAGAATGTGGTTGCAGATGCCTTATCCAAGAGGTCTCATATTTGTGCTCTAGCTGAGATTATAGGAGTTCTGAGAAATAAGATCATAGAAGAATATGCAAGGGATACTTGGGCTTCTAGAGTAATTGCAGGCACCATACATGATGATCGCTATGTGGTGTTGGATGGGTTGATAAAGTTTCAAGGAAGGATATATTTGATTCCTTCATCACAGTATAAGGAAGTAATACTGAAGGCATTTCATGATGCACCTAGAGTTAGACATTTAGGGGTCTTTAAGACCTATAGGCAGATCTATGAACGGTTCACATGGAAAGGGCTCAAGGATTATGTTTAGAAGTATGTCAGGGAGTGTACAATTTGCCAGCAGAATAAGGGAGAGCACACATATCTTGTAGGGTTGTTACAACCTTTGCCCATTCCAAATAGGAAATGGGAAAGTATTTCCATGGACTTCATCACCGGGTTACCATGAGTACAAGGGAAATATTGCATCTATGTGATAGTTGACTGACTGACGAAGTTTGCTCACTTCTTTGCTATTCCATCCACTTATACAGCAGCACAGGTGGCTGATCCATTCTTTAGAGAGATATTCAGATTACATGGGCTACCTACTTTCATTTTTAGTGATAGGGATAGTAAATTCATAAGCACTTTTTGGCAAGAGATGTTTAGGTTGTGTGGTACTGAACTTACACCTAGCACTAGTTATCATCCACAGACAGATGGGTAGACAGAGATTGTGAATAAATGGGTGGAAGGATATCTGAGGAGCTATGTGACTACATAGCAGAGGGCTTGGGTCAAATGGTTACATATGGGGGAGTACAGTTATAAAACCACTTATAATATGTCCATTAAGATGACTCCATTCATGGCACTGTATGGTTATGAAGCACCTAGTTTCAATGATCTAGATTTGGAAGATAGTAGAGTGCCCAAAGAAAAAAAACTTCTTGCAGGATAGTCAAGATATTTTGAGGGTGCTCAAGGAGAATATACAACAAGCCCAAAATTAGCAAAAATTGTATGCTGACCAGCACCGGATAGAGCATAGTTTTGAAGTTGGGAATATGGTTTACCTAAGGTACAACCATATAGATAGTCATCACTCAAGAAAAGTGGAGCAGAGAAGTTGAAGCCTAGGTTTTATGGCCCCTACAAAGTGATCCGCAAGGTGGGTGAGGTTGCTTATGAGATAAAGCTTCCAAAAAATAGTTGGGTGCATAATGTGTTTCATGTGTCAAGGCTTAAGAAAGCCATCAGACAAAGAGTTGTGCCTTTGACAGAATTACCACCATTATGATGAGGAGGGGAAGCTTGTATTAATTCCTGAGGCTATTCTGGATACTAGGGAAAGGACTATGCGAAGCAGGTTGATTAAAGAATATTTAGTCAAATGGAAATATCTGCCAGAGGAAGATGCTACTTGGGAGAGTGAGCAGGTGCTACAACAAACAGGACTAAGATTGCTTGAGGGCAAGCAATTTCAAGGAGGGTGAACCTGTAATGTTTACATGTTTTAGCCTTCACGTTCTCCAAAGTCTAAGTGGAGGATAAGAAAATTAAAGTCATTCAATTAAAATTAAAAGATGACTTTGGGTATGTATTATTGGAAGGACAAAAGCCTCTTGTGATTTAATTAATTATTGCCAAGGAGGAATTTCTAGGGTATGCATTAATTATTGAAAGGAGGAAGCTTCTAGCTCTTGTAATTAATTAATGTTTTAGTTCCTTCCAAAAGGATGAAGAAAAGGATAAATAGGGCTGAAAGTCTCATTGTTGATCATCGAAGGATTATGACTTGCATTTGATAAGAGCTTGGATGTGTGAATCAAACTCCTTTTTTTTTGGCAATAGAGGACGTTCATTCTCTGTTGTAACATGATAGACATCATTCCCTTAGGGTTTGGCCTTTGGAATACATCATTTGTAATTGATTGCAACATTTTCAGCATTAATATAATTTCAGCCTTGGTTCAGCTTTTGGGCATTCTTGGTTGTCCATTACATAATTTCTCTGTTGGTTTCGTAATTCTTCTTTATGTGATTCTAGTTTCCATTAAAATCTTGTTTACTATTTTCTCATTGAATTATTGCTTGAACCATTATTATTTTTTTGCCTCTTATTGATTTAATACCTAAATCTTATGTCAGAATCTCCAAGTGTTCGACATATAGATAGCTTGAAGGATGAGATTTCCAACTATTTTTCTCCAATTCATGATTGAGAAGACAAATTTTTTTCAATCCAGTACAGATTCCAACTAGGTTTTGACAAAATGGAGTGAACTCTTTTTTTGAAAGAGAAGGTCTAGAACACTGGTGATGCCAAAACCCCTTTTCTCTGTGAAGAAAGAAGCTAGTTTTTAATTACACCAGATCCATTTTGATAACATTCTTCTTTAGGAGAGTTCATGTGCTGAGATCTACTACCATGTATAAAATGAAATGAACGCTCTTCTAATTTCTAGCACACAATCAACCCAGTGATCTGTGCAAAATATCATTGAGGGTTGTGTATTTCTTAGACAGGTCTGGGGCCAATTAGCTTTCCATTTACTAGGAAAATCTTAGTGTAAGGAAAAGAATGGGGGATGAAATTATGTTTCCACCCTAAATTACACACACACACACACACACACACACACACACACACACACACACACACACACACACACACACACACACACACACACACACACACACACACACACACATATATATAAAATAAAAAATTCAATTAAATCAAAAATAAAATAATAGACAAGGGTACAAATAATATTAGATTTTTATCTTTAGAAAATGTCTTAAAACTAGTTCAATGATTTTAAATAAAGTTAAAGATAGGAAACATTCATAAAATATTTTCAGCTATTATATATATGTAAACGTGTTCTATTCTAATTATAATATATATATTTTTAATTAGTTATGAAAAGAAGTGATTTTATTAAAATTTAAAATTGTAAAAAAGCTAATGGTCATAAGTTTATCTTTTATTTTTGTGTGGGATATTGTCATTTCTTTTGATTAAGTTCAAATGGGAGAGGAGTAAGTTTCAACAGTTCAAGTCAAATTCATTGTCAATAGAAATATTGTAATTGATAAACATTTGTTTTTATAAGATTTTATGTCATGTCATAAGTTAAAAATATCCTAAGATAAATTTATATAACTATAATGTTGCTATTAAAATAGAGGCTTTTAATTAATATATATGTTTTGGAGTATAGATATGGATAGTGTGGTCTTAGTGTTTGAGAGAAAGAAGTAATTTATTTAATTGTAATGATAATATTTAATGTAATTTAATTAATATTTTAATATTTTATATTTACATAAAGAGAGTCTAAATTTTCAATTTAGAAAGATTAAAATATTATCATTCTATTTTTCATAATTATTTTATATTTAAATATTTGAAAAATAATATATTTTTTAATATGAAAATATTTGTATTTAAAATGATTTATAATTTACTTGATATAATTATAATAGTTGATTTAATTTTATTCAAACTAAATATTATATATTTTATATGTTTATATTAATGATATTTTGTTTAATTTTATTCACATTGAAACATTATTAAATACATTTTATCTATTTATACTATATACATAGGTTGTATCCAAAAAAATTGCCTCATAATAGGGGTAATCTTCCTCAAAATCCACCCCTATAAGACCACATATTTATGAGCCAATCAAATTTAAATTAAATAATTTTTTAGATTTTGGAAGTAAAATTCTCTCATATATACTTTAGAAAATCAAATATGAAATTTTAAAATAAGGATAAGAAACATTCATAAATGTTTCTAATCTTTGATATATATGTAAACGTGTTCTTGAGTTAAGAATAAAAGAGAGATTTTGAAAGGATCTCAACTCATTTACATCAAATCCTAGAATACATATGGTAATGAAACATTAAAAATAACAAAGAATCAACTAGAAGTGGACATAGCAATAAATCTATAAATCATAGCAATGACCACCAAAATAGTAGTACTCCTTGAAAGAGGTCTAAGAGAGGTCAACATACTCATGGTGGGATGAAATCAAATCACTTCATAAATCTTTGACCATTATAATAACTCTAATCATACAATTGTTGAGTTATGTTTTCTTTATGAATGTCCTCCCTTTTCAAATACGTAGTCTTGAAATGTTGGTTGTTATCGCCACATCATCATAATCGATGTTCCATTGTAAGTTTAGTAAATTAATATTTTTTGATGCTTCTATTATCTTATTTTAATTTCAATTAGTGTTTTGATGTTTATATATATGAGATAGATAGATAAATAATGATATTGGATTATATATTAATCATATTAATATAAAAATATGTTAAATTATCTAATTATAATTATATTTTAATCATTAATAATTTTGAGGCTCCATCTGAGGGATTAATACATCTCCTTATTGGCCCTTACGTGCATTAGATCTATAGTGTGTGCCTACATCAAGCATATTTTTTCCTCTATTTGGAGCATTCATGTTTTTCTCTCTTTGGTTTAATTAATTTTATGTGGACTTGAACTATAAATTTTGAATGAGAAGATTATTATTAAAGGAAAGAAAGATTGAGTCAAAATGGTCTTAAGTATAGGAAATTTGGTGAAAACATTGTGTGCAAATTTTTAGAATACTTTTAAAAATGCTTTGCAAGAAGTTTCTTTCATGCTATAATATTATTTAATTTCATTATTTTCTTATTTTCTTATTGAAAGTTGTAGTGCATTGGGGCATTCCATTGTAGTAATTATTTCTCAATTAAGAAGTCAGTTTCTATTGCATGTATGAAGAACATGAATTTTATTTTCAATGCAATGCCAAGTCTCAACCTCAAAAATGTTTGGGGCACTAAGTGTTTAGTCATTTAATTGGTAGTCTATTTAGTCATTTTTATTTGGTTGGACTTGTGGTTTTATCTGGTGACTAAACTAGTCACTTATTGGATCACTTACAGTTGTAAATTGAAAAGAAATAGTGGAATGTGATTAGTTTTAGTCACATGGCTAAAAATTTTAGCGGTGTGACTAAAAGTCTGAGTCATGTAGCCACATATTTGTCAAAATGTACTAGTGCTTGTAAGAGTATGGACTCTGTTAGGAGCCAATAAAAGACATTTTGTACATATCAGTCCCTGCTAAGAGTTGTATAAGGTAGATGGACCCACTATCCAAATTGTTTCAGGGGCAAGACCATCTAAATCACTATCCAACTAGTCTTTGTATTATTCCTTGCAGAATAGGATAAAAGCACAAACCTGTGTCACCCTTTTGTAAAGAAAAAGGCTAACAAAAGTATACCTATTCACCTTCAGTCATATAAAATTGGTATTATTATTTAGAATTTGAAAATGAAGCAAAGTAATGAAATGTGTAGAAATGGATGAAGTTTAGGATTATAATATTTAAAAATTATTTGGAATAAAAATTGATATATTTTCCTAATTTTTATAGATAAATTTTTAATTGTTGAAAAATGTTAAAAATGAGGGGTTTAGTTCCCACCACAAAAATATGTGGAAATAAACTTATTTCCATTTGAACTTAGACTATGTTATAGATAACATATATATCTAGAACAATCAAAAGTAAAAATTGAATTTAGACCTTTTTTTCTCTTTTATAATAATTCAAATTTAAACTCACATGAAATTGATGTTTTTCATCTCCCACCACATTTTTAAAAACAAATCTATTCCAACCAAAGGAAAAATTCTACATTCTAAAAGAGGACTCTCTCCTCTAGAACATCATATAATTTAAATTTTTTTTATATGATTTAATATTTTTTTCTTTCTCAAAATTAACATATTTTTTATCATTAAAATACGTGCTTGTAGAATTCTTTAATTGCATATACTATATCTTATTAAAACACTATAAATTCTATATGACAATATTCTTGAATTTGAGCTCTATAAAATGGTGTTTATATGTTACTAAAAAACTATCATTAAAAATAGTAAGAGTTATTGAAATGTCATTTTTCTGAAATAATTTCATTTCTTTTGTAATTGGATACAAACTAGTATGAAACATGCATTTAATAGACATTTCCAATTGGAAAACTGTGAGACCATATATAACTTATCTAGAATGAATTTATCTAGATCATGTTAGAGTAAATAATTATTTATTAATTATTTATTCTATTACTTAAGTTTACTTAGGTTAATGCATTAGTTAATAGTTGTAGTTGATGAGTTATTGACAACACGAGACTTTGTTCCCTTCTAGTGTATTCCACCTTTTTATGTAAGTGTGCTTAGTTGTCAACCTTGTTCTACAAGCTTCCTTAAGGCCTTTATATTCAGTCTCTCTCATTGCAAATTCATCCATTCACATAGCAATTTCATTTTCCTATCGTAAAATATTTTCTCTTGCATTGTTCGCTTCAAGATCTTGCTCTTTTTGTTTCTCTTCAACAAGCTATTTGCATGCAGGTGATCTTGGCACACTATTGAGTTGGATTTTGTCAACTCCTACATGGTATCAAAGCCTCCTTGCTGCTTCTTGGTTGAATGATTTTTGAAGCTATAATTTGAAGACATAAGCCCTAGTTTGTTTGTGCATTTTTCTTCAATTTGGGGGTAGAGCAATTTTTCAGAGCACTTTCAGCCCAAAAATATGTTGCCTTTAGATTTGAAAGGCTAGTTACAATCAAGATTCATATAAAATTTTTTTATTTTGGCTTCCAGGCATCTGGGAAATTTTTTTTAGCCCCCCTACAGGAGACCGTACGGATTGTACAGACTCAACAATTAAAAAATAAATAAAAAAGCTGCACCATCATAGCAGCACTCATGCACCACTGTAGGGCCACTACGTGCCACCCTCGCCTTGCCAAAGCTGGCCATGCCACCCATGCAATTTCTAGCCCTGGCCGCTACCTGCGCACAACCCTTTGCTCTACCTCTGCCAGTGGTGTGGTTGCTGTGCTGTCGGGTTCTCCTCCCAGGCACCACCACTGCTAGCACTCTATTGACTGTCACTGCTCTAGTGGTGACATCACCATTTGTTAGGCTTATGTCAACATTCAGCAGTCACTAACATCATTTTTAGGTGCTACGTCACACTTTTTTGACTACTAATGTCATCACTGTTGGCCTCGTGCTGACATCATTTTTTGGCTAGGTGATGTCATCTTTTTGGTTGCTAACATCAGCAAACTGGAAACTAGAATTTTTTGCTAGTGACATCCAATTGATGGTGGTATGGTAGTCAAATTTTTTCCATTGACTGTATTTTTCTAGCAAGGTTGTCTTTTGGAGTAGCAGTTAGTTTTTTGGCCATAACTTGAGCATATAGAGGTATTTTTCTGATCCAAAAGAAGCCTCAGAAAGATGACTCAGAGATGGAGATAATGATGCTAGTTTCATTAGATTCTAAGTTCATTTGAGCTCCCATTTTTGGCATCAAAGTAGAGGCTTTTGTTTCCTCCTTCTTTGCATCCGTAATCTAGTTTCTTTTTTAGTTTTTCTTGCTTTCCATAGTTATTTTTTGTGGTATTTGAGGAATATCATTATCTATTGTGGGGGGCATTTTCTTTTCTATAAGTTAATTTAGAATAAGACCCTTCTACTTTTGTCTTCTTCTCTCTCAATGCCGGATCCATCTATGACTCGTCTCATGCCACACAACTCACACTTGGAAGGCACAAATGACTAGGCTTCTCATGTCAAGAGGCTTATGGTCATGTCTGGATGAGAATAAACCTATTCTTACATGCCCTTTTGAGGTTCTTCAGCATAAGAATAAAATGGATGAGGCCATGGGATTGATTGCACTAAACATTTCAGATAGTCTCCTATTTCACTTGGATGGTTTGACCACTCCACGAGCCTATTGGCTCAAATTTTAGACTTTGTTTGGCATAGTGAATGAGTTCTAGGCACTTCAGCTTGATGCAGAGTTGACTTCTTTGTAACCAACCAATTTTTCCACCATTGAAGATTTCTTGATGAAGTTCAAATCTCTATGTGCAATTTTACAAGGATGTGGGAAAACTAAAATAGATGACGAGTACATTTTTTTTGATACTCTCAAAGTTGCGAGGATAGTATCAAATTTTTTCTTATACTTTCTACTCCACCATGGATGCCCTTGATGACAGACATAAGATGCCTACATTTGAGACATTTTGTGATTGATTGACATGGGAACAGGCAAAGATCCAATAGGTGGATGCCTCTAGCCCTTCTAGCCAAGCATTGGTTGCTCAAAATTCTAAGGGGAAATCAAACACGAAAGGAAAATCGAAGAAAGATACATCAAAATCTAATCCTATGCCTCTAGCTGCTCCTCCAACAAATCCTTCAAAGGGTAATGATTCTTCAAAGTCTACAGAGTCTACCTCTAAGACCAGGAAGAAATCTAGTGACACCTACAATTTTTTTGGCAAGGATGCACATCCTGTTTCTAGGTGTTCGAAGTGTTTGGAGGCTTTAGAGGAAGCCATGAAGGAACATCATATTTCAGCCCCTCAATCTTCATCCCCCCTTCTAGGGAAAGGTCATGCTCTTTTGGCTCAAGCTATGACTTTAAGGCCTACATGGATTTTTGATTTTGGTGCCTCTCACCATATGAAAAACACTCCTAAGTTGCTTACTTCACCTGCTCCTTGTGCTACCGTACAAATTGCTATTGGGAACTCATCACAACTTTTGGTTTTGGGTTCTGGTTCTATTGCACTTGTTGGGGTCTCTTTTTAGGATGTTCTTTGTGTCCCTAACATTTCAATGAACCTATTGTCTATCTATCATATTTGCCACTCTAGCTCTAGTAAGATAGTTGAGTTCTTAGCACATGATGTGGTTATCTAGGACTTACATAATTATGAGATGTTTGTGGCTACTAGGAGTGTTGAATCTGCATCTCACCTCTACAGATTTGATGGATTTGAGTCTTCTGATGACACAAGTTAATGTCTTGTTGCAAATGTAGATTTAGTAAGTAGACTTTGGCATGAACATTTTGGGTATGTCAATTATAGATGTCTTTAGCAGATGAGCACATAGGCACTTGTTCTTGGGCTTCCCTAGATTTCCTATCCAAATGGTGTTTGTCAAGGTTGTGTACTTGGCAAGCAACATAGGGGTTCTTTTCCACATGGACGAGCCACTCTTGCTTTGGTGACTTTAGAGTTGATTCATAGTGACCTCCTATCATTTCCCACTCCTTCCAAATATGTTCTTACATTCATTGATGACTTCTCTAGATGCACATGGGTGTACTTTCTCAAGTACAAGTTTGATGTCTTTGATTCATTTTGAGTCTTTAAGACATTTGTAGAGAAGCAATCTGGTCTTTCTATTTGGTGGATATGCATGGACAATGGGGGGAGTATGTGAACCAAGCTTTCAGAGATTTTTGTTTTGATCATAGTCTTTAGCATCAGTTTTCAGTGCCCTACACTCCTCAGCAGAATTGTTTGGTTGAGAGAAAGAATAGAACTCTTCAGGAGATGGCTAATTATATGATTTAGTCTGGGTCCATGGATTCGTGTCTTTGGGAAGAGGCAATCAATTGTGCCAACTATATTTAGAATCGAATGCCTTACAAGGCAGTTTGACATATGACTCCTGAGGAGGCTTGGTCTCATGTCAAGCCTGATGTATCATCATTCCAAGTTTTTGGGAGTGCAGCATGGGCATTTGTACCTGATGCTCAGAGGAAAGCAATGGAATAGAAGAGTCGACCATGCATTTTTGTTGGCTACTGCAAAGATGTTAAGGCTTACAGGTTGTTTGATCCTGATTCTAGAGAGGTCCTATTTCGATGAGATGTCCAATTTGATGAGAGCCCTCCTATAGTTCATACCTCACCTCTAGCTCCCACTACTCCCTCCTCTTTTCTAGTTTGTTTCACGAATGATGATCATGGTGATTCCCATTTACCTCCACCATAGGATCCTCCCCAGATGCCTAAATGGGTTTGAGCTATAGTTGAGGCTACAAGATCTCTAGCTGGTGACACTTCCACTTCTCATTGCACCCATTCTCATACTGTGGGTTCCAATCTTCTCAATCAAGCTATTAGTGATGATCCTCATACATTTTTAGAAGTGACAGACATTCTAAATGGGGCAGTGCAATGGAGGAGGAATATTCTTCTTTGATGAAGAATCACACATGGGCTCTTTGTCCTCTTCCTAAGGGGAGAAAGCTAGTGCGATGCAAATGGATCTATCATACTAAGTATGCTACTAAAGGTTTGATTGATAAGCATAAGGCTCATCTTATTGTGAAGCATTTTTCACATGTTGATGGTATTGACTACACTAAGACATTTTCCCCTGTCACCAAGATGAATTCTATTCACCTTGTCTTATCCCTCACAACTTCACATGGATGGCCTATTTATCAGATGGATGTGAAGAGTGCCTTCCTGAATGATGATATCACTGAAGAGATTTATATGGAGTAGCCTCCAAGATTTGTGTAAGATTCCTCCTTGGTTTGTATACTTTGACACTCATTGTATGGTCTCAAGCAAGCCCTTAGGGCTTGGTATGAGAAGATGGACTCTTTTGTGCTTTCTATAGGCTTCACTCGCTACCATTCTAATCCCATAGTGTACATTCAACATCTTGGAGATTAGATTTTGATTCTTTTTCTATATGTTGATGATCTTATTCTCATGGAAAGCTCATAATCTATGCTTTAGGATGTTAAGCATGCATTGATGGACCAGTTTGAGATGACTGATCTTGGTTTGCTACACTATTTTCTTGGTCTCTAGATTGTTCAGTCCTCTACTAGGATTTTTGTGTATCAAAAAAAGTATGCGCTTGACATGCTTCGTCACTTTGACATGCTTGATTGCAAGCCTACTCCCACAACTTTTCAGTCCGGTGTCACTCTGTCTACCTCCTGCTCTTCACCTTCTATGGATGCTACTTTGTATTGGTAGTTGGTTGGGAGCTTATTGTACCTGAGACACACTCATCCTGATCTTTCCTTTGCAGTTGGCCTTGTCTCTCTATTTTCTTAGGACCCTCATGAGAGTTACTGGTAAGTTGCTAGGCATATTTTGAGACACATTCAGGGCACACTTATGTATGGTGTTCATTACACCATGGGGACTCCGCACATTATTGGCTACACTAGCTCAAATTGGGCTGGTGATGTCGATGATCATAAGTCTACTTCTAGCTTTGTGTTTTGTCTTGGCTCTGGTCCTATTACATGGTCATGCAAGAAGCAACATGCTCAAGCATTTTCATCTATAGAGGCTAACTATTGGGCCATAGTACTTGCTAGTTAAGAGGCTTTATGGCTTTGGCAGTTGATGATTGAGTTTGGTTTTCCTCTTGATCATCCCACTATTTTGTGGTGCAATAATCAAAGTGCCATCCACATTTCTCACAGCCTAGTGGAGCATTAGCATACCAAGCACATTGAGTTGCATATGAACTTCATCTGTTAGTTGATCCAAGATGGTGTTATTGCATTAAAGTACATTCCCATGAATGCATAGGTTGTTGACATCTTCACTAAACCTTTTTCATCACCACACTATCTTTAGGTGTGATCTATGCTTGGGGTTACGGAAGTTGTCCTTGGGGGGATAGGTTGAGGCCTTCCTTCCTTCACTTCATGTTTTTTTTTCAGCATGCTTTTTTCCTCTTTTTGGGGGAGGGTTTTTCCCATGAAATTTTCCTTCTTTTTCCATTTCCAGAGGTTGCATTTCTTTACATTGTACATGGGTACTTAACATGGCCTTGTTGCCAGGACCCATTTTGCATTTTCTCTTAGTTTTGTGAGCTTAAGGCATTTCCCTAAGGTGCACTTAAGGGGGGTGTCAAAGTAAATAATTATTTATTAATTATTTATTCTATTACTTAAGTTTACTTAGGTTAATGCATTAGTTAATAGTTGTAGTTGATGAGTTGTTGACAACACAGGACTTTGTTCCCTTCTAGTGTATTCCACTTTTTTTGTGGAAGTGTGCTTAGTTGTCAACCTTATCTTCTAGTGCTTTCCAGTTTGTTCTACAAGCTTCCTTGAGGCCTTTATATTCGATCTCTCTCTCTCTCTCTCATTGTAAATTCATCCATTCACATAGTAATTTCATTTTCCTATTTTGAAATATTTTCTCTTGCATTGTTCGCTTCAAGCTCTTGCTCCTTCAATTTCTCCTCATCAAGCTATTTGCATGTAGGTGATCTTGGTGCACTGTGGAGTTGGATTTCATCAAATCCTATAGATCATATATTTGAGAAAAATTGTTTT
This sequence comes from Cupressus sempervirens, assembly GCA_028749045.1. NCBI lineage: Eukaryota > Viridiplantae > Streptophyta > Pinopsida > Cupressales > Cupressaceae > Cupressus > Cupressus sempervirens. The sequence goes on along the minus strand of CM053789.1, from coordinate 94,715,867 downwards.
TTGGATAGAAATACTCAAATTCAGTCATTCTAATAAGTCAGCCATAAAGGTGACACAACTTTGTACTTTTACCCAATAATAGAAATGATATGGAGCTCCACAACTTGAACCCTCTATCTAAGATTTCATTGTGCCAATACCACACCAAATACCTTTTTAGATCTAAATACTAGATCTCAAAATTCATAACATGCTAATCCCTTTGATCACTTACACACATTTACCAACTTTGCATATCATTTGCACAATTTACACATTTACATCTCTTGCATTCAATACACACTTCACCATAAGACAAATAACCTTCCTTTATACCACATCTCAAAATAATTCTTTGAGTTGGCCTTGAGGCTTTACAAATTATAATAGGACCTCATTAATTTTATATTACAATTCATTACATCTTTTACAATCACAAAATACTGCCAGCTTACAGTAAATATAACCTCTCACACATGCGATCTTTGACCTTACACACTTGCTGACATCATCATCAAACTATCTACTATCATTGTCTAACCTCACTCATCATGATTATAGCCCTATTAAGAGACACAATCCAAATATTTGAACCACTTCTTAGGTACTCTATCTACACAATGTCCTCTGTAACTCTTGAATAACTCTCCCATGCCTTCAACTCTCTACACATGCACTTGTTTGCATCATCAGGATATAATGTAGAATATATCCTCAAGTATTCTTGATCTCATCCTCAATACGTAGTCTATACACCCTTATTTTCTATCTACTTCTATGCTAGTCTTTATAGAAATAGTACTATGTTAACATCAATGACAAACACAATCATAAATGCAACATGTCTATCATGCTAACAACCTCCCAATCTATTCTTGTAGTGCTTAGGATACTCTCCCAAAGGAGTACCATAAAAATTCATGCTAACATTGTGGGTGTTGGCTGGCTAGTCTCTCTCCACTCTATCTATCTCATATATAGTGAGGGATTCTCTATATGAGCTCATACTATCTAGGATCATAGAGGTATGGCCTCTATAGGGAATGATGGATCCTCATCTGATATCTCTCCTGGCAATGGAACCTTTCCTTGCCCTCTACATCTATGGCCTCTCCACCTAGTGCTAGGTCCTCTCCTTTCCCTCTCTCTCCTCCTCTTCCTCCTCTCCATGCTAATTTGTGGACTAGGGACTTGGATATCTTTTAGGATAATCATATGGGAACATGGGTCACAAATCTTGCGTGCTCACATATCACAAATAGCCCCTTGGCACTCCTACATTGTCTATTATAGGAGGGATCATGATACCATACAAGTTCTCTATATATGTTAGCTCAATATCATCAATCATAGGCCATGATATAGTCCCAAGCCTCTATATGTATTTCTCTCCATTACTATACTAGGGTATATGTGTGGGAGACCTTGATGTAGATCAAACTACCTCATCACTCTATTATAGTAGTAGGGAATTGCACTAGCCTTTTAGATTTGGATAATTAGTTATGTACTTATTCATCCACATTTTCTATAAAGTTTCAAATATGCCACATTCAACATGGATTATCGATAAATGTACTATGTATTTGATAATTGACTATTACTAAAATAGCGCAGAATTTAGCCTATGAAAGGATAGAACTACAAGATTTTGAATCCTAGCTTGATATAATTTCTCTAGTGAAAAGTTCACTTGAAAATTTTTCTTGAAAAGTTTCTCGATAATTAATCCTTTGCAAAAGAAAACAAAATATTTTTTGTGCTCACTCATGGTAATGGCTATCTAGCCGGTTATTTAGATAGCTTACCAAGGAGGAATTGCTAATACTTAATTTTATTTTTGAAAAGCTTCCCCTAAGTAAATTATTTGGCTACATAGAAGGAAAGTTGTGCTCAACTGAGATGCTTCCTTTTGCAAAGTTGTGCCCACAATCCTAAATCTTCCAACTCTTGGCTTTTGCACTCTCCATTAGATATGCATGTTTCTTTAATTTCCTATTAAAATTATATCACTTCTCTTTTTCTCATAACTCTTCATTTCTCTAAAATTAAGATGCTCTTCTTCCCATATTCTTGCTTTGTTCAGTTGGAAATGGCTTCCTCTTCTACACCCTAGAAAAAGTCATCTCAACCAAAGAATGCCTTACTTTCCATCTACCTCATCAGAGACATGGGATGTATATATAAATCATTATGGACCTAATGTGAAACAAACCTTAGCCACTACCATCTACCATACACTTCATTCAATGGGATTCAAAGTTTTTCTTGATGAGAAAGCCTTTGAACCTAGTGATTCTATTCCAGCAAAAATACAATGCACCATGTGAAGTGCTGCCCTGATAATTGCCATTTTTTCTCTTGGCTATGCTAAAGTAAAAGCTAAAAAAATACACAAAAATAAAACTTATTCCATTGCCTTACTAACTTGCTGAAATACATTACATAAGCCTCTATTTGTAGAGTTCTGAGAAGCGTATAGAATTCTACCACACTTATTACATAGCATATAAAATATTATAGTACATTCATTATGGATGTCTAAGTTATATAGCTAGAATGGTTGGGATAGCTCATTGTCTGCTACCAACAATGGTGGGAGGTGAGCAATTATTGCACATTGTGGGCTGTGGATGGTGGGTGGTTAGAAAAAATTAATACCACCAACATTACCCCTTAATTTCTACCATATACATTTTTTATATTAGTAATACCCAATTTTTCTCATAGATATTCAAAGTTACTCTTTGGAAATGCCTTAGTGAAAATATCTGCCAGTTGATCTTCAAATTTGTAGAATTCAAGATAGATTTCTCCATTGTTGTCCAATTCTCTGATGAAGTGGTACCTTGTATCAATATGTTTGCTCCTCTTATGAAATACATGATTCTAAGATAATGCTATTGCCGATTTGTTATCACAAAGGATTGGTGTTCGTTCCTCCTGATGGTGGTGAAGATCGAGCAAAATTTGACACATCCATACTGTTTAACATGCCGTGGAAGTGGTAGCTACATATTCTACTTCAGCTGATGAAATTATCAATATAGGTTGGTTCTTTGATGCCCATGACATGACTCTTGATCCAAGGAGAAAGATATATTTGAAAGTACTCTTCCTATCATCAATGCTACCTGCAAAATCACTATCAGTATAACCAATCAAACCAAAATTGTTAACTTTGAAATATAGGATTCCATATCCCATTATTCCTACAATATATCTCAATATCCTTTTTCCAACTTGCTAGTGAGAATTTTGTGGTGACTCCATGAACCTTGAGATCAAAATGACACCATACATGATGTCTGGCCTTGTATCTATCATATACATTAAACTTCCAACAAGTTTTTTACACATAGTTGGATCAACATTTGAGCACTTCTCTTCCCTGCTAAGTTTTGTTCCTGTTGCAACTGGAGTTGATGCTGGATTACAATTCATCATTTTAAATCTCTTCAAAACATCCTTTATATACTTGGATTGATAAATGAAGATACCTTTGTCACATTGAATAACTTCAATACCTAAGAAATATCTCATCAACTCCAAATCTATCATTTCAAATTCTTTCATCATTTCAATCTTGAACATGTTTATTGATAGATTTCTAGTGAATATCAAGTCATCAACATACAAACATACAATCAAAATCTGACCTTCTTTATTAGTCTTGACATACAACTTGGGCTCATTGTTACTTCTATTGAATTGATTAGTTATCATGTATGAATCAATCCTCTTATAACAAGCCCTAGGAGCTTGTTACAAACCATAAAGGAGCTTGTTTCAAACCATAAATAGCTTGTTTCTATTGAATTGATTTCTATTTAAGAGGATTGATTTCCCTTTTGTATTTGTTTAGCTTTGTCTTGTTTAAGAGGATTGGTAAAGCTAAGCTTTAATACCAAATTGAAGGCAAAGCTAAAAAAATACACAAAAATAAAACTTATTTCATTGCCTTACTGCCTTGTTTGATTTATATACCTTGTTTTCATGGCCACAAACCTCATAACCAAGTGGTTTTTTGACATACACCTCTTCATCAAGAAAACCATTCAAAAAAGCTGATTTTACATCCATTTGATACACTTTCCAATCATTTTGTGCAGCTATTGCTAAAATAGTTCAAACTATGTCAAGTCTAGCAATTGGAGCAAATTTTTCATTATAATCAACTTCATATTGTTGTGAAAAACCTTTCACAACTAGTCTTGCCTTATGCTTAGCAATTTCACCTTTTGCATCAAATTTAGTTTTGTAGACCCATTTGACTCCTATATATTATTTTCCTTTAGATGAATCCATTAATTCCCATGTTTTATTTCTTTTGATAGAATCAATTTCTTCATTCATTGCTTTGATACATTTATCTTCTTTAATTGCTTCATCAAAATACAATGGATCACAAGAAAATAAAGCAAAATTTGAGTGTATGTCTACATTCTCTTCTTCTTGATCATATATCTCTTTTAAGCTTCTTGTCTTCTTACCTTTATAACTTGGTCTTGAGAATGTAGAATCTGATTTATCACTTACATTTGAACCTAGAGGTGAGGCTCCTTACACAAAGTTCCTTGGTGGAGTATTGGGTGGTGATTGAGTCCCTTGTTCCTTCAATTCATCATCACTTTGTAATATTGGTGCTCCTCTTGTGATTTTTTTTTTATCATTTCCATGCCATGAATTTTCTTCTTCAAATTTAACATCCCCGCTAATGATCAATTTCTTTGAAACAGGGTTACACGATCTATAAGCCTTTGATTCTTCACTATAACCAATAAAGATGCATTTTTCACTTTTATCATCCAATTTCCTTCTCAATTCATATGGAACCAATGAATAAGAAACACATCCAAAATTTCTAAAATGGGATACATTATGTTTCTTACCATTCCATGCTTCTTGGGGAATTGTGTTCTTAACACTCTTTGTAGGACTCCTATTTAAGATGTATACAACACATGCTATTGCTTCTACCCAAAACTCATTGGATAGATTTTTGGCCTTCAACATACTCCTTTCCATTTCCATTATTATTCTATTGTTCCTCTCTGCTACACCATTTTTTTGTGGTGTGTACCTTGTGGTAAATTGCTTCTTAATTCCATGAAATCTGCAAAATTCTAGAAACTCATTAGAACTAAATTCACCACCTCTATCAGATCACAATACCTTAATGTAGAGACCACTTTGTTATTCAACCAAAGTTTTAAACTCCTTGAATTTTTCAAAAGCTTCACTCTTTTGTTTGAGAAAATATATCCAAGTCTTCCTACTAAAATCATCAATAAATGTTAGGAAATATATACTTCCTCCTAAAGATGGAGTTTGCATAGGTCCACATATATTAGTGGGAACTAATTCCAATGGTGTTCTTGCTTTATATGAACCTCCCACTGGGAAGCATTCTCTATGTTGTTTTGCCAAGATACAACTTTCACATGAGCTTGATGGTTGCATTATTTGAGGAAAACATTTCACAATAATTTTCTTTTGTAACAAGCTCAAAGAATCAAAATGAAGATGACCATACCTCAAATTCCATAGCCACGACTGATCTAAGAATACTATCTTGAAACTAACTTCTTTTCCTCGAATGCAATGAATCCAGAGGGGGAACATTCAATTTTGTGTCACATTGACCCTTGCAATTAACCTACCACCAAGATTTCTATGCAAGATTATGCAAACATCATTATCAAAAGAAACTTTGTAATATTTTTGTACTAGTTGACCAACACTCATGAGATTGTGTTTTAATCTAGGCATAAAATACACATTAGGAATATATGTGTTTTTCCTCCATTTTTTGTCAAGACATTTATAACACCTTTTCCCATTATAGAGACTTTACTGTCATTTCCTAGCTTTACTTTAGATTTTACATAATCATCTAAGCTAGCAAACAAATCTTTATTTCTAGTCATATGGTTACTACATCTATCATCTAGGAACCATATATCACTAGAACTTTCTTGAGCAACACTACAAGTTATGAATAAACTTCCTAAATTATTATTAGATACATCTGAGTAATTAGAACCATTCATTACAATCTCCTCTTGTTTCTTTCTACATTCACTTGTAATATGACCAAATCTCTTACAATAATGACACTGAATTCGAGATTTATCAAACCTTGATGATTGGAATTAGAATGAACTTTTGTCACATCCTTTGTTTGAACTCTGAAAGGATTGATTTGTTCTTTCTTCTTGATTTGGACTTCCACATCCATCTTTGCTTCTACCTCTTCCTCTTCCTCTATAGTTTGATCTTCCTCTTCCTCTACGAAAAGATACCTATGATCTAAAAGCATTCTCTAAAGAAGAATTGTTATTTCTGTCCATTCTTGATTCATGAGATAAAAGTGAACCCATTAACTCATCAATAGAGTGTAGTGCCTGCCCCTAGTTCACATTTTTGCTATCATTTTTGGACTCTTTTAGGGCTAGTTTTATGTTTATGATTATTAGTAACATTATTTTGAGATTATCAGATATTGTCTCAGATTTAGTTTATTATATGATGAGATTACTTGGTACTTTATATTTCATGTATGTATGATGATTATTATAGTGTTTGCAGTTATTAATGATGATTAGTAAGATGATTTATTATCATATGTTTTTTCTTATGGATACTTACCCCATACTTGCATGTGTATGGTGTGTGTGATTGTTTTCTTTCTGTATGGCATTTTTGATGTGGTTAAGGAAGGGAGTCGTAGCCACCTGCTAGTCAGGATCTACATGATGCACCACTTCCTGCCATTTCTTATTTAGCTTAGTATATATTGTGCTTGTACATGCGTGGATTTTATGCAAGTTGCAGGTATCGGGTATCGACTTCCTTGAATTGCCAGGATGAGCCTACCCTATCGCATTATCTCAATGGTAAGAGAGGGGAGATAAATTCTTGAGTCCAAATCCCAACCCTTTAATCCATTTGTCCTAATTGAAGACTAGGACAAGTATCTGAGTTGAGTATCCTCTGAATGCGTTGGATGACGTAATTCGTGATATTAACCCTTGGTCTGATTTTGTATGTGTTTTGCTATGATGGGTTTTTCGTATTTTATTTTATGAGTCTTTTGTGTATTTTCTATTAATTAAGTCTAATTAAAAGATTTAATTAATGATGAAATTAAATAGAAAATTAATATGATATTTTAATATTTATTTTTATTTAATTAATTGGGAAATTAATTAAATAAAAATAATTAAATTTGGAGATGAAATTTATAAGTTTAAATTTGGAATGTGATAATATTTATTTAATTAGAGTTCATTTTTAAATAAATGCTAAATAATATTATTATATATTTTATCAATTA